>WPIO01000018.1:1692500-1887500 GCA_009760855.2 Cristatella mucedo | reverse complement strand
GCTTTTGCAGAACACAACTGCAAACACCATGAAGTTGCTTTCAAGTTTGGGAGTTTAAGCATAGAGCTTTTAAGGGCCACAAAATCACCGATTTTTAGCACATCTTTTTTTTGAATGAGCTCTATTATGTTTGTTCACTCGCTGTATAAGGAGAGGTTTTCCTTAGCCACAGACAGAGGGCGGTGTCTTCGGACTCGTTTTGCAGCATGCTGAACATGCTTGGTAGGTCACCACCACTAAGTCACCACCACTGACCATTCGATCGTGCTTCCTTTGCAGCAATTGTAATGCGCCTAGACAGAGATTGAGTTATCTGAGGGCGCTTTATCGAGTGTATTATTATTATTATTATTATTATTATTATCATTATCCCTCGACAGCATCACGAAAGGATAACTGCAGTACATATTCTTAAAATCAGCTGTAGAGCGATAAGCAGCAATCTTAGAAGGCAGGCTTAATGCTCACAGAAGTCTGTATTGTAGACTGGTGCTCAGGTCTTCCAATAAAACTAGCCTCTGCGGACGACTGTAACCTGAAGGTGGTGGCCCATGAGATACGCAACACTCCGACAGCTGTCAAAATCGCTGGTGACCACTACCGGTGTGGTTATAAGCAAATAGGCGCTGCACCGGAAGTTTAGCAGTAGGCATGATATATTGAGGAGGGTCTCCAAGTAAAAGCCTTTGCTTGCCGAACCACACAAGCAGAAGATGGGCTCACGTAAGCCCCTAACCAAGCCCACGAAACAGGAGGTGAACAGTATCGAGCGTTCTATGAACCAGAGTCTAAAATTATGCTTGTCGCCAACATCAAGCGAATGCTATTAGCAAGTCAGTGACAATAGGAAGTGTACTAATCTCATTGCTTCGATTCAAGTGTCAAAATTCTATGGTGAAACTGTCTTGCGTTGGAGTTGCTACTGCTACTCTGGTGTCACAGATCTGCTCCTTGCTAACGGACTTATAAACCAGCGAGTGTAACTCAATCCGGAAAGACATGCTGCAATTTTAAGTTCCATGGCTCTTAAAGGGAGACATAGCATCAGGCAGCAGGATAATGACTCGAACCCTATGGCAAAAGCCTCCAAAAGATGCTCTCTGAAAGAGCTGTCAGCTATTATAAGTCCCAGTCAGTGGCCTGACCGAAATCCAATAGAACATCTTTAAGAAAGATTGGAGTGATATCTTATGTTCGCTGTATCCCTAGTACGAATCCGTAAGTGTGTTTCAGCCGGCTGGCGTAATACTGGGGTAATGTTACCTCAACGGTTGTAAGAATTTGACAGACTCGATGCTATCTGGAGTGACTGGAGGGACACCGAGTAGGCAACTCGTCAGCTGATACATCGCAACTCGTAAACCTGGGTGCCCAACCTTTATATTAGCAAGTAGTTACACTCTGCAAATGCATATCTGACAAGTCAGCAGCTGAGATTTATCTGCTATCTGCATGATATTTCTAAGGCTTCAGTTGCCTATAAAGTTAGCTAATTTAGCAGCCCCATTTTTTATGGAGGAGCCCATCACGACTCTCACTACAGCTTGTAGTGGTCAACAATGGGTCGCCCGCAGCAGGACTCGAAGCCATGACCTGGGTCGTGATGAGCCAGCAATATAACCATGCACAAAGGCCCAGATCATAGAGATGTCAGAGGTCCGTACAAAAAGATGATGTCTTCATTTGAACCTTGATGAGTCAGATGCCAAGCCACTTGACTTGGCCTAACGGATGAATGTGCCGCTTTAACGGCTAAGTGATAATAATAGTAATAATAATGTACTTGATAAAGCGCCCCCAGAGAACTTGATCTCTTTCTAGGCGCTTTACATTTGCTGCAATGGGAAATGCAATTAAATGGTAAGTAAAATCATGCTTTACAAACAAACAAATGAGTAATATGGTTAGGGGTGACATGCACGGGGTCAGCAAGCAAATGTGGCTAGTGGCAGCATGACAGTGTCAGCAAGCATAAGCAAATCAAGGGCGAATCACAGGGACCCACTAAATGCTGTCCTAAATAGGTGTTTTTTAAGTTCTTTTTAAATGTGGTCAGGTCAGGGGATGTTCTGACCCAGGTCGGGAGAGAGTTCCAGGCTTTGGGAGCATACCAACTAAATGCACGGTCTCCAAAGGATTTAAGGTTTGTATGAGGTATTTGTAGACTGTTAGATTCCGAAAAGCGGGTGGTACGATGCTTGGCCTGATGGGAGAGTATATCTGAGAGATACGCTGGAGCCATAGAATGAAGGGAACTAAAAGTGAGCGACAAAGCCTTGAAGTCAATCCGTTGCTTGACTGGTAGCCAGTGCAGGTCGGCGAGAAGTGGAGTAATGTGGCAACTGCGAAGCTCACGACAGACAAGCCTAGCTGCAGAGTTTTGCACCAGCTGCAATCGCCTGATCGCACATGCTGGTAGGCCAGTAAGCAGTGAGTTGCAGAAGTCGAGACGGATGTCACGAATGCATGGACCAACTTAGACGTGGTATCCTTATCTAAACAAGCCCGAATTTTAGCAATGTCATGAAGCTGAAAATAGGCAGATTTGACTGTAGAGCTGACATGGTCGTCTAAATACGTGATACGTGACAAGCTCCAGTATGGGCGTCATTTTGTATGCAGTGAGGCAGCCACTCATTCCTAGTACGAATGCCTGATAATAGCAATTTAACACTCATACATTTGTATAGCGCCCTCCGAGAACCTAATCTCTTATTAGGCACTTCAGTTGTGCAGTAAACTAAGCGTGATCAAGCGGTCAGTGGTAACATGGACAATATTAACAAACATAATATGATTAAGGCAATAAGTACAGTATTAATTTGTAAATGGGATAGGTGGAAGCATGCTGAATGTCAATATGCATAAGCACATAATGATGCATACCCAAGTGATCTTCGACCCTGCTCATTTTTTTAGTGTGATCGTAGTGCATGGTCTGTACCGACAGGTGAGGTTCAAGTTATTCACCACCCAGGTCGTTTGTTGAAATCCTGAAGTAGATGATGCTCCAGTGCCCACTGCAAGATGCAGTAATAGCCGTGAATGAGTTTCTACTATCATGCAAATGAGGCTGCCAATCAGCCCTGTCTTTTTATCAGCATCCAGTCGTCAAAAGCCCAAGCTACCGGCCTAGTTAGTCAATGCTCTGGTGCATGTTTTGGTGTTATTACTTGTTTTTCTTAACTCTTGACTTTTATCATGACTAGTTTTGACCAGTTCTGTTTGCAGCTCATTGATTACCTGCTTCCAGGGCTGCAGTTAATGCTCCAGGTCTAGCTGCTGAAACAGACCGTGTAAACACGTAAGAAGCAGCAGTTTCTAGACTATGGAAGTTTGGGTTGAGCAGTGCCATTTATTTAGTAGTTGCTTTGGTCTGCAAGTTCAGTTAAAGTTGTTGGCGTCTATTACACCACGGCGTCGCGATCCTTAAAACTAATGTCTGCTTGTTATTCCACATATTAGGAATCGAAATTAAATTTGAATACTCAACTAGGAAAATGAAATCTTTTGCATAAACGAAGGCATTAAATTCACTGGCATCCAAGTTTGCACACGAACAAGCATTAAAAACCAAGGCTCTCTATTGTCGCCTTCGTCGTCTGTATTTTTCCTTTCTCGCTTAGGTTTGTGTGAGGAAGCGATTGCAAGCAAACTCGACGCGGACAGCCCCCAATCGATCGACGGAGCAGTCGGACCGAGCAGGCTACATCTGAGCACAGCCCTAGCTGAGCATACCCACTACTCTACCGAGTGTCGGTAAGTAAATCGTTAGCTCATTAGTCGTCCAAGTGCCACATACTTCTTTCCGTTGCCACTTGTGGATTTTGGAAGCTTGAACATGTCATTTGGTGAGCTGTGTTAGTTTCGCTGATCTGGCCGCTCTGCTGCATGTACATTGGCACTCATGTGTGAGTCGTGATGGTTCACGAGGTAAGCAGGTTGCTTTTCTTGACCTCGAACCGAGGTCGTGGGTTCAAGTCCTGTGGTGGGCGATTGCTTATTTTTGCTTCAAGCAGTGGTAATAACATTTAAGCCTCTTCTGTCGTTATACAAAAGGGGCTGTTAAATCAGCTACTATAGTTATGTGGGGTCTCTAAAAAAACGAGGCATCAGGTACTTTAACAGTGTGTGCACGGCCTATTCATCGTTGAAGGGCTCTAAATAGACTCTGAATGTTCATTTTTTGCATTAATTCAAACAGTTCTCCAATATGAGCTTCTGTGCTTACCAGCACTGTTGGCTTCATCTGGTGGTACTTGAAATTTGAAAACCTGCATGTGCAGCTGGTGAGCCCGTATGTTCATTCACCGATTCAAGCGGCCAGAAATCTGGAGGCTTTAAGTGCTGGCAGGTCGACTCGTAAAGTACCAGCTCAGCCTCACAGCTCAGCTTATCATTTTCGCCAATGGCTGCTGCATTATTCATAGCAGCCTCACCAACCACTGCATCTCAGCGATGGCTTTCTGCTTACATTAGAGTGACTATATTAATACGTATAATACAATTAAGCCCTAAGAGAGCAATCTGGTAGTGATGGTCAACATGGGCAGTTTGCCAAGTATTTCTGGATGTGACTGATGTATCTCAGGCGTATACTGCACAGACATTATCCGAGTCACACAGCAAGTGAAATACCCTGTCACTCTTTCTACAACAGCACAGGCAATACTGGTGCTGTGGAGACCGAGGCCAGACAATGAGTTGATGACAGAGTAAGCACACGAATTAATAGGAAACATCCAACACATCGACACTTTATAAGATGTTATGTAATGTAGCCACGGCTAGCATCTTCTTTCTGCTGCAAGGGGGAAGCCAGACAGAATGAGAGAATAGCCAGGAGCATGAGACCTGCAGTCTCATTCACTTGTTGTATTTTTTTGGAGAATGAGACCAGGTCAATCAATTTCTATGTAGGCTAGATTTTTCTATCTGCAATAATATTAGCCCGATAGCCTTGGGAAACTGGCATATTATCGTTCCTTTGCACCAAATGTAAAGCGCTAGAAAAAGATAGAGTTCTCTGAGGGTGCTTTATCAAGTGTATCATTATTATTACTATTATTTTTACCGCATTGATGCAATCGATTTTAAGATAATTAAAAATCAACAGAGGTTTTGCTGTCTATTATGAAAAATCAGCACATTTTTATTGTCTGTCTGTTATGCCTTACCGAGGGCTCACCTCACAAGCTTTTATTTCTAAATTCTACAGGATTTTCGGACAGTGGAAGCGGTTTCGAGCATTGAAGACAGGAAACGATTGTGCTTGTCCTCCTCTAAGGGTTTAATCCAGCTTCCAAGCCTGCAGCAAAAACAGGTACTATTCAGGCCACGGGTATATCAGCTGTGATTGTGCATGTCTTCTATCCCTTTGCTGCAGCCTCTCAAACGAAAGCGTAGGTATTGTTAAATCTATCCCGTGTAAATAATGTGGTATTTCTTAAGGTAAGCAGAGAAAATGTAAGAGATGCAGTAATAAGGAATATAATACTGCTGATTCACTGTTATGCCTCTTCCATGCAGTCCATCTGGCCGCCCAGTAGCTCGGTCTCACTTGGTGGTCATGCCTGTGCACCTGCAGACTCTATTAATGTACGTGTGAGGAATTAATGCTTACGACTATTTACAACGTGATGTATGCTGTAATAATAATAATATATAATAATAATAATAACAATAATAAAAATAAATAATAATAACAAAAACGTTTGGTATAGCACCCTCAGAGAACTCAATCTCTTTCTAAGCACTTAAGATTTGCAATGACTCGGTGCTTGCTGACACCTTTCACTCGTGTCCTTAACCATACCTTGCTAAATAGAACAGCCAGCATTTCTGCTGTAATGATTATTATATTGGAGAATTGAATATATCACAAGAGAACTAATATCTTTTATAGGCACTTTATTTATATTAAAAGTTAAATAATGTATGTCAATTAGTATATGTTAGCATGAACAACGTTTTAAGAATCAGCTGAAAATGTCAGTTATCGTAATACAATACCTGGTAGTTTTTGGCACTCCAAGAGAACTTAATCTCTTTAAATGCAGGAGCTTCACAATTTATGGCAAGAAAATAAATACCATCGGCCTTGTGACATGCATGCTATTAAGGATGATGAAAAGTAAGTATCGTGATTAGGCCAGCAGGCTGAAGAAAACATGAAGACGCTCAAAGTCACTGTATAGTTTAAATCATATCCTGCAACATTCACTGAATGATGGTCAAGTATATGCGAAAAGCATATTGCAAAAAAAAATACAAGCTCACTTGGGCGAACGGAAAGCTGACCGGAAAAATGTCTTCCCAGGCGAGGTGCGATAGATGCAAGGTTTTAAAGTAACACTAATGCGATTTCCAGACTTTTATTGAACAGGAGCTGAAGGCTCGATTATCAAATGACTTTAGTTCAGCATTAGCTAAGGCAATATGGGCAGACGCTGAGAGAACTGACTGGCGTGGGAGTACCCCAAAGGAGCAAGGAGGTCATGGACAGGTGGGCCAGGGCGCCAGTGAGTGACCGTAAGCCAAACAGAGCATCTTGAAACCGATTCTATACTTGATAGGGAGCCAGTGAAGCTTAGACAGACGTGGTGTAATGTCGCACCTACACCATTGACGATAGATGGAGAATACGAGAGGCAGAGTTAAGCATGAGCTGCAGACAAAGTGATACATGCCGAGTGTCACGGATAAAGGGAATTGTAATAATCTAGACGCGACGTCATAAATGCATGAGGTAGTTTAGCTTTCATTATCTCGTCTAAGCAGCTCCATTTTTGAGATTTTCTTAAGCACAAGAGTTTTAAGCTTTGGCAATGCAAGGCGCTGTCGGTATGTTCAACGATTATTTGAAGTTCTAGGAAAGCACGGCTAAGTGACCCGAGCCACGGGAGCTGGTGCTACGTTGGGGAGCTCGAGAAATCTTTTAGATAAGTAGGTCGACGAAAGAGAACGGAGGAACCTAAAATTAGGCTGCCTTGCTTTTCAAGAATCCGTAAGCAGCTTGATGGAGAGTGGATATTATTTCGATCAATGAAGGTGTGTTTTAATTTGGCAATTGATGAGCTCACTAAGTTTGCCTAGCTGCTAGTTATGCACCGACTAAAAGCATGTTATGGCTCAGGCATGACAACTTACTAATAGTTACGAAAGTCAAGACTAGATATCGCATAGGCATGGATGCAATTTACCTATTTATTTAATAGTATGTTGTTTAAAATTGAAGGTAGGAGAGCTTAAGTGAGGAGCTGCTGCTGTGAGCTAGAAAAAGGGTCAATGTGCATTAGTGCACCCATTTTTAGTGCTGTGGTACTGAAGATTTCTCGGAGCCTCTCATACAGTTATAATTTCTTATTTCAGAGTAGCAATTGGTTTGGCTGTAACTGCCAAGATGGTTTTTGATATGCTCAATGTTGCTAAACTTTTTGCATCCCAGTATAAATGTTTCCACTTATGCATCATTAGAGTCGAGCGAGTTAAAGGTGCTAGAATGCAAAGAGGGATACAACAACTGGCACAAGGCATATCAGCGTGTAATCTATATCTAAATAAACCCCTAAATAACCTCTACAACTAGTCTTCTATGCATAATTTTTATTAGGACAGTAGAGCTTATAATAGCAGAGCAGCTTAAATCCTAAGCTAAAGTTAACGTCTTTACTGAAACCCCTCTAGCTTAGTAAGAAAAACGTGTTTTATTGAAAATTGTGTGTGGTGAAGTGTACATTTCTGCTTTCTAGTTACGTAATTATATTTGTATAAAACATCAGGCTGGATCCTATATTGCATGCCTGTTATAATGTGACAATTTTCAAGGTAACTGAATGCTAAGATTTACCACAGATAAACCAAATAGACCACAATTTTCGCTTTTCTGTCGTGCATCAAGAATTTCGTTTTAGCCTACTGGTCGGGTGCTAGCATATCATCGTGTGGGTTTCAGGCCTACAGCAGCCACTCCATTATTTCCCACTGCACGTTGGGCTGTAAAGCAATAAGACTCATATGCTGCAATATAAATGAAGCTTGTAAACAGACCAATTATAGCCTTAGTTTTGTTTTACTGGCTTGGCCATTATCGGATTCTTTGCCTATTCTTGCACGAAGACACGAAAAATAAAGTGAGTTGTAAAAATCCCCGTTAGTTGGTTTGTCAGCTCAATCAGAAGAGACCGGAACATTAAGGAGACATTTGAGTATCAGTAGATTTTGAAAAATTACCACACTTAGGGAGTGTCCATCAAAATGTAACTTAAACATTTTTCTTGTAATTGACTGGAACGTCTGAGTCACAAAGCCAACCAATACAGGGAACTAATTGTCTTTTGTGAAAACCCCACTTTATTGCTCGATGACTTGACACTTAAAGGTAAGAGAAGCGATTAGACCTTCTATAGCTACAGTGTTAGTAATTAATAATAATAATAATAATAATGCACTTGACAAAGCAATCTTAGAGAACTCAATCTCTCTCTAGGTGCTTTACATTTGCTGCAAAGGGAAATGCAATGAAATGGCAAGTAATATAATGCTTGATAAACAACATGATTAACATGGTTAGGGGTAACATGGACAGTGTCAGCATGCAAATGCGGTTAGTGGCAGCATGCAAAGTGTCAGCACACGTAAGCACATGAAGGACGAATCACATGGGCCCACTAAATGCTGTCCTAAATAGGTGCGTTTATAAAATCCTTTTAAATGTGGTCAGGTCAGGGAGTGTTCTGACCCAGGTCGGGAGAGAGTTCCAGGCTGTGAGAGCATACGAACTAAATGCACGGTCTCCAAAGGATTTGAGGTTTGTACAAGATATTTCTAGACTGTTGGATTCCGAAAAGCGGGTGGTACGATGCTTGGCCTGATGGGGAGTAGATCTGAGAGATAGGCAGGAGCCGAAGCATGAAGTCACCTAAAAATGAGCGACAAAACCTTGAAGTCAATCCGTTGCCTGACTGGTAGCCAGTCCAGGTCGGCGAGAAGCGGTGTAATGTGGCAACTGCGAAGTTCACGACAGACAAGTCTAGCTGCAGAGTTTTGCACCAGCTGCAATCGCCTGATTCCACTTGCTGGTAGGCCAGTAAGCAGTGAGTTGAAGAAGTCGAGATGGGATGTCGCGAATGCATGGACCAACTTAGACGTGGTATCCTTATCTAAACCAGCCTGAATTTTAGCAATGTCATGAAGCTGAAAATAGGCAGATTTGACTGTGGAGCTGATATGGTCGTCTAACGAGAGGTCGCTTTGGAATACGACACTTAGATTTCGAGCTGATTCTACAGGAGATATGCTGACAGAGCCACTTTTGAGCGTCAGCCATTTCAATTTGTGAATCACACTGGGTTTGCCCATAACTAATAAGTTAGTTTTATCATCGCTTGGTTTTATAAATTTGCTGCCATCCATGTGCAGATGTCATAAATGCATGCAGCATGTCAGTTGAGAGAATTTGAGGTGCTCGAAGGGTGGGGGTGGTCGAAGCAAAGGTACAACTGAGTGTCATCCGCATAGAAGTGAAAGCCTATATTGTGCTTGGCTATCGCATCAGTAAGAGGGAGAGTAGTTGCGGCTGTTGCCACTGGCACTGCTGTTGGCCAAACTGATGTCAGTGGCTTGCTGCTTTCAAAGCATCTGCAAGGTCTACAACTAACCTGCCTGATATCTGCTATTGCTTCAAGTATGAGCAAAGAATAATCTTGCCTAAGCGTGCTTTCTAGAAGAGAAAACTGACGATATCGCTTAAATAAGGAAAGTTAAAGCCCACGGGCCACCGTTAAACACCGAAAGAATGGCTGTCTCTATACTATAGCTTAATGGGTAGAGCACAGGACCAGTAAGCCAAAATACGCATTAATTTGCAACCTATAGCCTCCCTTATTTGTCCTCATTATTTAATTTCAAGTGCATTCCAAGATCCAGAAAAGCCAAGCATCTGATGTCTGCGTATTGATCCTGACATTGAATTGACTGGAAAGCCAAAAGCATTCAATCGTACTGCGGTCTATTTGCAGAAGCTGCTCTCCGACTTTGAAATATATTGCTCACGTACTTGATACTCGAAGGAAGCCAGCTGGACATGCTTTAGGATATCATATTGTTGAGCATTCGACAGTCAAGTGAACGGTTGTTGCAGTTTCGAAAAAACCTGAGGCCACCTCGAGGGCCCACAGTGAGTCATCTATATTGATCAGTCAATTGCGGGTTTAGTAACCGTTGGGCCGCATTTGCACGTTTGCAAAGCGCTTAGCGAGAGGCCTGCTGAATGCTGGATGGCTGAGCTGGACACAGCAGAAACGGGCATCTGCTAGCCTTCTTCCTTATAGCAGTCTCAAGCTCGAGGTGCAGCAGCCCCCCAAGGCTGCGTGGCTTCGTGCTGAGGCATCACTGGTGTCTTATTGACATGCTTGTACAGTGAGCCGCCACCGGCTTCTAGCAGATCAGCCGAAGTGCCGAGCAAGGAGAGAGCCGAGTATACGGGACACACTCTCATCCGACATGAGCAGCTACCAAGGTAAGCTAGACGGCCTAGTTTCAAAGCATAGTCTTTCGATCGTGCTTTCTTTGCTGCAAATTTAGAGTGCCTAGTAAGCAATTGAGTTCACTGAGGGCGCTATATCAAATGTATCATTATTATATTAATATCTCTTGGCTGGTACTGGGGCACTGGCATCTCACAAAAGTCAGAAGGGAAGTTGAGAAAGCCGTTGTTCGTGCGTTAGTTTGGTGAGTTGGACAATAGCCTCGCTTGTGGAACCGAGCTGCAACGAGCTTTTCTACTGCTCGGGGTATAGAGCATAGAGGTATATGATATAGAAAATATATTGAGTATAGAGCCAATAGAGAGTATTGGGTGTAGACTGCACAGGTAGCTCGGTTGAGGCAGTGGCAAGTTTGGGGTTGCTACTAAAGGGTGTATTTCCGTGTGCCATAGATAATCCGTGTCAGCATTTATTTTCTTTCTTTCTTTTCCTTTTTATTAACAGGCAAAGCTTGCATTGTAGCATTTATTAATCTGTAAAGCAGTGACGTGTTACCTCTTTGCTTTGATCGGCGTCTAAAATGCTCTGTCAGTTGGAGACCCGGATCGACCCCTTTGCTGTGTCACTTGGTTGTGCCTTCGGCAAACTGGTGGCCTACAACGTCTAAATTATTAATTTTGTATTGTATTATATAATATCGTGCACTGCAAAGCAGATGAAGAGAGCAACACGAGTCTTACACTTATAGAGAAAGAAGGAATGAACCACGAAAGACTCAAAGAGAAGGGCTGGGGGTATTATATTTTGATGGAATGGGTACCAGACAAAAACAGGCACTGGGAAAGACAGACGGGCTGAGAAGTGAGTAGGATTCAGTCTCTGTTTGCCTGATTGTGCGCCTTAGTATGATAGGTTTGTCCCAACGTGTGTATGTGCACTTGAGAGGCAGGATACTTATGATTCGGAGTTTATTCTAGGTGATAGGCCATGGACTTTAATTATATGTAATTAGCAGCAGAGGTCTTAGAGAGCTACATGACGAGTGTGAGCAATGTGACATACCTGTACACTACAGTTAGTGAAAGAATGAGGGGGAAGATAAGGTGTGAAATTGAATGAGTGTGGCGTAAATGCATGTCAATGTTGCACAAAAATGAGCTAGTCTGAAAGTGTGCATACACATGTATATATACATATATGTGTCTATCGTTAGAGAGAGAGAGAGAGAGAGAGGGGAGAGAGAGAGAGAGAGAGAGAGAGAGAGAGAGAGAGAGAGAGAGAGTGCTTAATTGACTGAATGAAAGAGTGGAGTGATAAAGACAGATAGAGAGACAGAAGCGAAAAGTAATAGAAACCGAGAGAAACACCGAAGAATTTTTTACGAACTTAAAATCGGTGTTAGGATGCCAGAAAATATGAACCAGAGCTGGAACTTCCTTTTGAGCGTTGATGCACTTTGCATACCGCTGAACGTGCAGAACTTTATCGCATGTTACATTTGTATTGCAAGTTAACTTCTTTACAGTCGTTCGCGAACTTGTTTGATTTATTGAGACCTGATCTCTTGGTTAAAAGTAAACTCAGCCTGAATTTGTAGCCCTGCCAACATTTAGTGTTTTTCATGGAATTTTAGGCCAGAATTAACGGTGGTAGACAAATCGTTTTAGTGAGGTTATACCCTCACATCAGTGGTGGAGCTAGGGGAAGACAGTGAGAACTCCTAATGGTGAACGGTGACGTGGACCTCCCATCTACCCCGACTCCCTACTTGCACCATTACGAAGACGAAATGATGTCTTGACTCTACTCGATACACCTAGCAACCACCGAGCTCGTGACAAATAAGCACTATGATTTTATGCTACATACCATTTTCCATTTATTGACGGTCGGGTCCCGCCTACACTGAAATACCTCGGGGGGTCATGGCTTTCTACAAGTTAATTTCACAGGTTTCCCCTCCCCAAGGTGAAAGTCCTGACACATCTACTGCTTGATCCTAAACGTGTGAGGCCGGAATTCCCGTCAATAAAGGGCACGTTGACACTTTGTCAGCTACGGTTATTCCTGACACATTTTAAGAACGAGATTGGCCCCTAACTAAAAGCTGCTGCTGTGAACATAGTTGCATCGCGGTGTCTGGCAGAAGCGAAGAAAAGGTACTTTATTACTCTTACTATTATGATTACTAATCGAATGCTGCTTAAGTTCTTAAAGGCGAACTGGCACTCCTAGCTACTAAGCGTAGATTAGAGATGTAAAGTTCGGTCGCAGAAGTGTGCAGGTTAACCAAAGACGCACTTTCTTCCAGCTGACAAAGCGGTTTATTCCAGCTGACAAAGTTATTGCAGTGCAATGCTAGCCTGTTAGCCAGTGCTACTCACTATAGTAGCGTTATTTGGTCAGTGGGGTGGTTGAACTCTACCGAGAGACATGCTCGGATCGTGCTGACAACCACAGAAGGAAAGCTAGCCGAATTTACATAGCTGATGAGTCACTTTATGGCTACACCATCGAAGAGCTAGTTTTTCAACGTCAGTTAAACCCGTTCAACTTGTCAGCAGTAACTATCAGTTCACGATTTGAAGATCAGTTCACGATCTTCAGCTTGTCTGCTAAGCATCGCTCGGGCAGGCTTTTACTGTATGGCATGCTTGCATGCTCAGTGGTTGATTGAAGCGTTGTTATATTGCTATGGCCCAGTTGTGGTTTTTACTATCACCTATTGCTTTCCATATATTTTTTGGGCTTTTTACGAATCCGTTTAGAGTTGGGGGATATGATGGTTGGCACATTCTTTGGTTCTTCAGCAGAAATTTCTGTAGGTATACAGTCAGTGCCCCATTGTGAGTCTGGCTATCAATCGAGAACATGCAGTCTAAACCGAAACGTCAATGTGATCAAGCAGCTATGCAGCACGGTTCTATTAGACTCTTTTTTCCCATTGTGATCAGATTAGTTTAGATGAGTGCGTTGCTTTCCGTGGATGCAGTCAATTTTAACGATAGAGAAATATCTTTGGAGAATTTCTAGTGATTAGCTTTTCTGTGAATTGGTCAAACTTTTTTATGCGGTCGTCGTTGAATAAGCTTACCATACAGGTATTAAGATTAGACATGTTCAGTTTTGTCATTAAGTGCAAAATGTTGGTGAATTAAAATGGGCCACATCTGAGAAAGTGTTTTTGTTATTCAGCCTCAATTTTCTTTGCTGAAGCTTATCATGCAAGATTACCCATTTCGCAGAACACGTGTCCTTATTTACCTTTATCGAGCCTAAGAAGCCCTATTTACATACTTTGAGGTTATAGCAATCAGGGTTTAAGCTGAACATCTGTCACTTTCTGGTCTTGCCTGGGCATCAGCATTGCAAGGTTGTTGTAATGCATTCACTAAAAGTTTTTTTTTCCATGGGTAACGGTTAGATTGAAATTCAGTCTTTTTGATGGTAGTTAGTCGTGGTATCATTTTTAAGTTTGCCTATTTCTAATAACTTTAGTAGGCCTTTAGTTGTACTCTCCTATAGATCTACCTCGTTCGACGTCATAGTTTAGCCCTTACAAGCGTTCCTCTGCACTGGGTAGTCAGAATAAAAGGTGGTTGAACCCAATAAAATTCACGGGTGCAATGAAACTGAAGGCTAATATACTCTTTTTTGAAGCCTCCTTTAAAACAATGGGCTAGAGGAAAAGATTCTCTCAAAACATTCCCCTATTTAAGACCCGTGAAATTCGACAATCTCTTCCAAATCCCAACCTGTAGGATAGCCATCGATGCTGTTAGAAGTATGCGTGTCAATGAGATTTGGGATCCATTAAATACTGAGTCTTATGCTGCAGCAGATGTGGAACTTATGACGTAGCCATTATAGTGGGTAACTCTGGTTTTGATCATAGCCAGTGGAGTTTACCGGGAGGCAAAGGTTTCTTACCCGGTTTTGTTTGCCTGAAAGCTCACCAAATAATGTGGTGGAAAGATGAGGATCTGAATGCTGCATGGGTGCTACTACGATCATCATGAAGAGCAGCGGTTGATGAAGGAGCATAAAGTCTGTCATTGCAGTCAGTGGAGCCATGCACAAGAAGCAGTAGCAGGCTATCAGACACCATCGGGTGCCAAGGATAGACCGTGATAGTTTTTTGCAAATAGCACAGGAACAAGCTGTATTGCCGTATGTCAGCTGAAAAACTCGGGTATCACTTGCCCATACCATCTTTCTCCAGCTGGAGCAATGGTACCACAAAAAGCCGTCCACTATAACCGACGACAGCACTACCTGAGTCCAGCTTTCTTCAGTTAACTCTAGGCAGTCACACGATGCTCAAACGTATTGGTCGTACTAAAGACTCAGCAATCAGCATCGTCATAAGCCTTCCACTATAACCGACCACAGCCCTACCTGAGTTTAGCTTTCTCCAGTTCACTCTAGGCAGTCACTCGATGCTCAAACGTATTGGTTGTACTAAAGGCTCAGCAACCAGCATCGGCTCGATAGCTTGACGGTAGTAGACGTGACAAGGACCTGTGTGGTTAATCCTAGCGAAGCCATTCCTATAAAAAACGGTACCCAGTGTCTTCTAGCTTGGAAGACTTATAATCAATTGCTACTAGACTGGAGACTGACCCTGACCACTGGCTGAGGCAACCTCGATGCACCTCCGGTGGTTGAATGAGGCAGCAGGGGCAGCTGGGGAAGATGTCCTTGCTTAATAAGCAAACGGCTTTGCACTGCTGCCATTGCAATTGTGGCTGTCCATGTGGATGTCCCGTGTGTCGGCAGTCTGGATTCGAGCATGCCCAGCAATGATGGCTTTCAATTCGCCGGAGCCAAAATTATTTCCATGATTTCAGCTACCCTTTTCTCGAGGCCACGTCCATATCCTAGCTGGTAGAATTGACGTACTACAGCCATGCTTATCATTGGCAATAGATTGGTGGACCAAAACTAGGTAACCTCATTCGCTGGTTTGTGAAAGGTACTTTGTCACTTTTTGAACGTCAGTTGAATGCGTTTAACTTGATAACAGCATCAATCAGTTCATGATCTGAAGATCGGTTCACGAACTTCAATTCGTCTGCTAAGAATCACACGAGTAGGCTTTTGATGTATGGCAGGATGGCATTCCCAGTGGCTGATTGAAACCACAATATAGTGCTATGACCTAGTTGCAATATTCATAATGTCCTTCAGTTTCCAATATCAGTTTCGGCCTTTTTGCGAATGCGCTTAGAGTTGGAAGGTATGACGGTTGGCATATTCTTTGGTTTTTCACCAGAAATTGGTGCTGGTGTACAGTCGATGCCCCATTGTGGCTTCTTACCATTGATGGAGAACATGCAGTTTTAACCGAAACGTCGATTTGATCAAGCAGCGATGCAGCACGGCTCTATTAGACTATTTTTCCCCATTGAGATCAGATATTTTTAGATATGTGCTCTGCTTTTCGTGGATGCAGTCGATTTTAACGGTTAAGCAACCTCATTAGAGAATTTTTAATGATCGGCTTGTCAGTGAATTAGTCAAGGTTTTTCATGCAATCGTCGTTGAATAAGATTACCGTACATGAAATAAGATTAGACATGTTCAGTTTTTTCATTAAGTAAAAAATGTGGGTGAATGAAATTGGGCCACATCTGAGGATTTTCTTTATCGATTCAGCCTAGGTTTTCTTTGCTGAGGCTTATGATGTAAGATAACGAGATTGGCGAAACACCTTTATCTCAGTAGTGCTAGCTGAAACTCGGGTTTCACTTGCCTGTGCCAGCTTGCTCTGGTTAGAGGAACTGTGCCGCATTAAGGCTGCCACTGTAACTGACAACAGGGCTACCTGAGTTTAGGGGGCTGCAGTTCACTCTATAAGGTGCTAGCCCCAACCAAGGTCTGACTGAGGTCGTGGGCTCGAGCTACGAGGCTTATGTGAAGCGCCTGAATAGAGATTAAGTTCCCTTGGGGCGCTATATAAATGAATTATATATACATATATACATATATATATATATATATATATATATATATATATATATATATATGCAGTCACGTGAGGCAAAACTGAATCGGTTGTACAAAAGGGTCAGCAACCAGCATTGGCAGGATAGCTTGACTGTAGTAGACCTGACCAGGACCTACATAGTTCTTTTAAGCAAAGCCATTCCTATAAAGAACGGTATCTAGTGGCTTCTAGCTTGGAAGGCTGATAAGGCATTGCTACTAGACTGGAGACTGACTCTGACCACTGGGTGAGGCAGTCGGTGCACCTCCAGTGCCTAAATGAGGTAGCAGTGGCGGCCAGGGAAGAAGTCCTTGCTGACCAAGAAAACGGCATTGCACTGCTGCCATTGCAATTGTGGCTGACCATGTGGTAGTCCCCGTGTGTTGGAAGTCTGGATTCGAGCATGCCCAGCAATGACGGCTTTCAATTCGCCAGAGCCAAAATTAGTTCCACGATTTCAGCTTCCCTTTTCTCGAGGTAACATCAATATCCTAGCTGGTAGAATCGAAGTACTTTAGCCATGCTTATCATTAGCAATAGATAGGCAGTGCAAAACTAATTTACTTCATTGGTTAGTTTGTGGGAGGTACTTTTTTACTTATTGAACGTCAGGTGAACGTGTTTAACTTGACAACAGCAGCAATCAGTTTGTGATCTGAAGATCAGTTCACGATCTGTAACTCGTCTGCTAAGCATCGCACGGGTAGTCTTTTAATGTATGGCATGCTTGCATTCCCAGTGGCTGATTGAAACCTTAATATAATGCTAGGCCCAGTTGCAGTATTACAAATCTCTTATAGTTTCTCATATACGTTTTGGCCCTTATGCAAAAGCATTTAGAGTCGGAGAATACGTCAGTTGGCACATTCCTTGGTTTTCCAGCACAAATTTGTGCAGGTGTACTGCCAATGCCCTATTGTGGTTTCTGACGACCGATCGAGAACATGCAGTCTAAACCGAAATGTCGATGTGATCAAGGGGCTATTCAGCACGGTTCTATAAGACTCTTTTTCCCCATTGAGATCTGATAGTTTTAGATAAGTGGTTTGCTTTTTGAGGATGAAGTCGATATAAAAAATAGACAAATCTCTTTGGAGAATTTGTCGTGATTGGTTTGTCTGGGAATTAGTCAGGCTTTTTCATGCGATCGTCGCTAAATAGGATTTCCGTACATAAAATAATATTAGACATGTACAGTTTTGTCATTAAGTACAAAATGTAGGTGAATGAAAATGGGCCATATCTGAGGATTTTTTTATCGATTCAGCCTAATCTTTTTTTGCTGAGGCTTATGATGTAGGACAACAAGTTTGGCGAAACACACGTATCTCAGTAGTGCTAGCTGAAACTCGGGATTCACTCGCCTGTGCCAGCTTGCTCTGGCTTGAGGAACTGTGCCTCAGTAAGGCACAGCTGTCACCGATAACTTGGCTGCCTGAGTTTAGCTGGCTGCCGTTCACTCTATGCAGTCACGTGAGGCTAAAAGGTATCGGTTATACTAAAGGCTCAGCAACCAGCATCGGCACGATAGCTTGACGGTAGAAGACGTGACCAGGACCTGTGTGGTTTTTCCTAGCGAAGCCATTCCTATGAAAAACGGAACCCAGTGTCTTCTAGCTTAGAAGACTAATGAGGCATTGCTACTAGACTGGAGTCTGACTCTGACCACTAGGTGAGGCAACCTCGGTGCATCTCCAGAGCCAGAATGAGACAGCAGTTACAGCTGGAGAAGAAGTCTTTCCTGAATAAGCAAACGGCTTTGCACTGCTGCCTTTGCAATTCCGGCTGTCCACGTGGTTGTCCCCGTGTGTCGGCAGTCTGGATTCGAGCATGCCCAGCAATAACGGGTTTCAATTCGCTGGAGCCAAAATTAGTTCCATGATTTCAGCTTCCCTTTTCTCGAGGCAACTTCAATATCCTAGCTGGTAGAATTGAAGTACTACAGCAATGCTTATCATTGGCAATAGATAGGTTGTGCAAATCGAATTCACCTCATTCGTTGGTTCGTGGAAGGTACTTTTTCACTTTTTGAACGTCAGTTGAATGCGTTTTAATCTACAACAGCAGCAATCAGTTCATGATCTGAAGATTGGTTCACGAACTGCAATTCGTCTGCTAAGAATCACACGGGTAGGATTGTGATGCATGGTGGGATTGCGTTTCCAGTGGCTGATTGAAACCATAATATAATGCTGTGACCCAGTTGCAATATTCATTATCCCCAATAGTTTCCCATGTAATTTTAGGCCTTTTAGCGAGTTTGTTTAGAGTTGGAGGATATGACGGTTGGCACATTCTTTGGTTTTTCAGCTGAAATTTGTGCAGGTGTACAGTCAATTCCGTATTGTGGTTTCTGACCATTGATCGAGAACAGGCTGTCTAAACCGAAACGTCGATTCGATCAAGCAGCGATGCAGCACGGCTTTATTAGACTTATTTTTCCCATTGAGATCAGATATTTTTAGATATGTGCTTTGCTTTCCGCGGATGCAGTCGATTTTAACTGTAGAGAAACCTCTTTGGAGGATTTTTAATGACTGGCTTGTCTGTGAATTAGTCAAGCTTTTCCATGCGATCGTCGTTGAATAAGTTGACCATACATGATATAATTAGACATGTTCAGTTTTGTCATTAAGTGCACAATGTAGGTGAATGAAATTGGGCCATACCTGAGCATTTTTTTTATCAATTCTGCCTAGGTTTTCTTTGGTGAGGCTAATGATTTAAGATAACGAGTTTGGCGAAACACCTTTATCTCAGTAGTTCTAGCTGAAACCGGGGTTTAACTTGCCTGTGACAGCCTGCCCTAGCTTGAGGAACTGTGGCACAGTAAGGCTGCCACTGTAACTGAAAACAAGGCCACCTGAGTTTAGCTGGCTGCAGTTCACTCTATGCAGTTGCGTGAGGCTAAAATGTATGGGTTGTACTAATGGCTCAGTCGCCAGCATCGGCACGATAGCTTGATGATAGTAGACGTGACCAGGACCTGTCTGGTTAATCCTAACGAAGCCATTCCTATACAAAACAGTACCGGGTGTCTTCTAGCTTGGAAGGCTGATAAGGCATTGCTACAAGACTGGAGAATGACTCTAACCACTAGGTGAGCCAACCTCGGTGGACCTCCAGGGCCTGAATTAGGTAAGCAGTTGCAGCTGGGAAAGAAGTCCTTGCTGACCAAGCAAACGGCGTTGTATTGCTGCCATTGCAATTGTGGCTGTCCATTTGGTTCTCCCTGTGTGTCGGTAGTCTTGATTCGAGCATGCCCATCATTCACAGCTTTTAATTCGCCGGAGCCAAAATTAGTTCCATGATTTCAGCTTCCCTTTTCTCGAGGCAACTTCAATATCCTAGCTGGTAGAATTGAAGTACTACAGCCATGCTTATCATTGGCAATAGATAGGCAGTGCAAAAATAAGTAACCTCATTCGTTGGTTTGTGGAAGGTACTTTTTCCCTTTTTCAACGTCAGTTGAACCAATTCATTTTGACAACAGCAGCCACCAGTTCACGATCTGAAGGTCGGTTCACTATCTTCAACTGGCCTGCTAAGCATCGCACGTGTAGGCTTATAATTTAAGGCATGCTTGCATTCCCAATGGCTGATTGAAACCTTAATATAATGCTAGGCCCAGTTGCAGTATTAAATATCCCTTATAGTTTCCCATATATGTTTTGGCTATTTTACGAATGCATTTAGAGTTGGAGGATACGTCGGTTAGAACATTCTTTGGTTTTTCAGCACAAATTTGTGTACGTGTGCAGTCAATACCCTATTGTGGTTTCTGACCATCGATCGAGAACATGCAGTCTAAATCTAAACGTCAATGTGATCAAGCAGCTATGCAGCACGGTTCTATGAGACTCTCTTTCCCCATTGAGATCAGATTGTTTTAGATAAGTTGTTTGCTTTTGGTGGATGCAGTCGATTTTAATGGTAGAGAAATCTCTTTAGAGAATTTGTAGTGATTGGCTTGTCTGTGAATTAGTCAAGCTTTTTCATGCGATCGTCTTGAATAGGCTTTCCGTGCATGAAATAAGATTAGACATGTTTAGTTCCGTGAAAAAGGACAAAATGTAGGTAAATGAAAATGAGCCATATCTGAGGATTTTTTATCGATTCAGCATAAGTTTTCTTTGCTGAGGCTTATGATGTAAGATAACGAGTTCGGCGAAACACCCTTATCTCAGTAGTGCTAGCTGAATCTCGGGATTCACTTGCCTGTGCCAGCTTGCTCTGGCTTGAGGAACCGTGGCACAGTCAGGCTGCTACCGTCACCGACAACCGAGCTACTTGAGTTTAGCTGGCTTCGGTTCACTCAATGCAGTCACGTGAGATAAAATGTAATGGTTGTAGTAAAGGCTCAGCAACCAGCATCAGCATGATAGCTTGACGGTAGTAGACGCGACGAGGACCTGTGTGGTTTTTCCTATGGAAGCCATTCCTATAAAAAACGGAACCCAGTGTCTTCGAGCTTGAAAGGCCAATATGGAATTGCTACTAGAGTGGAGACTGACTCTGACCACTGGGTGAGGCAACCTCGGTACACCTCCAGTGCCTGAATGAGGTAGCAGTTGCTGCCGGGGAAGAAGTCCTTGCTGAGCAAGCAATCGGCGTTGCACTGCTGCCATTGCAATCACAGCTGTCCATGTGGTGGTCCCGTGTGTCAGCAGTCTGGATACGAGCATGCCCAGCAATAACGGCTTTCAACTTGCCTGTGCCAAAATTAGTTCCACGATTTCAGCTTCCCTTTTCTCGAGGCAACATCAATATCCTTGCTAGTAGAATTGAAGTACTACAGCCGTGCTTTTCATTGGCAAACGATAGGCAGCGCAAAACTAATAAACCTCATTCGTTGATTTGTGGAAGGTACTTTTTTACTTTTTCAACGACACTTGAACCCGTTCAACTTGACAAGAGCAGCCACCAGTTCACGATCTGAAGATCGGTTCACGATCTTCAACTCGTCTGCTAAGCATCGCACGGGTAGACTTTTAATGTATGGCATGCTTGTGTTCCCAGTGGCTGATTGAAACCTTATATAATGCTAGGCCCAGTTGCAGTATTAAATATCTCTTATGGTTTTCCATATACGCTTTGGACCTTGTATGAATGCATTGAGAGTTGGAAGAGATGTCAGTTGGCACATTCTTTGTTTTTTCAGCACACATTTGTGCAGGTGTACAGGCAGTGCCCTATTGTGGTTTCTGACGATCGATCGAGAACATGCAGTCTAAACCGAAATGTCAATGTGATCAAGCAGCTATGCAGCACGGTTTGATTACACTCTTTTTCCTTATTGAGATCAGATAATTTTTGATTAGTGCTTTGCTTTTCGTGGATGCAGTCGATTTAAAACAGAGAAATCACTTTGGAGAATTTGTAGTGATTGGCTTGTCTGTGAATTAGTCAAGCTTTTTCATGTGATCGTCTTGAATAGGCTTTCCGTACTTGAAATAAGATTAGACATGTTCAGTTCTGTCATTAAGTACAAAATTTAGGTGAATAAAAATGGACCATATCTAAGGATTTTCTTATCGATTAAGCCTAAGTTTTCTTTGCTGAGGCTTATGATGTGGGATAACGAGTTTGTCGAAACGCCCTAATCTGAGTAGTACTAGCTGAAACTCGGGATTCACTTGACTGTGCCAGCTTGCTCTAGTTTGAGGAACTGTGCCACAGTAAGGCTGCCACTGTCACCGACAGCAGGGCTACCTGAGTTTAGCTGGCTGCAGTTCACTCTATGCCGTCACGTGAGGCAAAATTGAATCGGCTGTACAAAAGGCTCAGCAACCAGCATCGGCACGATAGCTTGACGGTAGTCGACGCGACGAGGACCTGTGTGGTTCTTCTAAGCGTAGCCATTCCCATAAAAAAGGTATCAAGTGGCTTCTAGCTTGGAAGGCTGATAAGGCATTGCTACTAGACTGGAGACTGACTCTGACCACTGGGTGAGGCAACCTCGGTACAACTCCACAGTGCCTAAATGATGTAGCAGTTGCGGCCGGGAAAGAAGTCCTTGCTGACCAAGCAAATGGCATTAAACTGCTGCCATTGCAATTGTGGCTGTCCATTTGGTTCTCCCTGTGTGTCGGCAGTCTGGATTCGAGCATGCCCATCGTTCACAGCTTTCAATTCGCCGGAGCCAAAATTAGTTCCATGATTTCAGCTTCCCTTTTCTCGAGGCAACTTCAATATCCTAGCTGGTAGAATTGAAGTACTACAGTCATGGTTATCGTTGGCAATCGATAGGTAGTGCAAAACTAATTAACCTCATTCGTTGGTTTGTGGAAGGTACTTTTTCCTTTTTTCAAAGTCAGTTGAACCCATTCATTTTGACAACAGCAGCCATCAGTTCACGATCTGAAGATCGGTTCACCATCTTCAACTGGCCTGCTAAGCATCGCACGTGTAGACTTATAATGTATGGCATGCTTGCATTCCCAGTGGCTGATTGAAATCTTAATACAATGCTAGACCCAATTGCAATATTAAGTATCCTTATAGTTTCCCATATATGTTTCGGCTATTTTACGAATGCCTTTAGAGTTGGAGGATAAGTTGGTTGGAACATTCTTTGGTTTTTCAGCACAATTTTGTGCAGGTGTACAGTCAATGCCCTATTGTGGTTTCTGACCATCGATCGAGAACATGCAGTCTAAATCGAAACGTCATTGTGATCGAGCAGCTATGTAGCACGGTTCTATTAGACTCTGTTTCCCCATTGAGATCAGATAGATAGTTTTAGATAAGTGGTTTGCTTTTCGCGGATGCAGTCGATTTTAACGGTAGAGAAATTTCTTTGGAGAATTTGCAATGATTGGCTTGTCTGTGAATTAGTCAAACTTTTTCATGCGATCGTCGTTGAATAAGCTTACCATACATGAAATAAGATTTGGCATGTTCAGTTTTGTTTTTAATTAAAAAATGTAGGTAAATGAAAATGGGCAACATCTAAGGTTTTTTATCGATTCAGCCAAAGTTTTTTTGATGAGGCTTACGGTGTAAAATAACGAGTTTGGGGAAACACCCTTATCTCAGCAGTGCTAGCTGAAACTCGGGTTCCACTCGCCTGTGCCAGCTTGCTCTGGCTTGAGGAACTGTGCCACAGTAATGCTGCCACTGTCACCGACAACCGGGCTACTTGAGTTCAGTTGGCTGCAGTTCACCATATGCACTCACGTGAGGCTAAAATGTATTGGTTGTGCCAAAGGCTCAGCAACCAGCATCGGCACGATAGCTTGGCGGTAGTAGACTTGACGAGGGCCTGTGCTGTTACTCCTGGCGAAGCCATTCCTACAAAATGCAGTGCCAAGTGTCTTCTTCCTTGGAAGCCTACTAAGACATTTGTACTAGACTAGAGACTGAATCTGACCATTGGGAG
The DNA here is from genome assembly GCA_009760855.2 of Cristatella mucedo. Classification (NCBI taxonomy): domain Eukaryota; kingdom Metazoa; phylum Bryozoa; class Phylactolaemata; family Cristatellidae; genus Cristatella; species Cristatella mucedo. The sequence goes on along the minus strand of WPIO01000018.1, from coordinate 1,863,643 downwards.
AGGCAGCCTCGGTTCACCTCCAGTTCCAGAATGCCACCGAAGTTGCTGCTGGGGAAGAAGCCCTTGCCTACCAAGCAGACGGCGATACAGCTACCATTGCATTTGCGGATGTTCACATGGTAGTCGACGTGTCTCTGCAGTCTGGATTCAAGCATGCCCTGCAATGACGGCTTTCAATTCACCTGAGCCAGAAATTAGTTCACGATTTTAGGTCACCTGGTTTTGAGGTGACTTCGATATCGTAGCTACTACAATGGAATTACTGTAGCCTTGCTTATAATTGTTGATATCATGGACTTGTGGGGTCACACAGAAGTTCGCTGGGTAGCAGAATTTAGGCGTCCTTTGTTTCTAAGCAGTTGAATCAGTTTAGCTTGAAAACAGTAGCCATTGTGGTGATCGGTTGACGATCTTCAGAGAGTCTGCAAATAATTGCTCCTGCAGGCATGTAATGTATGGCACTATTGCATACCCAGGGGCTGATTGAAACCTTAATATAAGTCGTGGCCCCATTAGCAGTATTTTCTATCTACTAAAGGCTCATAATGTAATTGTGGCCACTTTACATAGGCGTTCGGAGTCGGAGGCTATGACGGTTGGCTCATTCTTTGGGTCGCCGGCAAACATTAATGTAGGACTACAGTCCGTGCTACATTGTGCTTTCCTACTGTTGATCGATACCATGCAGCTAAACCAAAACGTCACCGTGAACAAGCAGCAATGCAGCATGGTTCTAGCATAATGTTTCCTTCCCTATCGAGATCAGATGTGTATACACACGTAGTTTGCTCTGTGTGGTTACAGTCAATTTAAAACTAAATTATTCTCTTTCTGGAATTTCTCAGGATTGGTAAGTCAGTTAGTCAAGCTTTCTCATGTGATCGTCTTTGAATAAGCTTCTGGTAAATCTAAGAATAATAAACACGTTCAGTTTTTTTTATCAAGTAAGCAATCTAGGTGTATTAAAGGAACTTTTATTTTAGGAAGGTTTTGGTTACATGGAATTAACCTAAACCTTTTGCGTGGCTTTTCTGTAAACGTTGCCGGTTTTGTGAAACATATGTCTTCATACAGCTGTATTGCAGCTGGGATAGCCTTATTTTCATTTGTTGATGGTGTAAAAACCGGGGTGTTAGCTGAAAATCTTTCTCTTTCAGATCTTGCATATGTATCAGCAATACAATGATGATTTGATGTTGTAGCATTGTTTTTGTTAATTTGGAATTGATAATTTACTTATAGAAATTCAGCCTTTTTTGATATTTCGTAGTCATGGCATGACTTTTAGGTCGGACTACTTTTAATTATTTTAGATGGCCTTTAGTCGTGCTTAGCTTCAGGTTTGCCTAGTAAAATATCAAAATTACCTCTCATACGTGTTCTATTGAACAGGGCAGTCAGAATAAATGGCGATTTAACCTGATGCCAAGTAAAAACTTTAGCTGCTTAACTTTTAGACATATAAGGTAGCTAATGCCAGGTACCCCTCTCTTTTTGGGCTCAACTTATACGAAGGCAAACAACAGGTTCTTCCGTGAAAATTCTTCCGAAATAAACTGCCTCTTCACCTAAAGTACGCCCATAGACACCGTATTAAGCATGCATTTCAAAGAGCGTAATTACCTTGTCTTAGACTGCAGCTGATACAACATCTAGCCTGAAGCTATTATTGTGGCAAACACTGGTTCCGACTACAGCATGAGGCATTTAGTTGGAGACGAAGGTTTACACCCTGGTTTTTGTATGCCGGGAGCACCATTGCTAATAAGGTAGAAGGCTGTTGAGCTGGATGTTGCATGGGTGCCGGTAGGGTCATCATGGAGTGTGGACGAGGTAGCATGAGCATAATGAGTGTTTACCCTGTCGGCTGGTCCATGAGTAACTAGCAGAAGCAGGCTAACGGAAATTAGTGGTTGCCGTAGGCATGCCTTGACAGGTTTTCTCAAATTTTGGATTATCAACTTGTTTTGCAGGAGTGCCAGCTGTAAATCGGATTTCACTTGTCTGGGCCGCTGGATCAATGTTGCCACCTAAAGGCTGGCACTGTCACCGACTTCAGCTTTCCATGCTATTTCGAGGGCTGTATTTCACTCTGGTACTCATGTGGGGCTTGCAACTATCGGCTATCGCTATGATTGGCTATCACATGACTTTGTTCACAGCTATCGGCTTCACTATGGGCACAGCAACCAGCATTGGCACGTTAGTTTGACAATAGTAGATGCGACCGAGGTGATTGAGTTCTGGGACAGCAGGCTGCCTAGGCAGCCTCGGTGCACCTCCAGTGCCATCATAAACTGACGATGCAGCCGGCTTTGCCCTACTGCCTTCGTCTCTGTGCCTGTCCATTTGGTTGTCGAGCTGGCTCGGCATGCTGGAGTGGAGCCAGCCGGCTCCTACGGCTTTCGTTATGCTAGAGTCAAAAGTAGACTTCAAGATTAAAGCTTTCCTGGTGTTTTTGTGATTTCGATATCCTAGCTGCTACGATCGAACAACCTTAGACATTTTCATGACTGCTTATCAGATGGTCAGGCAGTTAGGAAAAACAAATTCACTGTATCACATCATTATTAATGGAGGCTATGCTTTCCTGCTTGTCAGGTCAGTTGAACCCGTTTGTCAGCTGTAGCTATCTGCACATGGTAGTAAGAATAAATATAGCAATTTCACCAGATGCCTGTAAAGCAGTTTTGCTGCTCAACTAGTAGAAAGTTAAGGTGGCTATAGCCGGGCACCCTACGCTTCGTGGGTGCAATCGATATGAAAGCAAAAATATTTTCCATCAAGAATTCCCCCGAAATATGGAGTCTGAAGATTGACAATGACTCTTCAAGTCCAGACCTGAGCTCCAGCAGCATGGTTTTAAATTAATTGCTTTTTTATAAGTTAAAAATTTTACAAAGTAAGTTGGTATTTAAATTGCAATTTAAATCTTTTTCAATATGTTTTCAGGTTGCAGTGTTCTCTGCATTATATTCTTGCCGTCTGCTAGCTCATGCTGTTTTCAAGGTCAGTTTAACCTGTTTTCTAATGGGACCACAGCAGTCCTCGTGGTGATCAGTTCAAGATCGGCACAGACTCTGCAAAGACAGTTTAAGCATAGGTACAAGCTAGGTACGACATGCTTGCATGCTTTGCTTCTGCTTGCAACTGTGTGATATCAGCTTAGTTCATTTGTACTGTTTTCTATTGACATAGACTTATTCCTTAAAATCTGCCTGCTTCGGGTATTAGTTCAGTGCCAGAAGCTATCACTGTTGGCTTGTTATTTTGTTTTCAAGCCGGCGTTGGCTATGTTCGCAGCAAGGTCGATTTTGTGCTTTATTACAGTTGATCCTGAACATCAGTTCAAGGCTAACAGGTCATGCTAAACCGGTAGAAATGTACCCTGTTACTACCGCGATCTTTTTGCTCCCAAACTTATTCAGATTTTTTATCCCAGTCATTTACCATTCGTAGGTGTACGCGATTATGAAATTAAAGTATTCTGCTTCGAGAATTTCTCACGAATTGTTGGCCAGTAAACAGGCGATGTTTTTTCATGACTCAGTCCTTACATGAATTGCTGGTAAATAAAGTAGTGAAAATGAGTCAAGTCCGGACAAGAGTACATGATGTAGCTGCATTCTTAAAGGTGTTATTTGTGTGTTTTTTTATCGATTGTCATAAAGCCCTATTTGCGGTGGCAACCTGAGAAAGCTTTTCCTGTCTAGGGAACTTATGCCTTCGTTCAGCCTTAGGATCCCTTACATTGGACAGTTTCTCGTCGGTGATGGTATAGCAAGTAGGGCGTTAGGGGAGCATATCCGTTTTCCAGCTCTTACAGGGGTAGTAGCAATTCAAGCTTGGTATAATGTATTAGCTACTTTCCCATTGCTTTGACTGCAGGATATTTTTAATAGAATTCCTGCATTATTAGGTATCGTTTAGTCTCGGCTAACTCTTTAGGTTGGTTTACCATATAAATATTTGAGCAGGCCTTTAGCCAGGTTTGACTTTAGGTCGATCTTGTTCAATAGAACAGTTTAAAATAATAAAAAAATATAATTCATTTATATAGCTCACTAAGAGAACTTAATCTCTATTCAGGCGCTTCACATATGCCTCGGGGCTCGAGCCAACGACCTCTGTCAGACGTTGGTCGGGTCGAGCACCTTAACCGCTAGGCAGTCAGAATGAATACAAATTCGACCTGTTTCTAGTAATGCAATTTCGCGGCACAACTAGTTGGAGGGTTATCTAATTTGTGTCAGGTTCTATGCACTTTGTGGGTGCAATTAATGTGATAGAGACAATATTCTTGTTCGAGAATATTCCAAGGAATAGAGCACCTGAAAACTGAAAATGATCTTTTAGGTTGAGACACGAGAGAGAGAAAGAGAGAGAGAGAGAGAGAGAGAGAGAGAGAGAGAGAGAGAGAGAGAGAGAGAGAGAGAGAGAGAGAGAGAGAGAGAAAGAGCAGACCGATCACATTTTAAGAGAGACATTCGGAAAATTAGACAACACTAGAAAAACTTAAGCCGGATTTTCATTGCAGATACTTAGCTATGTTTATCCAGATAATGAAATTAGCTAAGCTTCCATCTCGGTATTGGCAAGCTCGTCCTGTTTGCATGGTCAGTTGTTTTTTTCGTTCGTCGACGGCAGCCCTCATGGTGATCCGTTTTAGGTGGACATGGGCTCTGCAAAAGGTTGGTTTTGGTGTGAGTGTGAGGTAAGACATGCTTGCATGCACAGCGACTGCTTGCAACCTTATAATAACAGTTCAACCCGGTTGAGGTATTTTTATCGACGAAAGTTTTGGATACTATTTCGGCAATCTTAGGTATGAACTACAAGAATTGGCCTATTCTCTGGTTTATTGGCAGACATTTGGCCACGTTCTAAGTCAGGTTGACCTTTCGATTTATTCCAATAGATCCAGAACATGCATTATAAATGAACCAAAATGTATCAAGTATTATGACAATTACGAATAAAATTATGAAGCAGTAGGTTAGCCTGAGCCAGTAACAAAGCAGCCCGATTTTACTGGAATCTTTTGCCTCAACAACTAGGTCTGATGAGTTTAACCATGTTCTTTACACTCAGTGGGTGCAGTCGATTGTAAAATCAAAATATTTTCTGTTTCAAAAATTGTGAGCCAATGGCTTGACTGCAAATAAGGGAGCCTTTTAATTTTGTAGCCATTGAACAAGCTGCCGGCCCATGAAATCAGAACATGGGTCTTCAGTTTTGAAAAAAGTACACATTTCCAGCCTAATTTTATTGGGTACTCTGCATAAGTTTTCGTTTTTTTTGATAGATTATGAATACAGTTTTTTACATGGCTAGTTTATTAGACTAGCCCGATTAACTGAACTTACGTGTTCGTTCAGCCTTAGGAATGCTTGGGTAAGCCTGTTCAAGCTTGGTGATAGCATAACAGCCAGGGAGTATCCTGAACGCATTCAAATGATTCTTCCACTACTTGCATGGATGCTAGCAATACAAGCTTGTTAGAAGGCTGTAGCTGCGTCTGTATTGCTCTGATAAGGAGGATTTTTAAATTTAATGTCAGTCTGATTAGGTATTCCTTAGTGGTTGCTATCTCGTTAGGTTTGCAAGCTCCTCAAAACTTGGCCTTTAGTCAAGTTTGACTTCAGGTTTATCATGTCCAATACTATAGTTTAGCTGTAACTAGTGTTAAAAAACGCTGGGCATTCAAAATGAATACAGATTCGACCTGATTCCCATAACCGAACGTTGCTGCTTAATTAGTTGGAGGGTGAAGTAATTTGAACCAGGTTCTTTACTTTGTCGTGTACTCAAATTGATAGCCAAAATATTCTCTTCCAAAAATTCCCCAGAAATAGAGGGATATAATAATTATTGTTTGCATGCTCATAGGTACTGCCACTGTTCATGCTATCACTAATTATTTGAATTGCTTCCCCCATCACAGGTAATGTGGCTTGGTGATTCTGTCCACGAGGATGCTAAAAAAATGCCTGATCATGAGGAGCAGTATTTTTGCATGTTGCCTTTAGCTAAGTCCTAGATTACTCGCTTCCCTCATTGTGGGCGTTCATTTTTGTCCAGCCAGCTTCAATAACTTAAGAAAACACGCCATCATTAGCTTGCTGTCTAATACTCTAATAATTGACACCATGGCAACCCTTGATTCAATAGAATTCACTGGGACCCTTTAAAAACACGTTTTCTCCAGCATTTGCTTTGTACATGTGAATCATGATCTAGGTTTTTACTGCTCCCGGAAAAGTTAAATTGCATCACTTATCGATTTAAGCTCATTTTCCAGCCGGTTTGAAGGGCTCAAAGTGAGACAAAGTTTTGCCTATGGAGTCTTTCAACGGCATGTTTTTATTGATGCGATATCATTATTACGCAATTCTACAAAGAGACCGTTGGTCATCAGAACGAAATGCCTTGGCATGTATGCATGTGCCTCTTTCTGAAACTAATAGAAAACAAGAAGGCAGGATGTTAGTTATACTCAGCTCGAGATCCATCTGTTTTTGCTTACCTTAACCACAGGGAAACCAATGAACATGTATTTTTTCTTGAGTGCTTTGTAAGCTTACTTGCACGCGATTCGTTGCAGTTCTGGGTGTCTTTGTGCGTGTGATTTGGTCCATTGTTTAATCAAGATGCCATGCTTGTCCTTAATTTTTGGTTATTGCTTATTTTCAGTGAATTGTTAACCATTCAGATGTAGATTTGGTTCGCTTAGTGTATTCGACCATTCACGGTTCACCAAGAATGCTGGCTGGCTGCTACTGACCACCACGGCTGTACGACCACATCGCGCTATATGTTTCACTTGGCCCACAATGTGCAATTGTAAGTATACAATATAATTCATTTGATTTAGCCGAGCTGATTTGGTCCAGTGGTTATGGTGCTCGCTCCGACCAAGGTCTGGCTGAGGTCGTGGGCTCGTGCCCAGAGACATGTGTGAGCACCTGAATATAGATTAAGTTCTCTTGGGGCACTATAAAAATGAATTATATGAGTATACAAATTCATTCATGCAATCAATGCACCCACCGGAATTTGGTGGCTCAAGCATGACTCAGGCAGCATTAAAGGAAGGTCGGTTGGATGCCTTTACAAGATACCGATATGCACGATTAGTAGCGATAATAATAATAATAATAATATTGCACTTGATAAAGCGCCCTCAGAGAACTTAATCTCTTTCTAGGCGCTTTACATTTGCTGCAAAGTGATACGCAATAGAATAGTAAGTAAAATCATGCTTGAAAAACAAACAAAATGAATAACATGGTTAGGGGTTACATGCACTGGGTCAGCATGCAAATGTGGTTAGTGGCAGCATGAACAGTGTCAGCACGCATAAGCACATCGAGGACGAATCACAAGGACCCACTAAATGCTGTCCTAAATAGGTATGTTTTTAAGTTTCTTTTAAATGTGGTCAGGTCAGGGGATGTTCTGATGCAGGTCGGGAGGGAGTTCCAGGCTGTGGGAGCGATGACTCAATTGGCAGACCTGCATAAAGGACGAATCACAGGGACCCCTCTAAATGCTGTCCTCAATAGATGCGTTTTTTATTTCTTTTTATATTTGGTCAATTCAGGGGATGTCGTGACGGAATTCGGGAGTGAGTTCCAGGCTTTGAGAGCATACAAACTAAAGACATGGTCTCCAAAAGATTAGAGGTTTGTTTGAGGTATAGGTAAACAGTTAGATTCCAAAAAGCGTGTAGTACGGTGCTTAGCCTGGTGGGGCAGTAGAAATCTTGCTGAACAGCTGTGGATTACCCCCGATCAGCCGCCACTGATACAGTTTTGAATTAGTCAAATTATATATTGGGTTGCTGACTCAACACCTTCATTATATAGTGGCAAAAGAGCCTTGCCAGCTATTATCCTGCCTGCAGAAGTCAATGACGTACTGCCTGCCGTCGAAAGAGCGATCTGGAACACGAAGGAAGAGTACTTGACCCATGGGCTAACCTACCAGAAAACGACCTCATTGTCGAAGCTATTGGCTACTTGTTTGATCAAAAGAATGTAGAAAGCTTAGGCTGTCAAAGTTCATGCGAACTGTGTCGCCTTGAGGGGCATTGTTATTGTTACAATAGCTCTCATTCGTTACGCTGATAGCAGAACTTTGGCCGCCTCACTAGGTAGCTGCTTTTAGCAGTTGTTAGAAGTCCAGGAGTTAATATTTATATGCTGGAGTGCAAGGCAATCAAAATTAGTGCATATACAAGTACCCAGTTCTTGACCACGGTCAGCCGATTGTTCGGTGTTACACTGTCCAAGCGGAGATTTTGACCGACATCACCACCAGTCTACAGCCACGACTGAGTCGATTAAGGCGCGTCAGAAAGGTCACTTCGCTCAGTAATGTTTGCAAGGGTACAGTGTTCGTAGTATAAGTGGGCTGTGAGCATTAGTTTGGTAGTGGATGGTTTGCTGGTTGCTGGGCGACCGGCAGAGCCGTGAAGTGCCAACTAAACAACAGCTGCCGGTAGCTTCCCGCTGGATCCCGCACAGTGTCTCGTTGAGATGTACCCCTTGAGTCCTTGGAGCGCATAAGCTGTTCATAGAAAAGGCTCAAGGTTTCTGCATGGCTAAGCTATTCTTGCTTATCTGATCAAGTCTCCTTCCTCCCAGAACTTTCTGGCAGGCACTCTTGTGGGGCTATCGGGCATCTCCTCGACGTCAGATCAGATCGCCCAGTCACGTGACCGAAGCTCTCGAATGGTAGCATCGGCTAAGGCACGGGAATGCCAGCCCACCCCAAATTGTCTCCCGCACCACTCAGGGAAGGGTAAGCTGATAGCACGTGACTAGAGTCGTCAAATGGGCACCAGAGGGAAGTGCTGTTTGCGATGTGGCAACTCACTCCACCGACCGTCCGTGGCTCGAAGCTTGTTGATGCGTGTTCGATGGTTTTGCAGAGTTTACGTGTCGATGGCTCTCATCCGATACCGATGAATGAGGAGTCTCTCTTCCTTCTTATCCAAAAGCAAGTTGTGGACTATGCAATGAGTAAGTTCTCCCAATTTATGTTTTCCTTTGTTCTGCTTCATTGGCGTTGTCTCAGTTGATGGACCCTGTAGTCCTCTCATGTGCCACAACCTGGCCGCATATACAAGGTCTTGCTCGAAATCGCCATATTACTTTCAACATCTGGCACTCGTCTCTTTTTGGGCCCGGGACTCGTGTGGTATTTCGGACTGATGTGTTGGTAAATTGGAAGTTCACTCTTAGCCATTTTAGGAAATCATAGCTGTGCAACTGTATATATATGACCCCAGTAAGTGACTTTGTTCTGCAATTGAAGACGCTTTATCAAGTGTGATATTAATACTATTGTTATTGTTGTTAAGTGATCCATAGTGCTGCCATCATTTGAGTGCCCCTATATTAAGGCCCCTTTGAGGATTGCTTGACGGTTTAAATTTGTGATTGATATCACATCCACAGCGAGTCAACAGTTCAATCTCTGTCCAGGATTAAGCACGGGAGCACTAGTTACTTAGGTGGCTTGCTAAATATGTTGCTATCTACCTGGTTCTGTCCAGATTAAGTACCGAGCTACTGAATACTGCCATTGAATCTCTTAAGCTTGGGGCATAAATGTGGATGCTAGGTGGGTTGCTACATTGAAGGGTATCTCGTTCCCTGAAGATGGTACAGACCTGCGGTTGCTCCAAACTTTTTAACTTAAATACAGCAGAATTCTTACTCTGACCTTCAACACCTGCAATGGATTGGATTCTTCATTCTCAGAAGACACTATGCATTAGCCTCAGCTTCTGTGGGTCCAAGATTACTTTGGAGAATACCTTATCTGGAGCACTCTTTTGAGTAATACCGTTGACAACCGAAGCTTTTCGTCCTCGGGTCTTATACTTTGCAGCTTACTAGCACAATACTCGTGCTTTATCTTCTCTCCTGCTGGCGACTAGGGCACATCCTTACCAACAGTCCTGCAAAGCATCTTCCATTCCACACCCTTTCTCGACTGCCATCGTTCTCGCTTTATTGTTGTTTAGTGAGATTAAGTCGGTTGGCAACCGTACCTGCACCGAAATTCGAATATAGGCTTTTAACGAGGTATGGAAAACTCTGTAGCAAAGTACTTTGTTTTTGTGGCTTTGTGGAGTATTAGTAGCAGATACAAGCATACATGGCATACCTGTACCTACCAGTACATTGGTCCAGTGGAGCACATGTTTTGGCAGCCGTTTGGGAACTTCTTTTGGAGCCACTTTGCACGCCCCAGGTATTCGAATCTGGGCACAAGGAATGTGCTGTAAGCAGGGCATCCAGCTTCTGCTAGGTGGCCAGAAGAGTGCTTGACCAGAGCTATATCCCGGGTGAGGAGGGAGACAACAGTCTCGACCGCCCAGGGATAGGCAAAGCCCTGTGGGTGCCAAGATTCAAGTGCGCCTCATCCTCCCCAAGCATGGGGGCATGAGCACTCGCGATGGTGAATGCCGTGCCGAAATGCATGTGCCCGGCAGCTACTTTTACTCGTAGGGATCCTGTTTTGTGTTTTCGAATCCACCTATTGACAATGCAATTAGCTCAAAGGCAGCTGAAATGATCAATCAAAGTCTCATGGCTTGCTGGATAGTATCCAGGAGTCCTTCACCAAAGTCTCCACAAAGATCAGCTACTACTACTCTCAGCTTGCCAACCAACGACTAGATTAGAAAGAACTCATTAGGCTATAAAGAGCAACTTTTCTTGAGAGGCTTCAATGCTTGTATTAAGCTAGTATTGCTTAACCCTTTTCTGATGTCAGTGGCAAGTTCAGCTTCAGTTAGTGCACTAGACATGTAACCACCGATATTATTTTCATTCTCCCATGGACTTCAAATTGCTGTGTGACCAAGGCATTGACTGCTATCCTAAATTGCCCAGCTGGTCTCACTGCAGGGACCCTCTGATACCCCACCATTGCTTTTTTTAGCCTCTTGCTCAGTCAGGTTGTAATGTGGCATGGTAGTTGCCTGTTTCTGCTCGGCTTCATGAGTTAGCTGTCGCTGTAGAACTCCCAGGCATACTTCATAAGGCTGCCACCAGAAACCCACTCGTGTTAAGGTTATCATAATAATAATAATAATTCACTTGATAAAGCGCCCTCAGAGAACTTAATCTCTCTCTAGGCGCTTTACATTTGCTGTAAAGTGAAATGCAATTGAATGGTAAGTAAAATCATGCTTGAAAAACAAACGAAATGAATAATATGGTCAGGGGTGACATGCACAGGGTCAGCATGCAAATGTGGTTAGTGGCAGCATGCACAGTGTCAGCACGCATAAGCACATCAAGGTTGCTGCTAGCCACACTGCTTCTTCTACTAAAAGATCTTCTTTGTTTACTTCCCTTCCCGGCCTGCTCTGAATCAGACTCATTTCCCTTCCTTGCAGCCTGCTTTGACAATATTTGCTCTTGGTTAAACGTAATGGCGACGAGAGCCACTTTGCATTATGTGGAAGCCTAGTGTCACCCTCCAGTTGTAAGACCGCACTCCTAAGATTGGTACATCTAGTCTAACTCATGTGAGGTCTGTCAGTAATCTAGGCTTGCTTTTCCGAAATACCTCGGTATTTAATGATGTTGTGTCTCCCCCTGTCAAGTCGACATAGTTTTGTCTTTAGGGCTTTATGGCTATCTAGGCCTAATCAGTTGAAAATAGAACCACCAAAGCATGTCATGCTTCGTGATATCTGGATTACCAGAGTGTATCTTTATTCCGGAATATCGGTCTGTGCCCTTAATTGACTGCAATTGGTGCACAAGTCAGTGGCTCACCCTGTCTATTGTCAACAGCATAGTGGTCGCATTGCATCAATTCACTATGAGGTTCACCGGCTTCATATAATATATGGAATCAGCTTAGGTAGGTTGTAGGTCGCTTGACTTGCTTCCTTGCACCAGCCTACCTATCTGACCTTTTTGTTTAGCCAGTGTGCTGGCAGGCAGTTTCTCTCAGTAATTTGAAAGCTTTTGATGATCAGGTCTTTAATTCCCATGCACCTAAATTCTGGGACTTGCATCTGGCATCTGTTACTAGCTGCATAGACATTGCACCAGTTATGTCTTAGCAAAGCTCATCTGTTCTCCGTTGCCTATCTCTCTGCCCGAGTGTACTTGGCTCTTTTGTTTGTCTGTGTGCCACAAGTGTTTGCTTGTGCATAACTCAGTGCAAGTTACCTGCTAGCTAGGGATCCTGCTAGGTAGCGATCGGGCTAACCAGTTGCATTGAGTGTATTTGTTTGCTTTGGCATGCTTATCTAAGCATAATACCTTGCATAATGCCTTGGTTATTACTTTCATTGTAGGCTGTGGTAAATTGCCTGGATAGAGATTTGGTTCTCTTAGGGTACTATACAAACGACTTATATTTATTATTCTTAGCCAAGTCATGTTCCTGAGGTCAGGTGTTGGAGTGTTTCTGGCTATTCTACCTCTGGGTAGATAAGCATCGCCGAGGTGAGTTTCTGGAAACCCTTCTGCAGGCACTGCTGCTGTGAGCTGCTGCTGCTACTATGAGTTACTGCTACCACTACTGCTTTGAGCTGCTGCTGCTGCAGGCGATGCTGCTGCTGCTTTGAGCTGCTGCCACAGAAGGTGCTGCTGCTACTCGTGATACTGCGGCTGCTGGTGATGGCATTGCTGCCACTGCTGCAGCCGTTGGTCATAAGATCGACCTTCCATATTGGTACTAAGATTTACCCATTCAGTGCTAGGCTGGGCTAGTTTCCAAATGAGGCAAGTGACATCTTTGTCCATTGAGCTGGTGTAGGTAATTCGAGCACGAATTGTATTCTGTATGGCCGACAGCTGTCAGCAGAGAAGCAACTAATTAGAGTGCACATTATTGGCTATTCTTCTATTATGTAGGCTTTCTGTCTCCTTCGACTGCCATCACCACCACCTTGTGGGCAAGGACCAGGTGAACGGTAGCAGCTTGCTTGCAGCCCACCGTGCAGTAACAGCTGCCGGCAGCTATATCTCCTACTGCATTGTCTGATCGTCTACAGCCCCTATTCTACAGCCTGTCTGTCCATACCTTTGTCTAGTGGTTGCTTCGGCCATTGAAGGAATATAGCCTGGATCATGCTCTGTCGGCAGCAGCTGCTGGTCCCTAGCCACCCTGGCTGCCACAAGCACCTGCCACTGTCAGATGTAGCTTCCATGGAGAAGCTGATCTTTGCCCCCTCCCCTTACTCCCTGCCACATTACATTCCAGGGTTTGGTTTGGTAGGTTTTGCTTGTTCTGCAAGGCTTGCCCATACAGTCGGCTGCTGTCTGCTGAAGCTCAGTAGCCCTCCACCCAACCCAGCTCCTGACCCTTTTTGTGTTCAGAACTGTGCTGATCTGACCTTCGGGAGGTCGGTATACAAGCATATGACTGACAAACATGCAGTGTACCGAGTGGTCTTCCGCAGCTGCACTTTTGAGAAAGTGCAGGGTGAAAGCTCAGAGACTTTCAAAGTGGGCATGATTTGCACCATGGCCGCAGGTTTTGTGTGGTCGCCTTGCTCTGAGAAAGTATCATGCAAGTATGCATCTATCTTTCAATTGCTAGAAACCGAGTTGGCGAATGTTCAGTTCAATGCACATCCAGCAGAAGAGTCGGTTTGAAGTCGGAGCTAACCAGCTAGTGCCCAGGCCAGCACGGCTAATTGAGGGCAGCCTGTTAAAGGGCAAAATCACGCTATGCAAAGCTTGTGTGCTGGGTAGCTTCTTAGCTTATCGAGCCATCCTGAGGCCACTCCCACTTTACACCCCTCTGTACAACCACTTGTAAGGCCAACACAATACACTGCTAAGCATGGATGCAGGGCTGCTACCTGACTTTACACTGGCATGCCCAATCTCACTTTGATGTCTTGCAAGTTTCCTTCCTTCTCTACTGCTCCAGTAGCAAGGAGCTAGCCAAAATTAGGCCGAGAAATGTTGTAGCTGCCCGGACGGCAGCAGTCGATCTGCCATGTTGCCTCAAGCATTCCCTGTCCATCTTCTGCTGAGTAAGCAGCAAGCTCCGCCCACCAGCACGGCCTATATAGGTCAGTCGAGCTAGGTCGCCAGCTCCCATCGCTCCCCTTGCAGCACTAGGCTAGCCGGTGGCTGTCGAGGGTGCGCTTCGCACGACGGTCAGCTGCCTTAGCATCGCCTGCTACTCGAAGTGGGCGACGCCGAAATGGTGAGGCCCATCCACGTGATTGCAGTGGCTTCGATTTCCCTGCTGCCGAAAGCTATCGTTTGTCAGTGTTCGTGCTTGGCGTAGTTACCCTGTGATTATTCTGCTTTCTCGTTGCAGGACTCGATTGGGAGCTTATCAGGCGCCGAGCTAAGCAGCGTTCGAAGCTCAGCCGAAGGACCGTCGCAGAGCTGGTGGCTGCAGCAGCACCAGCGAGGCAGCAATGCCTGGTCAATCTGGGGTCCTCCGGGCGCCGACCTCCCGCCGCACGGCGATGGATGGCCGCCTCCTCGTCCTCTCCTTCCTCGGTCTCCTCCTCCTTCTCCTCCTCCTACTCATCCACCAGTTGTCCAAAGCTTCTCAGTCTGCTCAACTTGGGTTAACAGTAAGTAAATAGCACTCGCTGGGTCGCATGGCCCGTGCGATTAACCCAGCTAGCTTGCCGCAGCCGGCCTAGCCCTGTCCTGCCCAGCCATCGCCTGTCCCGCAGCTGCCGCCCCTTATGCTGTCTCACCTGTAAAATTGCCCAGCCAGCTTCCAACTCTATGCTGCTCGGCAAGTGCTGCATACAGTCTAGCTTGGAAGTCGAGTGCCTCACCTGTTGCAGAATCGAGTCGCAGGCCGCCGGATGCGAGCGACCGGTATGAAGAGGCCGACGGCGCCCAGAAGCGAAGCAGTCAGCCACCGGCCATGCCTCCTGCTGCTGTTGGCGCCTCAGCCGCCGAGCCGACTGCAGCATGCAGGGCGCCTTCCACTGGGCGACAGCAGTCGCTCACCACATCGCCAGTGCTAACGCGCAGCACCGACTTCTCGGGCAACCGTTTAGCCGGCAGTCGCAGCAGCAGCAGAGGTGGTCCCAGGCAAAGTGCCTCAAGACCCAGCTCCGACCTACGCAGTCCGGTCAACGAATCTAGTCGGAGGGGCCAACACGGCTGGAGAGGCGGACGAGGCGGATGCAGAGGTGGAGGACGTGGCCGAGAAGGCTTCGGCTGCAGAAGCACAGAAGGTGGCGCCGGCGGCTGCTGGAGTGCTCTCCAGATGGCCGCCGGCATGCCAGTGTTATCGAACGGCACACTGGTGCACGTGTGGCCACTGCTGAGCTCGACGTGAGTAGCTGTCTTGCATGTGCTGCAGCTTCTGCCTGTCGTGGCCAGTGAGCACAGCCGCCCTCTGCTGCAGCAGCCGACTCGCGAGTGCTAGAGCAGCGGCAGCCGTGAAGCAGCAGTCGCTGCCACAGAGAGAGCTGTTCCAGAGCAGCTCTTTTTAATAGTGCTTTATTTTCGGTTGTCTAGGTCTCTGAGCATACAGCATAATGCCAACTGTCGCTGCTGCAGCTGGGTGCAGCCGTTGATCAGCTGCTGTTTGGTCGTGCCGGCGTCAGCCCACATAATCTCTCCTAGCTTGCAGCCGACATTCTGCCAGCCACTCGGCATGCCATTGACCTGGCTCGGAGGTGCTCCGTCAGTGGCACAGCTGCTGCTGCTGCCGATGCTCCCTGCTGCTGCTGCTGCTTTTGTGCAGCAGCCATCCCGGCGCTCTAGGCGGCCTGCCTCCCGTACTTCGGGATGTCAACTGGGAGAGCCTAGGCGACAGCCGAGAGGGTCGAGGTGGTAGGGGGCTTTGCGGTCGAGTGATCATAGCACCAGCACCAGCAGTTTCAGTTCTTTGCTGCTGCTACCACAGTATTTGTTGCTTGATCGTGGCAGCTGATGGGCTGTGGCTGCCTTGCTCTATGTCCATCTCAGCGATATTGGTTGAGGCTCCTGCAGAGCGATCTGGGCATGAGATGCCGAGCCGCAGTAGAGGCCTTGATAATAGAGGCATAGGCCGAGTCTGTCCATCGATGCCTAGCCAATAGACCTGGAAAGACCAACATGTGTCCCAAGGCGTGCATGCATTTGCTGTGCTTGCTTGAATGCCAGAGTAACAGAACTACGAGTTCATCTATGTACCTTGCAACTTGATCGGCTCTGGTCCATGCCAGCGAGCTAGCTATATTTTGCACCTATAAGATGTTTGTTATTTCTTAGCCCTGTTTGCATGAGCATGCAAGCAATTGCATGTGTCTGCCTCTGTCTGTCCCTTGTGTCATTAAGTTTTAAATAAAATTTGTATCACTACAAATACTGCATTTATATCGCTCAATTAGAAACTGAAACTCCTTTGCCTGGCCTAGCAGTGAAGATTACCAACTGTTTAGTGACAATGACATGCACTATAGACACTTCACGTAGGCTTAGTCAATGCTTAGAGGAACAGGAAGGCTATTTGTAGTTTTACTAAACCTGTCAAACCAGTCGTAAGGTGCTTGCATTTTTTGCTCAGGTTGAGACTTGAATGCATGATGCTGGTATTTTTTTTATTACCTAACCCAGTGGTAAGGTGCTTGCTTTTCACGACCCGGGTGAGTGCACTGGGTCATCCTGTATTGCTCACTTCTAGCAATTGTGATTGCTGTTAATGCTGTTCTTTGGCTATTCAAATAAGGCTGTTAAATGTGCTAATAACTGAAAGCAGGACGAAAGGAGTCAAGCCTGTTCTACAGCTCTATCATTGAAGCTGAATCAGCCTATCTCCACAATACTTGAGAAGCTTGCTGGCACTATCAGGCATTCTACCCAGAGCAGCTACAATGTGCCACTAGCAACACAAATGTCGGCTGTGGTTCCAGCCTTCAACCTTCAATGCGAAGCATTGAGATGTTTTTTGTAACCAGGGAGAACCAATGTTAACGTACAAACATGTTGACGAATGGTCCCTCATGTCTCACTTTCAGACTATCTTCTTGGGCAATAAAAAAATGTTATGGTTCAGTCGCCCCATTATAGTGTCTGGCTAGAAGAAACCTGGTCCCTGGGTCCAAACTCTTCTGGAAGTTGCTCCTGCTTAACACATTAAGCCGTCGGTTCTAGTCCTACTGCAAGGAATCTGTATTGCCTACTTGAAAAGGGTCAGGGCTGGCGACCTATGATCTGTCAAGGCTGTTGCGACATCATATAAACAAGGGTGAAATAAGCTAAATACTACTTGTGTAGGAGATGCAAGCTAAATTATGATTTTCAAGGTTTCTGTTACAGTCAAGCGGTAGATAATGCCTGATCATCTGAATATAGGTTTTAAAGAAAATATTTCTCAGCAATTTTGATGCCGAGGGCACCACATACAGTTTCAGCTCTCTGAAACATCATCGAAGAGTGGTCAGACATTGTGTTGTAGCTCATATATCTGGTTCCTGGCAAGGAATTCTCCAGACGCAAATGTTTGACTGGCCTGATCAGAGTTACATACAATAGTAGAGCATCTACCTTTCTACTCTGCCTATCGATTAGCAAGTGAAGAGTGGACTGCTTTCTACCTAATATGCCCAGTGTAGTTTGACAAACAGCCGTATTCTGAAGGATCGAGGTATTTGCAAAGGCAATTTATTGAATTTAGTTATGATATACTGCAACTACAGAAATCCGTATAGCCATGGAATCTTTTACAGTGGTGTAGATACACATTTTCATCAAAAGTAATTGCTTGTCAAAACAAACCTATGGATGTGAGGGCTTGAGAAAACGGTTTTGATGCTTCTTTTCGTTAAGTTTAAAGTCAAGGCATTTTGTCGGACTTATGCAACTGCCTCACAGAGCTTAATGCTGTCCAAAAGTAGGATGATTCAATTTGTAGAGGCACTAAGGATATTTGTGAGCCATGCTTTCACTGCCAGTTTTTTGAGTCTTTAAAGAGACGCCCTAGACGTACTTGTCTGGAGACAAGCATGTCGTCGTTACGGAAGGCTCAAGAGATCTGCCTGACTGAGCCGTCTTGGCCTGGGGGCTGCCTACCGAGAAGACTGTCATAATTGAGAGAACTTAAGAGGCTTTCTGGAAGGCATTTTTGAATTCGCCAATTCCGAGTTGATCACCTATTAACTTGTTTGAAATTTCTTGTTTGACCACACAGCGGTTCCTGGTTTAAGCGACCATTAAGGCACTGCTGAATGTAAGCATTCTGAAGCAACTTGCTATGCTCGGTACTTAAAAGTTGGGGAAGCTTGTTGGAATGAGAGAGATGGGATAGAGAGAGAGAGAGAGAGAGAGAGAGAGAGAGAGAGAGAGAGAGAGAGAGAGAGAGCTGAGTTTAAAAATAGCATGAGTGCAACTCAACTAGATGACGATGCTAGCCTATTGACATGTTTATAATTTGCCATCGCTAGTAGCATTTAAAGAGGCGTTTCATTTTTTTGGCTCCAAAAAACTAGTCTAGATGATACAAGCTTACGCAAGACAGTTGTTCTTATGCAGAAGACACCGGAATGTATCCTTCCATGTTCAACGCAAATTAATGTGAAGCCAAGGAATTGGTTATAGCAAGAGGCAGGCAATTCCTTCAAACAAGTACCAGTGCGGCTTGCAAGCGCTGGACGATAGGTACAGCTGAGTGACATTGGCATACAAACGAAAGCCAAGATTGTGCTTGATGATGAACTCGTCCATGCTGATAGTATTGACAGGGAAAGACAGGGTCCTAATGCTGTGGAAGCATCGGCTAATGGATCCTAAATGATGATTTTGCTGGGGCTAATATAGCTAAGAAAAAGGAATCATTGTTCCTGGTTAAACCGACAGCAGCGAACCACAGTAACATTAGCTGGCCAGGTTATGCTGACAGCTTGCCGTGTCATGGCGACAGGATAACTACACCAAAAGTAATTACGGTTAACAATAATTATAATATACTCAGCGATTGAGACGCTCAGCCGAGGGAGTGATCCCATGGGACAAACTTCTCGAGCTGAGAGTGATCAATAGGAATTCTTAAGCATTTGTATAAGCACGTTAGGAAAATAACTCGATCTAGGAGAAGCATATGGAGCGACTGCACATACAGGTGTATGCATGGGTACGATCTTAAATTGCCAACTTTGGCTTCTCATGGATGTCTCTTTGGTAGGCAGTGCAGGCAACTGGTTTCATTGTTTGCCGAAATAGACAGCTGCATCCCCTAGCAGTACAGCTGGCTGTGTTAAGGTGCTGTACCTCACTAAATGGCAGGGCAGAGTGGGGGGGGGGGCCTTGGAATGCTCAAGGCTTGCTGCATACTAATTGATGTTTGTGAGCCCCTTGGCCCACTCACAGAGCAAGAGGGCAGAAAGGCATCGCTAGATTCCTCGATGGGGTCAGAGCAGTCGGTGTGAGCTGACCCAGCTCAACGAACAACATGCCGGCTTGCCTCTGGTCGCTAACCGGCTGCTGGGCAGAGTAGGCAGGCTGAGTCATCTTGTTTGGCAGCTGGTCCAGTAGGAGAATATATTTGATTTCACCAGCAAGCCACATCGGCCGACCTTCATCTGGTCGTTGAACCTCCCACTTGGAGTGGCAGCTGACACCCGATACCTGACTGAAGCCTGTTTTCCTTCCTAATGGAAGTGCCTGGCCAGCCAGAGCTGGGCTGTGTCAGCAGGCAGCAGGTGGTCGCACTGGTCGAGCCGGCAGATCGGTCGGCCGGTCGGCTGGCTGGCCAAGTCGCCTGTTCGTCGGCTGAGATGCTCAATCTGTTGCCTGCCCCTCCGGAACGACAATGAGCTGCACGAGATCAGAGTCGCAGAGAGCCTGGCCTGTAGCTCTGGCTCTTGGTCGGTACCGAGTCACAGACCTGGCTGTTACTCGGAAAGGCTTGCCGGTACAGGCAGAGAGAAGATGTACATGCATAATTATAAGGAGAGGAGACAAGACGAAGGGCAGGAGAAGGGCGTGCCGAATCTGCACTGTGCCTGGCTTCCTTGCTACTCGCCTTGTTGTACATGTGCCCTAGTAGCTCACTTATAGCTAGAATCATTCACTCTTAGATGCTAGTGCACTTTTTCTTATTGAATTCATAAAATTGCCAGCTTCTTGATTGTGAACAAGTAGAGTACTACTCAGAAATGTGATTACCCAACCCTAAAAATTGGCTCCCAAAGCATACATCCTATTGCATCGGCACTCGGTTTAGGTGACTTTGTCTAATAGGATCATTCTCTAGATGGTAGCACCAGTTCCACAGTCGCATCGGATTTTTTCATCTCTTAACGCTAAAAACATTTTTGACTGCTTAAAAAATACTGTCGGACTCAGTAGCCTCTTTTGTATAGTGATGTAGGAGACTTTACGGCTGTCACCACAGCTTCGAGCAGCAATAAATGATCGCCCACCACAGGATTCGAATACACAACTTCGGAACCAATGTCGCGAAAACAATCTCCTTACCTGGTGTGTCTGTACATCTCACTGCTTAAACAGAGATGCCACTGGCAAGCACATTCATGCATTGATCACATCCCGTCTCAACTTTGCAGCTCACTGCATACAGCCGTGATGGCACACTAGGTTGCTTTCACGATCCCGGTCCCGAGCTAGTGGGTTCGACTCCTGTGGTGGGCGATTCTTTATCACCACAGCAAGCAGTATTGATAGCCTTTAAGGCTCTTCTGCCGCTATACAAAAAGAGGCTGTTTAATCAGCCAGGATTTTTTTAGCGCATGGACTAAAGAAGTTGCAATTCTTATAACAATCCGAAGCTGGGGTTGTCTGCTGTGAATGTCGACATTGCCGCATTAACCACTTCTCACTGAGCGACACTGGCATCCCGTAAAGTATCTTATTGACTTCAAGGTTCTGCACTTTTACGTCCTTTCACACTCTTGCTAAGCCACACCAATAGGAACTACTTTGCCCATCAGGTTAGATAAACTAACGGCAGCTCTTCTGACTCAAGTCGCTTAGCTATGCTCTTAATCAACCTCAAATCCTTTAGAGACCATGCCTTTAGTTTGTTCCCATCAAAAGCTAATGACAAGCTCCTGACTGACATCACGAAGAAGGAGGTCCGCCTTCTATGATCATTTTGGAGGGGGTTTCTCCAGACAGCCATCCTTTTTGAGCAGGTTTATCCAGACAGCCGGGGAAGGAGTGAGGGAGAGCGAGGACTAGGGGGGGGGGGAAAGGCTGTGTGCTGCTGTGGCATTTTCTCTCTTACATCTATGAGATCGGACTGCAGAGCTGCTGTGACTGTCGGCATTCATAGCTTGGGCTGTCAGCTTTCTCTGGTAGCAGCCGAAAGATTCTTTCGCTAGACACATTGCAGCTGAAACTCTGCTTAGACTACTTTTGCAGAGCGCAGCCACCACCATCTGAGCATATATCCCTCGGTGCGAAACTTCAAGTGAATCTTCCAGCAGATGAGGGCTGGCCGGGACTTCTCCAGAATGCACTACATGTACTAAATAAAGAGCCGGCCACGATGGAATGTCTCAAACATTCGGCTTAAAAATCATATATATATATATATAAATTAATAAACAGCTAAATACATAAGCAATATTGAACTGTCATGGGGTGTTTACTTTATTAAGACCAGCCGGATTGGCGACAATTTAAGCAGATTTTAAGGCTACTAATGCCCAGCATTATTGTTAGTAATGTTTTAGCTAGGCACGGTTCTGTACAAGTAGACTGTGTCTTTTCAGTAAGTTTCAGCTCAACAAATGCCCCAGAACGACCCTATCAGGAATGCAGAATTAGATCAAGTGTCTCGGTTTATTTTGCTGGATCAGTATTTGCTTTGAGGATTGATCATCGAATCCTTCACGAATAGCTCTAATCTCACCTTACCATCAATGGCACTGCACTGCCAAGGTTTTGGTCCTTGCCCAGTGGGAAATTGTGTATGCCTATGAGTACCGACACTGTGCATATTACCATGAACCATATTTTACGTGTTTAAGCTGTGCTTTCCACCTCTAGCCATGTTATGCTTGCAAAGATTGTGCTTTTTGGCACTTACCATTTAACCATGCTTCCTTTACAGCAGATGTAGAGGGCATGGAAAGAATAAGTTCTCAGAGAACACTGTAGAAATGTATCATTAATAATAATAATATTTTTATTACTGAGACTACTGCATATTCTAGGCAATACTTACTCAAAAGCTGCAAGAAATAGCATGAGCTCTGCCAAAAAATAATAGCAGTAGCAGTAGTACTATTATTTTTAAACAATAGTAGTTATTTCCTTTTAACCACGGCAGAGGCACATTATGGAGGCTTTTAATATAAGACCTCTGGAGCTTAACCAATCGGTAGATACAAGGAAACCGATGGCATTTAGAAGAATGAAGTTCTGTTCTCCCATTAATTAACCTGAGAGTACCAGCAAATAGGGTGGTTCAACTCAAAGTACAAGCGATTTCCACTGAAGTTTTAGCTAGTTTATTCTAACAATAACAATGATGCACTTGATAAAGTACTCTCAGAGAACTCAATCTCTCTCTAGGTGCTTTACATTTGCTGGTTCTAGTCAATTACATTCGGCCTCGTGCAGACCACAGTGGAGTTGATCGTCCCAGAGTTTTCCCAAGGCTGATGTCTCAGATGACTGTGGAAGCAGTGTTGAATTGGAGAGCTTACTTAATAATAATAATAATAATAATAATAATAATAATAATAATGTACTTGATAAAGTGCCCTCAGAGAACTTAATCTCTTTCTAGGCGCTTTAAATTTGCTGCAAAAGGAAATGCAATTTAATGGTAATTAAAATCATGCTTGAAAAACAAACAAAGTGAATAACATGGTTAGGGGTGACATGCACAGGGTCGGCATGCAAATATGGTTAGAGGCAGCATGCACAGTGTCAGTACGCATAAGCACGTGAAGGACAAATCACAGGGACCCACTAAATGCTGTCCTAAATAGGTGTTTTTAAGTTCCTTTTAAATGTGGTCAGGTCAAGGGATGTTCTGACTTCAACGCCTCTTCTCTGAAGTTATTCCTAACCCCAGCATCCAGTGATTTATGCAAATGTTTATGCATCGGCAGGCTTTTTCTTGTCCTTCGGCTATGGCTATGCGAGTCGCTGTCATACAAGCGACACCACTTTGGACAAGCTCCCCCTCCTCTACTGAAAGGGTGTCGCAGAGTTATTTTCTAGCCTGTTACAACCTTGCCGATTGTAGGTCATCTGTATGGGTGTGGCACAGTAGAAAGCCAGTTCTGTCGTCCATCTGCAGCATCACGTGCAGCTCAGGTGGTTCCCCAATGCACCAGGTGTTTGGCAAGCAAGAATATAGTACTAGCTCAAGGCTAAGTAATGCATTGGCTACTGTTGTTGCCTGTTTATTAATATGGACTTACATATACTCATTACCGGGCTTAGAAAAAGGTACTCCAGCTGCCGATCAGTCAGTGCCACTAAATTTGCGTTTCCAAGCTTGGCTTTTATTTGAATGACTGTTACTGAATTTCACTGCATTTGCACCTGCCTGCACTTACCTGCATGTTGTGTGACTGTGCAACAGCATTCACTGTTGGTGTGTGTGATTGTGGGCTTGCGTGAGCATGCATGGGCATGAATGGGTGTGTGTGCGTGCGCGTGTGTGTGTGCACGTGCCTTGGTGCGTGTAATGTGTAGGTTAGTGTGGGTGTGTGTGTGTGTGTGTGTGTGTATTGGTGTTTGTTTCTGTGTGCATTGATGTATGTGTGTTCGGTGTATGTGTATGTGTGTGTGTGTTCATGCGTATGTGCGTGTGTGTTTGGTATGTATGTGTGTGTGTGTGTGTGTGTGTGTGTGTGTGTGTGTGCACATAACTGCATCGTTAGCCTAAGTCAATCACACAATGCAAGTGCAAGGGTGACCCATACACACTCACTTATATACAGCATATATACATGTATACATCATGTATACATGTATATATGTATACATGCTGGCACAGGCATGAACGCAAAGCCCACAGACATGCACACACGTGTTCACATAAACACACAAACACACACACACACAGACAAACACGCATGCACGCAAACAGATTTGGACATTGGCACATACACACTTGCTCGTGAACACATGCACTTTTACACTACATCTCCATGTGAGTCTTTCCACACCTGTATCTCTGTCTCTGTCTTATTCTCTGTGGTTAGATGTGGAAGTATGTATATGCATTGGCAATGGCAAGTATATCCCTGCTCCTCTGCATTTAATCTGGATGTTTTGCTTAAAAATGAATATGAAAAATGAATAACATCAGGTAAGCTTTATCATAAACTCAGCATACGTTCACTTACTTAAAATTGCCAAAATTCCCGAAGCTTTAGTTTTATTTGCCTAGTAAAGCTTGTTCACGTTAAAAAACAATCCTAAATTTCACTAAGTCACAACTGGTAGTTCTTCCACCTTATGTATTGAGATGGTTACTCCTGGTGCAAAAGTCTGAAGATGTGCATGTATCTTGTGAACAATGCAATATTTATTAATTTATTTCTTACTAATAAGTATAATAATATTAAGACCCTTCCCATCAAGTAGGGTAAGAACTGTAACGTGCTGCTGCTTACTTCTAAGCCCTCAAGTTCCCTTGCTCTAAAAATATCCTAAATATCTATCTAAAAATCTATCTACCTACATGTCTATCTACCTGAAACATGAGCACAGTGTAAGTAGAGACGCTGCTTCAGTAGCTCATCGGTTCATACGATGTTGAAATGGACAAGGCAAGAAACAGCATTGAGTGAAAGTTTTAACAAGTAGACTTGACCGTGGGAACCAATCGTAGCTCGCAACTTTTCACCAATTCACTTTTCCCTGTGGCTATTTACTGCCAGGCTAAACTGTAAGCAAGGTCGTGTAATTGATCAGGCCGATTGGTACACGAAACTCAGGCTCAGGCTAGGCTCTCTGCATCTACAAGATTTCCAAGTTTTATAATCTATTCCAATGAATTACTAGATTCCTGCCTATAATGTCTCTTACAGCACAACAAACATAGGGGCCTCTTATGATAGCACCTCAAAGAGTTCACGAATAAGTTTTGACTGTTACTTCTACTAACATAATATATATTTTAATATATATATATGTGTGTGTGTGTATGTGTGTTTGTGTGTGTGTGTGTGTGTGTGTGTGTATGTGTGTGTGTGCGCGTGTGCGCATGCTTGCGTACGTGCGTGCGTGTACATTCGCCACCCACAGATTCGCCACCCACTGTCACTTTTTGACCACGGGTCTTGGCTCATCATTCCGGGCCTTGCGGTTCGTTTACCCAGCTCACCTGGACGTGCTACCGGTGGCTGCTGCCTGGAGTCAGCATACCCTGGGACAGTTACCAGCTGCTGCCGATACTGCACGGAGGCATAGACCGCTTGCAATGTGCTGAGCCACTGCCGGCCGATGCTGCATGCAATTATAGCCGATACAACCAGGCTCTTGGCTGCCTAATCGGAGCTTTTTCGGCCACCTCTCTCAACTAAATGTCGGCAGGCCATGCCCTGCTAGCCGGTGGTATGGCTCTCAAGCCGGACTTGGACATTGACAACGGCACAGATTTAGTAATTGTGAATCTGACGATGCCATTCGACGTCAGCAAGGATGATCTGATTGTGGCAGCCTGGAACAAGACCGATAAATATGCAGCCATAGTCTGGTCTTTCCTGACAGTTGGCTACCGGTCGGCAGTTGTGAGGCCCTTCGTGGTCTGGGCTCTTGGCAGCTGGTGGCCAGACAATGAAGCCTGCATGGCCGGACTCGGCATCCCAAGCTAAGAGAGAGGACGGATTTGAGGCAGCACTGTGTCTCAGATGCTATTACCGGCTTTAAAGCTTTGTGGTCCCTGTTCTGGAACCAGGAGGCCCATGCAGCTTGCTTGACTCTGGCAGAACAAGGCACTGCCGGCTAATGCATATAAACTAGTTAAAAAAGTTCTCGATTCAACTGTATATATCTATATATATACTCATTATTAATATAGGCTCATCATTCATAAAGTGCGAGGCATTTTAATTAATTACCCTGGTTTAGGACTTTCCTGTAGATGGAAAATAAGGTCCTTACTAATCATGGTTTTCACTCATGGTATCCAGTGTCTATGATCACACTGGGACAGTTCGAAATAGTAAGAGGAAGAGCTGACGATCAGGGATTTTCAGTCTTCTGAGTGGGAGCCCTCAAGAAGGAAGCTGTTGTAGGGGAACGTCTGGTCAACCTAATATTTCGTTATACTGCTTTTCCTTTTTAATTTATTATTGTCACTTGAAATGTATTCGTGCTTCTGCAGAAGGAATAGTTCTGGGGTTTGGCTGATTGACTCATTGATTGGCCATATGTCAACACTTATCATTTGATCCTTCCGAGGCCTGCATGTCCATTATTTAGTCAATAAATATAATTAATTTATATAGTGTCCTTTTAAAAATAATCTTTATTTGTGCACTTCCCATATGCCATGGCGTTAGATTCCATGACTTTAGTTATCAAACACGTTACCCTCGACCTTGGTTGAAGGGAGCATCTTAACCACTGTACCAAACCAGTGGGACAGTTACCCTATGCTGTGTTGAGGTCACCTTGGGTAATCCTTTCTACATCCCAATGTTTTCACTCCTATTAATAATGCTAGCAATAATGAGATGTTTTTATAGTACCATCAGAGTAATCAAAATCTCTATTTAGACAGTTTGCAATTACTTGTAAAGGCAGCTTCCTTCACCTGAACACCATCCACCCTCTCACTCCCTTTTGCACCAGGTTTCCTTCAGCAAGTGATCTGCTAAAATGTATGGCCTTAAATTAAACTTTGGATCATCCCAGGATAAGCAAAACTGCACGTTCACTCGTATACCAAGTTTTTAAAAGTGCATACTTAGAAAAGTCTGAGATTCAAACTGTTGAAGAGATTTTGACATCAGCAGCAGACATAGCCGATTCCTATGTAATTATCTCTTCCGAGCCTCTGCCATGTTTGAACAGGCACTGCATGATCCAGGGTATGGAGGTCATGCCACATCACATCGATATCACGGTTCACTCAATTGATATAAAGAGAAAAGAGAGATGGTGATTGGTGACGGAGACAAGAAAGCTTTGACTTGAAGTCAATCAAGGCTGAGAAGAACTATACACAGTCAGGGGCTGGCTGGATGCCAGTGAGAGACAGCCAGCTCCAAACAGCCCCATGCCGACTTGTTCCTGCCACAAATTTAAATGCAGGCATCTGATGATAGATCTTAACTCAGTATGCATAATACTGTGACATATAATTAGGAAAATTTAGACACTCCCAGGTAGTGAAATTGTCTTCTGCTAAAACTTTGTATTGCCGAGCTCTACACTTTCCCTACATTTTCCGCTTTGCCTTATCAGTTAGTATTATATCAATGATTGATTTGAGCTTATGTCTTTTGGCAGAGTCACAGTTTTTAGCTATACAATATTAAGAAATTTGGGCTTGCATTTATGATACGGTATTGCAATAATTGTAGCCTGTGTATTTCAAGTTGGCAAATAATATTGTGTGTGATCAAGCATTAGTACGTTATTATTCATTTACCAAACGTCAATCAGGACCACTTAGATGAGTTCCTGGTTTTTCTAGGATAGAACAATAGGCTGTTGCTTTGTCCTTCACGTGATTGGATTTTGCCCCCCTCACTCCATGTGGTTGTTCCAACACTTAGAGATCCTACGTGAATCCAGCAAAAAAGAGCCCGGTCTTTTTCTTGGACTCACCAAAGGGTTGCACTGGCCAGCCAGGACATCGACATGGATCTGCAGACCCTACATAATCGGTCGAATCTGCAGTTGCCAATGTCTGGACCCTAACTGGCTAAATCCTGGCAGTGCCTGTGAACATCACTTAAACTGTCACACTGCTAGCATCAGCACCAATAGAAGTACCTGATCCAGCCCAAAATGTAGCTGCATCAGGGCCAGCATTAGTAGAATTAGAAGTAGAAGTAGCAGGAGTAGAATCAGCAGCAGCTTCTCAAGTAGCAGGGACAGAAGAAGCCGGGGCAGAAGAAACACCTGGACCAGGGGCAAGAGCACCAGCACCAACAAAGCTGACAGGACGTATAATCATAGGATTCACAGTGCATCTGTCAAGATAAAGTTGACAGGATTTAGGCTTTTCCAAGTTGACCACCATGTGCTTACCCCAATTATCAATACATAGTCAGATCTGTGTCCCAAAGCAGGTGCCACAGTAGCTTCCACTCATGCCTTTGCTGATGAGCCTGCAGCCAGGATATCAAGGAATAATAATATAGTGGCTTTTCGATGACGATTTTTCTTAGTGGTTATAGATGATGTCTACTGGTTATTGACTTATCTGACTGAAATATTTGTTCAATGCCTATCGCCACTTCTTATGACGTTGTACACTACAAACTGCAAGCCCC
Organism: Cristatella mucedo; assembly: GCA_009760855.2. NCBI lineage: Eukaryota > Metazoa > Bryozoa > Phylactolaemata > Cristatellidae > Cristatella > Cristatella mucedo. The sequence continues at coordinate 1,835,247 of WPIO01000018.1, read as the reverse complement.
AATCAGTGATACTACATATGAAGACACACACTGCACACCCTCAAACCCGTGCGCGCAAACACACACACACACATACACACACATCCACACCCCACACATATACACACTCACCCACACCCCTACACACGCACACACTCAGTCATGCATGTGCATGCATGCACATGCATGCATGCACATGCATGCACAAGCACAAGTGCATGCTCACATATGCACTCATACTCGGACACACACTCAAACAAGCACTCAGACACATACTCAGATTGGCAGACACACGCACATAGGTAGATGCCCGGAATGGCTATCTACTCCTCTATCTACTATCTATCTCCTCCTCTCTCATCTACTCCTCCTCTCTTGTCAATCCCAGCATTAGCAGCCTGTGTTGCTGCTACAATAGTGGTTAGCCAGGTGGCCATAACTACTACAGCAGGATCAGCTGAGCCAGCTAGAGGGCTAAGGCAGTGGGTGAGGCAGGGAGTTGAGGCAGGGGGTGAGGTAGGGAGTTGAAACAGGTGGTGAGGCAGGGGTCTAAGGGGTGCTGAACTAAGGGGAAAAGAGGGAGAGAGTAAGTTGCCCGTCTGCGCCAAGCATAGGCAGTGCTTCAGCAGCCAAGATTCTAACCACTCAAATTAACACGAGGTGCTTATGCGATGGGAATTCAGACTTTCATTAATCGAATAAGAGGAAATTAAACTATAACTGCGTGTTTTTGGTGCACCTTGTATTGGAGGATGTCTTATAGAATGGTGATGATATTATTAATACTAATAATAATAGCAATACTATAAATATGTGTTTAAATAGCATCCCAAGAAAACAAAACCTCTCTCCCTGTCTATATATATATATATATAGTCGCATAAATTAGCTGTTTGCCCTCATCTTGATCGGATATTTAAAAAGATTATTCAATTCCTGGAATCTGCTTTTTACTCAATGCATTGAAAACTCGGGTGTTTCAAGATATCCTTACGAATGTGCTCACACCACTGCCCTGGAAATAAGGTGTATTGCGCGAACAGAGAGCAGGTACTGGCACTAATGATTGCAAATACATGACAGATAGTGGTGAAGCTAGCACCTCAAAGCACAGCACCCTGGACATAGACACCTACCCAGCCAGTGAGCAAACAGCCACCACAGCCGAGCCTGCAAGCAATAGAGTGTGTGCTGTATCTTAAATAACATGGCACTTCCTTATTGTGAGAAGGCAGCTAAAAAAGGCTGATGAACTTGATATGCAACCAGCAAGTTTAGCAGATGCAACTGCTAATCACACTTGGATTGAGCATGTCATGGTGACAATATTAGCCCTTAGTTAAGTTGGCCATTGGTTGAGGCAAAGCCAGCAGTGGTGGCATGATGCAGGAACTGCTTGCTCGGGGTTTAACTGTGGTGTGCATTCCATCCGCTGCTGTACTGAGATGCATCTCAATTGGAGTACGCCCGCATGCCCATGCTATGAGAAAAGCTGTAACGACTGCTTCAGCAGAAGCTGGAGTAGTAGTGGCAACCCTTTATAGCCCGACCTCGAGCAGGGCATAGACCAGGCAACTGGTATTCACATTAAAAACAGAGAAAAATAATGCTAACTTAAAATGAAATCAGAACGACATTCAATTTTGCTAGAAGCTTGAGCTTAGAAAGTCGGACCACTGGAGGCTGCAGATCACTTAATTATGGACTGGACGGGCAAAGTAAAAAGAGATTTACTTGCTAGTGGGCTAGCATGCAGTCGTAGCAGGCAAAACTGACCATCACCTTGTAAGCTACGACAACGATCGCTTGATTGAGGACAGTATCCATCAATTTTATAAAAAAATTGAACAGCTCAACGATCGGTTGGAGAGTTGCTTTTTGGAAAAAGGAGAGGGCCTGTTATCTAATCTTCTAGATTTAAAAAAGTCATTAGGTCAGTCTCGAAGTACAGTCTAGAGAAGGCTTGTGAACGAGAAAAGCTTCTATAAAGCTAATAGTTAATTCTTATAAATCTAGCCATTGGCTTAGCTAAATCTCTATTTTCGGTATTACCAGACTGCCTTTTAGAGGCAGCATAGGGTTCATTTTAATAGCTCTCCAGCTAATGCCTTGCTCAGTCAGTCATTCTAGGAACACAAGCACCAGGACAACTCAGCTTGGCTTACTGCATTATCTCAAGTCAACAGATAGCACACAAATAACCAGTCTCATGTTATTATAAACGACGGAATGTGGCTGGGCTGATGAGGCTAGGCTTTGCAATGCAGATGACACATGCTTATTGTTTCTGAACCAAACCAGATCGATAAGCACTTCGTTTTGATCTCAGAAAATGAGTACATATTGGCATTCTCAGCCAATTATGGTACGGTTAGATGTTCAGTCACAGTTAGACATTGATTCCGTATTAAGAGCACGGGCACGTTAGGCCAAAAAACAAGCTTAATGCTTCAGCAATTATTCCAGCCTTGCATCCAGCTTCATAATTTTATTAATGATGTACTCATGATTTAACCGACGGATCACAGACCCTTAACACTGCCAGTGTTAGCAAACAATAGAAGTTCGGTGCATCTACGGTTCTTTGCAAAAATGCAAAAGATTCCAAGATATTTAATTCGTAAGCTAGCGCGTCTTCTTGAAAACTCAGAAAAGTAACTGATTATTTTAGCAGCTAAAAATAAGTTAACGAGCGTGTAGAGAGAAAGAGCTATAGACAAAGAAAGACAGTGACTTAGAGGCAGAGAGAGAGAGAGAGAGAGAGAGAGAGAGAGAGAGAGAGAGAGAGAGAGAGAGAGAGAGAGAGAGAGAGAGAGAGAACGAGATCAGAGAGGCTGAGAAAATAAAATGATGGGAGAGAAAATGTAATGCTAGTGAGGTAGAGAGACGGAAAGTTGACAACAACCATTTCTATAAGATTGTGAGACGTCAATCTGCAACAAAAGTGGGCTATATTTCAATCACTGCACTGTTGTCGGACAGCTATTGACACGCGAGTTACCATGACTAGGAAAGTTTATCCAAGCATACCATTACTGTAGAATAAAAGTCTTTGGGATCTGGAATTACAATTTTCAGTGGTTAACACTTCACTATCTAGCAGTGTGCTATTTCTTCAGTATCTAACTTTCAGTAATAAGCACTCTAGCTAGCATATGATAATCCAAACAATGTCCTAATTGGCTGTGCTGCTGCAGCAAGCTAACAGAGGGTCCATGGCTGACTGTTGCTATCGCAAGAGCCGGGGTGGAAGCGGCAGATCTTGAAGGCCGGATCATGACCTGTAAACAGACCGGGCACAGTGATAAACTGGACACAATAAATGCTAGCGACTTCAAGCATAATCAGAGACGTGTTCGATTATCCTAAAAGGTCGCAGCATTTCTTGCTTACTCTACGTGACAATAGACTTGTGGTATATTGAGCAGTCGTAGGTGTGCAAATGCAAATCCACTCACTTAAGCATAGGCACTCATTCCAGTGGCTCGTATTGATGATTCAGGAAGTCAGAAATGAGCCACTGTCACTTTGTAAGCTTTAGATCAGCAACCCAGAGATAGAGAGGGTGGTTGTTGCTCCACGGGGCAGCGCCTGCAGAGCGATTTATAAACTAATTATAATGCGAAATCAAAAGGGTTACGGTCAGTAGGTTAATCGAGCTCTGGCAACTGGGCATGAGGTTTAGCGATGTGCTGTCGAAAATCCAAAGTGAACCTCTATGTTGAGCAGCAGCAGGGCTGTCGTACGAGGGCTCTGTCACGTGGAATGAGAACCTGCATGAGGAGACTAATTTTCACATGTGACTTCTGACTCTGCTTGCAGGCAGGACCAAGAACAAACAATTCGAGTGCTTCTCACAAACTTGAGCGTGACACTCATAGAGACCAACACATTCACAATGCTATATTTCATACAAAAGAAATCTAGAATGGAATGTCTTTTTTCTTAGGAATGATCGTACTCGTGCATCGAGGCCAACACTTTTCCGTGCACACTGCTAGATAGGTCAGTTTTTTATTTTGACTTTGCCTATTCGATGAGCTAGACAGACATAGAGCGCTCTCGTGTGCGTTCGAGTTCGTTGCAGAATTATTCCGAAAACCAGAGTTCTTGTGAACATCTTATACGTTTTATCTTTTGTGATTCGTCCTTTATGTGCTCATACGTGCTGACACGGTGCATGATGCCACTAACCACACTAGCATGCTGACCCTGTGCATGTCACCCCTAATCATGTCATTCGTGTTGTTTATCAAGCATGATATTACTCACCATTCAATCGCGTTTCCATTTGCAGCAAATTTAAATCACTAGAAATAGATTGAGTTCTCTGAGGGTGCTTTATTAAGTGTATTATTATTATTATTATTATTATTAATGGAACTAAGATAAACTGAACTAAGCCTAACTAAAACGTTCAGTGATGCCGGTGAGCCAAAAATCTGACTTAAGAGTCAAGATATGTCCGGCTTCTCCAAAACTTAAGGGGGCTCGTAGATCGCGTTGTCATACAGTCGGCTAGCTTCTTCTTCCTGATAAAAAATGAACCTAACTTCCTTCCTTGCTGCCAAGGCAAGTGTCTTATAAGGAGGAAATGATTTAGTCAAAACAAGAATATGTGGTTACATGCCGAGCTGGTTTGACCCAGGTCATAGATTCGAGCCGTGTGGCATATGTGAAGAACCTGAATAGAGATTAGGTTCTCTTAGGGCGCAATATGTAAGTAATTATACATATATATATATATATATATACATATATATATATATATATATATATATATATATATATATACATATTACATACAATAATTTTTTTGGCCAAGAAACGCAAGAGTCTAGTGAATAGACTTCATGCAGCACTTTCAGAGCTCTGGTTGTATTAAATCTTCATGGAAAAAAGTAGCAAAAAGGCTCCCGCAGTCTTCCTGAAACCGAAACTATATTCAGCCTAATTAATAAGTGTGGAGCATTAACTTACAACAGAAAGTGGTACTTCCAGCAAATGGCACTATCCCGCACGATTGACCTGTATGTGGAGCACAGCTGCCTTAATGTCCACGTCTTCGACGGCGAAAGTTAGCACAAATGCCACGTGGCTTTCAGAGCAAAAAATCCCCTCGAGCCGTCTACCTTTCGTCATCGATACTTCAAGGAATGTAAAATAAATCTGGCTGCACACATCTCCGGTTGGCTCCTCTAAAAAAAGATGATTGGAATCAAGATGCTCTCAATATTTACAACATGAACTGCTGCTCGTGATTTATTTAAAGCTGAAGGACCAGTGTCCTGGAGGATGAAGAAAATATTTCTACCACACCCATTTTGTAGATGGCGTCACCATATAAGAAGCGAATCACTAGTTCCGTGTCAACAGAGGTCACCGAGATGTTTTAATTGGGGAGTGATGTCGTGCAGCCCAATGGTAGCATGTGATTACCTCTGTAATATGATGCTGCAATCCTAGATCGAAACACGTATTAAATCGTCTGATGAAGTGCTAAATCATAGAATTAACCCATAACAAATTTTCTTCTCGCCAATTCACCGATGTACTCATAAGCTTAGTCAACATCATACAATAACTAGTATATATAATATAGTATATATATATATATAATAAAAAATGTATATATAAATATAGATACATATATATATATATATATATATGTATATATATATATAGTGTATATATAATAAATAGTCCGACAATAACTAAAAAAATGATTTGCAGTCTTTGCATGAGTCTTAACATATTCGATTGAACTAACAGTATCGATTATGACAAGTAAATATTAAGGAAATTTTGAGGAATACATTTTCCTGATAATTCCTGAGCTTTACCGTTTGTAGTCAGTGTGATGCATTATTCTGTTCCAGCAACACGAAATTTTCTTTCTTGACTTTTACAGCCAAATAGCAAGAATTGTAAATAGCAAGCATTACAACTTTAGAATAAAAAGTTTTCCGTGTCCGTAAGAAATGCCATGCGAATGCAGAATAATTGGGGATCAGGTTCACTATTACTTGAAGAATACCACTTGACCACTTCCATTCCAAGCATGATGACTATAGAATGAGACGAGCGAAAATCCCCAAGATGAATCCAGTTTTTGCACTCAGCCTATTAATTTGTTTGTCTTCATTGTTGGAGTTCCCCTGGCGTGTCAAAGAGGCAATTTGCAGCTAGTAAAAGTAAATGACATGCTCATACTCGATGCAACAAATTAAGTCTATATCATATACTTGCACGCTAATTTCTTGGAGACGTAATAGTGTTATAAGCATATGTGAGGGATTAAGTACCTTTCGCAGCACAAGGCGATACCGACGCAAGACCTGTCACTTTCCGTAGAATAAATGGGGCTGTTGAGGGGCCAAACTGATTAAATAAGCAAAGTCAAGGCAGCACAGTATTTTCTAGCAGCTTCCATTTACACATGTGCTTGCATGCTATTTCTTATTAAGTACTTGCAATAGTCGACGGTGGCTTTTCGAATGTCATTGAACATCGCCCATTGGCCGGCTGGCAGTCTAGAGCTAGCGTCCAAAGCCGCTTAGGCTGCGAATGAGCTATCGAAAACTCTCCTGCGTAACACCCACTTAGTCTTGATGGCTTTGTGGAGTTACAGTTGGAGATACATTACATTACATAAGCGTGCAGCCGAGGTCAGGTGAGCATTCAGCCACTCAGTGCCGCCGAACCTTGCTCTGCAGTAAACCGCTCTCGCAGGATGCTACTCCTACCGAACCTGTCACTGCCTGATTGAGCAGATTATGTGGTTTTTGGTAATTAAACGCAGCTGCTCTATTAGCAGCAGTTTGGCGCCGCATTGCAGCCACACACTCGAAATACATTTAAGCAGTGCTTGCCTGAAATCAATTTGACGGGATTAAAATTGGAAAAGCATAGTTGTAAGCGATGTCCGACGCGTTGCTCTGTCGCCTCTAGTTGCCAGCTTTCTTAGCACTGCCTGTAAAAATGGCGGCGGCTACCCGACAGACGAATGTCTTGTGCCCGCTTGACCGAATGCGTGCCTCTAAAAGAACTCTTTCTTCGCTCGGAGCCCGGCAGCCTTCTCCCCTGAAGTGAGGCGGCAGCCCGAGATAAAGCTGGTCCACTCCAAAGAAAGCAATCTCTATAAACTCCAATTGAAGAGACGTGCTTTCGCGGCTATACGGTACGAAGGAGCCAAAGCTGTGGCCGACCTTGCGAGTCAGCCTAAGAACTTTGCTCCGTATCCATTGATCAGCCAAGCGATAGTCATTCGAACTCTTTCAGCAATGGAGACACATGTTCAAACCTCTGGGATTTCTTGACTAGCTTTGTAGCCATAGTCGTTACCATTTGTGGTGCCCTAATAGCTCTTTTGGTTAGCTCAGCCAAAAGATTATTGCTATAATCTAGCCGAGACAGAACTGAGGAGATAGTTAAATTCTTTGCAAGCCACCTTGAAAGACAGATACTAATCTTAGATAGGGTACGGACGTGATAGCTTGCTGTGCAAACAGACTTCCTAACGAAGCTTTCAAAATTTAGGCAGCTTAGAAGACGACACCTAATTTACGACAACGGATCGATGTTCATAAAAAAATCATCACCCGTTAGAAGAGCAGCATTTTCTAGTCCAAACACACGTTTGGGATTTCCTATGAATAGCAGTCTCCGTTTTATTGCTGTTTAGTCTGAGGAAGTTTACCGACATGCTGAATCAAAAGTCTGCAAGACAAGCATTCAGTTTGTCGGTCGCTGCAGCAGATTCAGACGGTCTAAATGACAAAGACAGCCGAGTATTGTCAGCATAAAAGTGATAGTCTATTCTATGAGCCCGAAAGAGGTAGAGCTTAAATGGGGAATAGTAAAAGACCGTGGACGGACCCTAGTGGGAGCCGAGTAAGACATTTCCGTCATTATTGCTACTTACAATACCATTGGTTACTCGGAGGAGAGAGCGGAGTGCTGCTACTTGAGCCCCGATTAAAACTTTCTTAAATTTCTTTCTTTCAACCTGTGCAGGTATATGCTTTGCAAATCTTTTTCAAGAATCTTTGAAGAAAAGGAAGAAGTAAAACTAGGGAACAGTTTGCATGGGCCTCTGTGTCTAATCAAGGCTTTCCAAGTACCGGTCTAAGATTGACCGATATGAAAGACTTGGCTACAACCCCATTTTCCAGAGAAGTATTTAAAATCTGGGTTTTTTGCTTGGCTAACTTTGTCAGCCTGTGAAGACCACAGAGTTAATTACATATGGTCTTCAGAAGGTTAGCTTTTTGCTGTTTCTACTATAACTTATTAAGGTAGATACATCGCATGCAGAAACCTTGGAAAACATTTTAAGGAAGGTCACATGCTGCGATTCAGCAATTGTTTTAGTAGGAGGGAACTTTACGGAGGCACGAATGTGCGCACTTTTTTTCAGTGAAGAATACTGAAAACCTTTCGGCCTAGCAGTTAATATCTGGGAGGTGAGGCCTCTCAGAATGGGCCAGCAAATTGTGCACCATCTGATAAATCTGCCTTGGGCCTGACTGGCGGGACTTTAGTTTTCGAGTGGAAAAAAGCCCTTGCTGTTAAGGCTTACCAGTGTAGACTCAAGGAAAGGCTCTGAAATTGAAATAGATCTCCATCAGACCAAAACGACTTAAAGCTGCATTCAAGCCTAGGGTTAAAACGTGCATTCTTTGGTGTTTTTTTTTAAATTGAAAAGAATCTCCACGACTCTGTACGTGGGCAGAATGAACGGGAGCATGCTGATCGATGGCACTGCCATAAGTGTCCTGATCGCTGGATCAGTGAGGGTATCGAGGCTGTCCGTCGAGTCTGTGTATAGATTAAAAGACCTGCCTCGAGTAGAGATTTCAAAACAATATCTTGGCCGACGTCTTTCCAGTCGCTTGGCTGGACAAGCTCGACGTTAGTCAGTACTCACAACGGAAGTAGCGTTACCAGGAGTAGCAAGAGCAGCTCGATCGCCCAGCACAACGCTTCAAAATGAGAATCTCGTAGGTCTTTCCCTATCTACAATTCTCGCGAGTCTTATGCGCCATAGATATAGATCGTGGCTCCATCGCTGCCGCAACGCACCCTGTCGTCCACTGGCTTTCTCCAGCCTAATGTTGTACAGCTACCGCAGCTTCAGTCCATAGTTGAGCCTGCCGGATGCAGGCTCGGCGAAATGCCGCCAGAATGCTTTCGCAAAACATGTCCGGCCTATTCGCATCTTAATCCAAGGGCTAAGCTGTTTACGCTACACGACCCGAGTTGTAGTGGCTTAAGTCCTGCAGCAGTCAATTTTGTATCGCTAATTCTAAGCGAAACCAATAGAGCCAAGGTTCTTCTGAAGGTGCATAGGCAAATGAGGCTTGAATTTTTTCAATTGAAAGACATTCGTGCGCTTATGCAAATTCATAGATGCGTAATAACATATCCGTAGCATTGAAAGTTGTCCGGCCGCGGGAATGTATGGTGTCTGTGGAGAAAGTTTCCGTTTAATTTTTTGACATCTGGGTACCTTAATTTTAAAATATAAAGCAACGGTAGACCCATTTGCCGTCAAACTGAGAACAAAAAAAGTGCGCTTCGACAGTGAATGATCTATCGAACTTTGAGTTACCAGTCATTTGCTTCACCACGTACGTTTTGAGAAAGTTCATTCCACTCTGAGCGCGCACATTTGTGAGAACACTAGCCACATAAAATAAAGAAAAGAACTGCTGACTAAAATAAACCAATTAACTAACTACATTTATGAAATAATAAAAAGTATTTTCCTAATGTTTACGGATAATTTTATACTATTAATGATACTAGCTAATTTGTACGGCGCTTGGAGATAAATAAATCCCTTTCTGGAGACTCTGCAGAAGTTGTACAGAAGGCCAGATCAAGTGATTAGCGGTAGAATGGACAAATGTCTGCATGCGTGACATGATTAGAGGTGACGTGCACAATGTTAGCAAGTCCGAAAAGGTTAGTGGTAGCAGGCACTGCGCCAGGACGCTTGAGCACACACAAGACGCATCACAAAGATCCACTAAATGCTGGGATATACAGGTGCCGGTTAATCTTACTTTTAGATTTAAAGTCAAGGTATATTGTGCCGTCAGTCGGAAGTGAGTTCCAGGCTTTGCTCCGCATACCAACTACATGCATGATATTTGAAGGATTTCAGGTTTGCAGGAGGTATATCTAGAATTAAGTGCCAAGTGCATCCTAAGGGCTAGAAAGTTTTGCATGGTGTGAGTGTTTCGGAGCTTTCTGTTGTAAATAGGGACAATTAAATGCTTAGGTTAAAACGTTCTTATTATTTGAAAACTTAAAGGCAATGAAATAATCACACTAACGCGATTAGCCAATAAAATGACAGGTCTAAAAAGGCAAACCTGAACTTGCATCCCGAAGGCACTTGCAGCAACACAGTTTTTCGTTAATCGTCACCGCGACAATAAAGTAAAGTATCCAAGCTATAAGACAGGCCTTCTCCTGGTGAGATTAAACATGACGCGATTGATTGAGTTTGCTTAATACGAAAAGCCGTCCGAAGGCTCTGGACGTGTTTGTGGTCGTAAGAAATGCGCTTACCTACTAGGATTAAGTAATGTGCTCAAACGGATGAAAGTTACAGAACCTGGATTTCACAGCCGCTTGGCTGGTATTGATAAACTTACTGTCTCGGAGCATAATAACAATATATAAAATCAGCTTCAGTGCATGCAGGTATGCAGACAGTTTCAGAGAACTGCGAAAATTAACGCAGCCCACACGCGACTAGAAGTAAGCAATTTTTAAGTGAAAAAATCTGGATTTGTTCATTCCCAACCGTTTACTGTCCCATTCGCAAATAATGGCACCAGCTCACCGGCAAAATGTCTCAATAATATACCAAGGTTATCGCTGACTACAGATGCAATTAGAATATATCGTAGAATAAAGAGATCCAAAAACTCAATGCTAACGAAGATATGTACACCATTCCAAGAAAGTATCTCGCGGAAAGGTATTGTGTCAACTGGTCTGGGTGTGCAAGGAGACCAAAGATTCCTAAATATGTAACATCCAGTAACGGCTAATATTCATATCAAGAGCCAACAGTTTAGACCAATTAAAATGGCCTGAGTCTCAAATGTATGAGACTGCATACAGAGAGTACGGAATTCGCACATGCGTGCAATTCCAGTACGTAGTCTGCGTCTAGAAGCGCATAGTAAGCTCTCACTAATAAACTAAAAATTAAACAAAACCTAGTTACTGGCTTTGAATGACTACTCAGCGACGAAAATGATGGACGTACACGTGCGGTCGGTAGTCTTGTGGTCTCGATCGGGGAATATTTTTTCCCGACGGCAGCAGCCGAAGCGCGCCGCAGCAAAAACATAACTTAGCTCGCAGCGTTACTGCTCGTAGACACCCGTAGTTCATAAACGGTTGCAGCAGTGCTTGCCCATGTGTGTGGCAGCAACCTGGATAATTTTTTACATTCTTTTGCTTTAGGGCACCATATTACCGATAATATCCAAACGAAGGCTCTGGAAGAAATATTCCTACGCCTGCCTTTGATGCAGCCATAATTTGAAAATATTTCTTAGAAACGTGTAGTATGCATTAACAAGCACGGTGCTGTAAAATATGATAAACTAATAAAGCACATGGAGAAAAGTAACTAATGTAGATTATTTTGAAGAATATAGGCAATGCATTTGTGCGAAGAAACACCAATGCAAGTTGCAAGTCATTAATTCTAAACCTAAAATTTTAAACTTAAGTAATGAACAGCCACTGATAAAAAAACAGCATCACTTAAGCAAAGACCAAATTAATAGTTATTAAGTCATCAGCAACATTTTTAAGCGGCTCAAGTAGAGTTTGTGGACCTCATCCAGCTAGCAGAGAAAAATTCGGCCGAAACACCATCTGTATCACTTTACTGCATGGAGGGGGTCGTATAGTGCCAAGCATCGCACCGCAGCACTTGAATAAAGCACAATAAATTAAGAAAATGAGTTCCATAGCTCTGAAAAAGCAATCAAGCAGATTTCTCGACCAGGTTCACTCAAGCAATTTCAGTAAACGGTAAATCAGTGGGCTCAAAATATTACGCCTGGCTTCCAGACTGACCGTGCGTGAAATCGCTGGTGTAGCTTTTTACCGGCCTCGCTAGTTTTCCTGAGGGCAGTTGTGTTGTTAAAGGTGGTTCATCTGGGAGCATTTCTCGATACTTCGGCAAAAGGCAAGACACTTGGCAGGCATTCAGAGCGGAACTGCGAGCACTCGGAGGCCTCCCAGCTGACAATTACTTCTTAGACTGTTTCGTGCTCTAGCAATGCTGCCGGGTGGCCAGAAGGAACACACGGCTTCAGCGTCTTTGAAAATGGAAAGGATTTGCTCGTTAGAGATGCTGGGTGGGAACTACAGAATTGTGATTCTGCAACTTCTAAAATTGCCGATTTTGGTGCTTCGTTTTGGAGGGGCTGATAAAAAACGCTAGTATCATCTTTAAAAGCTGCTTTGAACTTTAGGTACCCAAAGTGTCACGGCGGTCTCTGAACCGATATGCTTGTTGGTGAGTGAACACAATTCGCAGAAAACAGCATCTTGCCGACGCTCCTCGAAAGCATAGGTGAGCACATAGCTTGAAGCGTGGCTTGCGATGGAGTGGGCTCACTCCGTCGCAAGAACCAGGTTGCAAGCTACAATCGTGCACGAACCTAACTTCTATTGCCCAATGCTAGCTGAATGGCATCTGCTAAAACTCTTTCTCCATTATCGAAATGAAGTAATTGAATGGGCTGAAATATCTTGCTTCACCTTACAATGCAGCCCGACACCCATAGCAAAACTCGATTACGTAACCCCTATTCTAGAGCAAACTCCCGAACTGCTTAACTCAACTCGTAAAGTGCGACTCGGCTGCGTGGCTCTTAGCATTGGGTACAACTAGCGGAATCTTAATGAACTTCGTTTCTCGTCCCGCCTTACAATTTATCAAGGTATAGCCGTTTGACAGTCATGTTAATTCAGCAACTGTGAATAAATAAATATGTCGGCCGCACTCACAGGAGATTTCAGGCAAATTTTAATTGGTGTTCAAGCGGAAGCACTCATCAAAAACTGCTCTCCTTTGTGCAACCAATGACGTCCTATTCAGCAACGACGACGGGAATACTAGTGCCCTAGATTTGCCAGATCTATCAGCTGTCTTCGACACCAACTGATTACAACGTCCTACTTGAACGATTGGGAACAGCGATCGGTCGGGCAGATGAGGCACTGATGTGGTTTATATCGTATTTATCCGGTCGTGTTCGATACATGTCATGCAGCGGTCAGGTCTCATTCACCAGACCAGTCACCTGTGGAGTTTCACAAGGGGTTCGTCCTCGGTTCATTGCTGCTCTCCATTTACACTAAACCTCTGGGAAAAGTAATTAAGGCCCGTGGAATAGGATATCACTTCTATGCTGCAAATACTCCGCTGTGTTTGCCATTTAAACTATCGGGATGTGCTGCAACAACCGAAAAACTGAATGCTTGCCTTGCCAAAATTCAATCCTGGATTTAACTATTTTTTTAAGTAAACGATGATACAACTGAAATGCTGCACATAGGACAACTTAAAGTGCGATGCAGGACTAGACGGCTTTGCTCTTCTAATAGCTGATACTGTTGTGCGACCATCACCATGTGCTGGGTATTTAGATGTCGTCTTCGAAAACTGCCTAGTTTTTTAAAGCTTTGGTCAGATGACTGCTTCCACAGCAAGCCATCACGTCCGACAAGTATTTAGGATGAGGAAATGTCTTCCACAGTGGTTAACAAATTTAATTAGCTCCTAATTTCTGTCTCGGCAAGATTATTGCAATTCCCTTTTGGCTATGCTACTGAAAGAGTCAGTAGGCCACTGCAGCTGGCTATGGATACTGCTGAAAGGTTAGTTTGAAAATTCCAGAGGTTTGAACATCTTTATCCTTTGCTAAAAGACCTAGGATGGCTGCCGGATCAACGCATACGGAGCGAAGTTCATACCTTAAAACCCGCAAGGCCCGTGGCTCCGCTATACCGAGCTAAACCGCTGCACTAGTTCCAGCCTCCTCTTGCCCTCAGGTTCTGTACGGATAATAATTTAGCTTTTCTATTCCTCCGCTTAAAGACCGTTTGAGACATAAGATTTGGTTCTGCAGTCCCTAAATTGTCGAACACACTTAAACGGTTCATACGTGACGACAAAAACTATTTTCGTGCTGCCAACAATGGCACATCTTTTCCAACCGCCCTGAGCTGCAAATTCCGTAAAAATAACTGCCTGAACTGCTCTCCCGATTCTGCCACGTTTCCTACTTTTCTTGAGTGAGACGAAGTCCATTGGCTACCGAATGCGTACCGATACTCGTGATTAGGCAACTCGAGCAATAGCGTTGTTGCAGCCTAATCTTGTCGAAGCACCTGGAGCTTCAGGCTGGCGCCGCCACGGCCACGGCCAAACCAACAAATTTTTCGACACTAGAAAAAGTATGCAATTAAGACTGGACAGAAAGCAAGGAAGCAGACGACGCACATAGCAATGTACTCTAGGGTGCCTGCACTTGATCGCGAGTGAAATTTAGAACTCTCGAACTAACGCACGACTATCTCGCTGATACTGCAGCTGCTATTAGACTCTGGACAAAACAATGACTGGACCAAAACTGCCCACGGCTGCTGGCTCGCATTTTCTGCAAGAAGAAAAGCACGCGTGCAGCAGCGCGTCCCTCGGACATGCTGCTGCTGCAGGCTGAATGAGTGGAAGCTAGTTATGGGCGAACCCAATATGATTCAGAGATTAGACAGGCTGTCTCTCAAAAGTGGTTCTGCTAGCATATCTCCTGTCGGATCAGCTCGAAATCTAGATGTCATAGTCCAAAGCGACCTCTCGTTAGACGACCATATCAGCTCCACAGTCAAATCTGCCTATTTTCAGCTTCATGATATTGCTAAAATTCGGGCTTTTATAGATAAGGATACAACGTATAGATTGGTCCATGCATTCGTGACATCTCGTCTCGACTTCTGTAACTCACTGCTTACTGGCCTACCAGCATGTGCGATCAGGCGATTACATTTGGTGCAAAACTCTGCAGCTAAGCTTGTCTGTCATGAGCGTTGCAGTTGCCACATTACTCCACTTCTCGCCGACCTGCACTGGCTACCAGTCAAGCAACGGATTGACTTCAAGGTTTTGTCTCTCACTTTTAGGTCCCTTCATTCTATGGCTCCAGCCTATCTCTCCGACATACGTCCCATCATGCCAAGCACCGTACCACCCGCTTTTCGGAATCCAACAGTCTAGAAATACCTTGCACAAACCTTAAATACTTTGGAGACCGTGCATTTAGTTCGTATGCTCCCAAAGCCTCGATCTTTCTCCCGACCTGCGTCAGAACATCCCCTGACCTGACCACATTTAAAAGGAACTTAAAAACATACCTATTTAGGACAGCATTTAGTGGGTCCCTGTGATTCGTCCTTCACGTGCTTATGCGTGCTGACACTGTGCATGCTGCCACTAACCACATTTGCATGCTGACCCTGTGCATATCACCCCTAACCATGTTATTCATTTCGTTTGTTTTTCAAGCGTGATTTTACTTACCATTCAATAGCATTTATATTTGCAGCAAATGTAAAGCGCCTAGAAAGAGATTACGTTCTCTGAGGACGCTGTATCAAATACATTATTATTATTATTATTTTTAAGCTGGTCGTTTGAATAACTTCAGTTGCCTTCGTGGATGGTTTGAAGGCCATTGTCCTCAATCCTCGCGTCTAGGCTTGCTGAAGACATTGACAGCACTCTTTCGTCAGATATCGGCATCATCATCGAAGCACACTTCCAATATTTTCTTACCAGGGGCTCGTTGCGAACTGCTGGCTTTTAGTGTCTAAGCAGCAACAGCATTCGCCCTTAAAGTACCTGTCAAACTGGTCAGCCATTCACATACCTTTACTTTGAACATGAGTGCGTTAACGCAGTTAACTTGTTGATATTTCGCTAGCCAGCACTAAAGTGCGCCAATAGTCAAGCAAACCTGAAACGCACTTTTTACTCACCACCTTTGCTTGGTCCTTGGGAATCGTCTTTTGCGTGTTTAGGCTTGCTGACACTCTGCATGTTCTTAGTGACCATATGTTACTAGCACGCTGGTCAGATTGATAAATAGATCAGATAGATAAATTATTAGATATATAAAAATATATATCTGATATAGATAAATTATCAGATAATAATCAGATAGATAAATAAATAGGTCAGATAGATAAATGGGATTGGCCACGGCACTAACCACGCGGCCACAGGGGCGACCCAGAATAAACCTTCAGAACAAACCTAGGTCTACTTTATTTTCATAATACATGTATTGGGTATTTTCTAAATACCGGTTTCTTTTAATTTCAGTCGTGCCATTCCAAAGTTGGTTTATTTCGCTCAACAAAACCCCGACTGCAGCAATCAGATTCCTTCGGCACGCCCGACGCCGAGTCGTAAATAATCCAATGGTTTTCTAGAAATTTTTGTAGTTGAGGTTCACCGAAAAGAAAAGCTAGTTAAATCGAAGCGGGCGTGCATCAATGAAGAGCGTGTCTACAATGCTCATGTTGTCATTAGCAATTTTACCCGCTTCCGTGGCAGTGTATACCAAGCTGAACTGCTGCACCAGCTTCAACGCCCCGAAACTGTCAGCTCCTCTAAGGACTACAAATTAGCTGGTATATTTCTGCACTTAAAGTCCATTGGAAACAGAAGCTTTTGCTCGGCAAGTGGTAGCCTGTGGAACTCGATTCCCTAATTCTTACGAAGCGATACATAATCTCTGTCGGCATGCTGTGGCACGTGATTTGCAGCCATTTTGAGCAACTAATTTCAGGATACTCACTAACTCAACTGCCCTCCTGACTCAGCTGGGCTTCTCAATTTATCTTCATCGTAAGACGCGAAGTCTTTTAGTTTCTTTGCAAGCCTACCAAAAACGGCTTAGGCTTCGAGCGTGCTATAGGAAAACTTAACAGTAACACCCGTTTGGTCTTTTCGGCTTTGTGGAAATACATGCGGTGGTACATTATATTACACGAAGTGACTAGCAAGAGATTATGATAATATTCTAATACGAATATTGAATTAGATTTAGCGTCTTTAGAGAAATAAATCTGTTTGTTCCTAGGATATTTAAAGTTGCCACACGGGAAGCAAGACCGAATGGTTAGCAGTAAAATGCTCAAAAAACCAATAGGAATAACATGGTTTGGGGTGAAATGCACAGGGTCAGAGTGCAAGTATGGGTTAGTGGCAGCATGCAGTGTCTGCACGCATAAGCATATAAATGACGAATCACAGTAACCCACTAAATGCTGTGACAGATATGTCCATTTACAGTTTTTTAATGTCGTCAAGTCAGGAGATGTCGTGACGCAAGTGGGAGTGAGTTTCAGGCTTTGGGAGCATTCGAACCAAAGGCACGGTCTCCAAAGGATTTTGGATTCGTACGAGGTACAAGTTAAGCAATTAAATTTCGAAAAGCCGGTGGTGCGATATTTGGACTAGTGGGGAAGAAGATCTGATAGGTAGGCTGGAGCAAAAAATGAAGAGATCTAAAAGTGAGCGACGAAACCTTGAATTTGATTCTTTTCTTGACTGGTACCAGTGCAGGTTGGTGAGCAGTTTGAGACATGGCAACTGCAACGCTCACGACAGACAAGCCTAGCTGCATAGTTTTGCACCAGCTGTAAGCGCCTGATAGCACAGGACGGTATACCGGCAAGCAGAGACTTACATAAGTCGTGAGGAATGTCACGAATAGATGGACTAATTCAGATGCGGTATCCTTGTCTAAATAAGCCTGAATTTCAGTTTCAAGCAATGTTATGTAGCTGAAATTAGGCGAATGTGACTGTGGAGCTGATTTGGTCGTCAAACGAAAGATATTTTTTGAACGCGACACCTAGATTTCGTGCAGATTTAACAGGAAATGTGCTGACAGAGCCAATTTTGAGCGTCCGCCTTTAAAATTACTGAATAAATATTAGTTTGCCCATAAATAGTAAGTTGGTTTTATCATCATTGAATTTCAAAAAGCTTGCTGCCATCCATTAGCGCACGCAAATAATACATGCTCGACGTTCTGTAGTGCTGGGTGGGATTAAAGTTGAGATACAACTGACTGTCAGCTCTCTGAAACTGCCATGAAACTATTAATATTTATATAGATGGCTTTTAAAAAGTACGCAGTTATGAAAAGCTATTCCAAGTTATTACGTCTTGCGTTCAGGAGTTTTTTCACTACTAATTTTTATTTAAAGATTGGCTACTAGGCACTTACGGCCTTTTTGTAATTATTTAAAAAGATGGACACGTGTAAATTTCTCTAAAAAAAACAGCTGACTGTTAAAAAATAATTTTCACAGTCCAATTAAAAAGGACAAAGTTCAAAATTAGAATTGTGTCAAGGTCTCATAAGACTACAGCAGATTTTAGGTTGGATTCAACCTGTTGTGTTAAAAGTCGCTGGACTATTGAAACATTTGGTTTCCTCAGACAACAGGAATGGGTGATTTTAGTATGAACAGAATTTCATGTTCAACGGAACCCTTAATTTGGAAGTGAGCACAGCTTCGAAAAAATCTATTTCGATGCCATTAACAACAGGCAAGTAGCGTCACATCGGCGCTCCCGACGCTGTGAGTGCTAAGCTCAGTCACGTGTAGCCAATGCAGGGTATCAATTGGGGCTAGTGGAAGCGAAAGAATCTGAGAGATCACGATTTCAAGCTTGGCGGACTTTTTTGTAGCTCCGGCAGTCACTGCCAGACGCAGAGCTAGACTATAGGTTTCACAGTGCCACTTTTTTTCCAGCTCCTATGCGTGCAATTGTAGCTCACTCGGTGAGCTGAAACCGGTAAGATCCTTCGTCTGTGGGCGTGTGAGAGCATTCCTTGAGCTCTGCAGCTTCTGTTGTCACTTGATTTGACCCGCTTTGACGTGGATCTCCCTTTCCATGTTGGTTCACGTATTTGTCGTTTCAATAGCTGCCTAAATTTCAAATGCTTCATTCAGAAGACGTCTTTAACAGCTAGCCCTCACGTAAGATCCCTATCTAAGAGTAAGAGCTGTATTCCACAGTGCCATGCAAAATATTTAGCTAACTCCTAATTTCTGTCTCGGTTTAATTATAGTATAAATAAAATATAATATAATATATAGTATAGGTATAATTATAATTCCCTTTTTGCTGGGCTACCAAAAAAGCAACTAAGCCACTGCAAATGGCTATTAATATGGCTCCAAGGCTAATTTTCAAGTTCCTGAGGTTTGACCACGTGTTCCTTTGCTAAAAGAACTAGGATGGCTGCCGGTTGATCAACAGATACAGAGTCGTATGCTGACCCACAAGGCCCGCCACGGCTTGGCCCCTCCATTCCTGGCTGAACTGCTGCACCAGTTCCAGCCTCCTTGCGCCCTCAGGTCCTGCATGGACACTAAATTAGCTGTTCCATTCCTCAGCTCAAAGACCGCTGGCGACAGAAGCTTTAGCTCTGCAGGAACCGGACTGTGGAACTCTATTCAACGATTCTTACGCAACGAAAACTACTGCTCCAGCTGAAAGTGGTCAGAATTTCCCGGTGACTCACTAGCATTTAGTGGTTGATGTGGAGTCCATAAGATTGTACTACACTACAATATCCATGGTCTACAGCTGCGAAAACCCATCGGGTCTAAGTGAGCGTGACATCGGGGAGCTTCTTCTGTAGACCACTTAAAGCCGAGGTGGATTTGGCGATTCTATGAGGAAATGGACTCCGTCTAACGAAGTGAATATAAACTGAGAAGCTCGGATAGGTCAGATGAACGCAATCTAAAAAGTGATAAGCATGGAGGCGGCGGCGGCTCAGGGAGGCTGGAAAAATGCATCGCCGTCGGAATCGGCAGCAAATGTCGCTGAGCGAGAAGCGTCGAAGTGGCTCCCACAGTATAGCCCTCAGGACTTGCTGAGCGAATTCTTCCGTCTCCAACGATCTTCTGCCGCCGATGAAATGAAGCAGCTCATTATTGCATTCTATTTGCAGTTCACTGAGGACCGGAAAGTGTAAGGAGGCCGAAACTAGTCCTGCAGGCCAGGCGATGCCGTCGAACACTTGTGCGCCCTACAGCAGTCGCTCTTTCCGAGCCGGTCCACGACACTTTTCTTCAGCGAGCAGGTCTGACCTTGTGATGGCACCCGCTGGCAGCTGCAGCAGCGCCAAGCCGATTACCTGCAACGTTCAGCCTGTCAGGAAACGGGCTCTCGGAAGTACCTTTAAGCCTACCATCGATTCGTTGATTAATGTGACGCGACCAAGGATTGCTGAAACAGTCATCTGGCGGCCGAGTGCATTGCTTGCGATGTGCAGTGGCGGCGGTGGCCGCTCATCGTCGTAAAGAAGCGACGGCCACGATGAGACGGCCAGCTTGTTTGTTGCTTCCAGCTAAGGCCAACGCGGGGGGGGGGCGCCATTAGAATACCTAATAATGATAATAATAATAATAATACATTTGATAAAGCGCGCTCAGAGAACCCGATCTCTTTCTAGCCACTTTAAAATTGCTACGTTGAAGGCTCGGCAGCTAGCCCACGGGGGCCATCGCTCGTCGGCGCGAGCACTAGGTGTCGCAGACTGAACATTTCAGCACACTCACGAGAATTGTGTCAGACTTCCGCGTCCACGTTTTCTCTTGGCATATACCCAGATATTCATGAACTCTCAACCTATGGCCCACCGGTTACTGGTTTCTTGCATCTGGCCAGCCATACGGCGGAGCGAGTTTGCAAAATATCTCGCGACAAAACCTCGATCGCGCTACAAATGAACGCATAAACCGAGTGATTTCAGTGGCGACGGCGCACATAAAATTACAGCGGCCACCGAGCGTTAAGCTCATTCGGAGCGCCCAGTTCGTAATTCCTTGACCCTCGTATAATTGTAATAGGACTATCAATGAGATGACTCAGCATAACTGAATCTGTCTAACTAAGCGACACGACCGGTCGCGGCTGTTCAATGAAAGCCTACAGCTGCGCCGGTGCGTTGGCGGCCTAAAGCTGCGACGTAGAGGTTAGTAAGGGGTGCGGAAGACGAGCAGCCTTTTCAGCAAGGCTCCAAAATCGAAAGGTTATGCATTTGCGCAATTAATTGAGTTAAACTTTCACCTTCTGAACGATTCCCTTGCCATGGCTGCACCAGTCGCTCCGGCCTATTTTGCTTCAATTTGAGCTCTGACCGCCTTAGGCTTCATTCGGCCTGACCAATTTTTCTCTGCGAGTTTTCCCTGAACCCGGAATATAGAAATTAATTCATTTGTATAGCTCCCCGAGAGAACTTAATCTCTATTCAGGCGCTTCACATGCGCCGCGGAGCTCAAGCCCGCGAGCTCAGTTAGACCTTGGTCGAGGCGAGCACCTTAACCGCTGCACCAAACCAGTTCGGCAAGGAGAGTTCTCTGCGAGTTTACAAGTGTCGGTTGGCTTCACCTCAAATGCCGGCTGGTTCTTATAGCTTTTCATAGATCGGGGTGGCCTTGCATGTCTGAACGCGACCGCGGCGAATGCCAACGGAACGAATGAACCTCCTAGCCGCGTTAGGGTACAAGTTTGCATCAACGCTCGACAATTGTGCGACCCTTGACTATAATCCACGTTCAAAGCGCGAGTCTATGAATTTCACTTGAATTTTCGACAGCAGCAATACCACCCAAATCGTGACTAGCGACGCGGTTGCGTCCTCCACTGTGAGCTTGCGGCGAGGGGAAGCAGTAGCCAGGGAGGTGTAGTCGGTTGTGCTCGCTGGTTAGCCCACCGGCGGCTCGCGAGACCTTGCGGTACAGCTGGCTCGCTTTAATTAAAGTCGCTCGGTGCAAAATTCGCCAACGCCGCCCCGCAAATCCGGTGCTCCGGCTGCAGTTCGAGGCTAAGCCTGACGGACGACCAGCTTACCGGGGCTGAGCGAAGTAACAGGAAGCCGCAGCGGCGGCGGAGGCGGTGGTCTAGGAGGGCGGAGCAGCAGATGGGTCGGCGGCGACTTACGCGGCGGCCGAGACTGATAGACGGCGGCTGTCGTCGAGGACTGCTCTAGTCGTTTAATCTGCGGAGCCTCGGCGCCAGGCGATCGAGCAGCGAGATTGTGTCCGCCGTGAGCTGGGTCGACTCTTTGCCTGCTCTGCCTTCTTTCAGCGGCAATCGCAGTCGGCGCTATTTATTCCAGCAGACGCGTGAACGAGAAACCCACCGTAGCTGTCCAGGCGCTCGAAAAACTGATGTTAAGACGCACCTGCTCACTTCAGCTTTCTTTTCACAGAACAGAATTTTTCTTTTTTTTGTCAAGCTGGCTTGGCGTGAGTATCTGTGCATGATGCAGTGCATTTTAGAAGTCACAGGTCTTAGTAATCGTTTAATACGATTAACTCAGTTTTCGCTTTAGCATTCTGGCCCCAAGAATGACTCTTGTTTAGTTTTTCATACTGTGCATATCGTATCTTGTGCTGATCGATTTTTGCACTTAGTTTTAAAGTGGTTAAATAAAGATAAAGTTATCCTTTGGTGCCATATATACGACGGATTAGTATTAGTATTACCATATTTTGCAATGCTTGTAACCTGACACGTAAATTCAAATTTTATGCCACGTACCATGCCCCCTTTAGCCTGACCGGAACCGGACAGCATCCCAATTTGTAGGAAAAACGTGTATGGAAGTTAACCTGCTTCGATCGGTTTTAAGGAGTGCTCTCAAAGGCTCTATTAGCTGATGGAAAATAGTGTCTTCAGATAAAATGAAGAGAGGAGCCTAATATTACCCTCGGATTGGAAAAATAATTAAGCCTTTTTAAACGGTTTTATTAACAGGTTGACACAAAATGTCTACCTCCTATAATAAAGCGGGATCACATTGAAAAGACTCTTCTACGAAGGCGAAACTTGCGAGGCTGCAAAGGGAGCGAAAGAAAGCCAACTAAGGAGTCCGGTCAATCTCTCTCAGCTGCAGCAGAATTTCTACTCCGCCGAGAAACTCTTTGCAGCAGCTTGCGATGGATGCCAGTGCGCCTCCTGGCTATCGGCTTACGATGCGGGCTCACAGTGGCACAGCCAAGAGAGGTGGATGGGCAGAATGCATATTGCCCCAACCATGGCCCTACAGTGTAGCAGTCAGTGGGACAGAGCCGGCTGCCCCTTCCAGTCCTACGACCTAGACGCTGGCCAACGAAAAACTTCCGGCTCGTTTCACAAAATCCTCTTCCTGTCTTGTCCACATTTTAAAAAGAAACTAAATAAAGATCTATGAATCACAAAATGTATTAGGTTGCTGTGATTCTACCTTCGTGAGCTTATGCGTGCTGACACTATGCATGCTGCCACTAACCATACTTGCTTGCAAGCTGACCCTGTGCATGCCAGCACTAGCCATGTCATTCTTGTTGTTTTATTGAGCGCGCTACCACTAGTGATTCGATCGTGCTTCATCTGAAGTAAATGTAAATTGCCTAGAAAGAGATTGAGTTCTCTGAGGTAGCTTATCAAATATATTGTTATAAATTTTATGTCATAATACCAACCAATGAGCTACCGCCGAGTTCGCCACTAGAAAGCGCCAAGCTTTCGAATAGCATAATTGTTTCACTTACTGTCGGTTTTCCGCCTAGATTAAAATTCTGACACCCGCCATCACTTAGTATTGACATGCCTCGGCTCTTTATCGGCAGTGGCTTCGCATCCACTCCTTGAACCAATCATTAGGGTCGCTGCTTCGAACCTTTGAGGACTCAAGTTGCCACTAAATTCTCTGACGACACTTTTACTATCCAATCACCTGGCGTCGTCATCGCTGTGCCGGGACGCAGACTTTTGCCTAAGATGGGGTGGAAGCACGAAGTGCTCCTCATCATCGGTTGCTAGCAAACGGCATGCTTCGATCTGCTCATCGGCGGCTGGCCGGACTTCTATCAGATGTGCACTAGCAGTTACCCGGCTCCATTTGCAGCCGTGCTGCAGGCATATCGTGCGTGAGCAAATGCGGCTCGCCAAAGCCTTATTGAGATATTACACTCGCGAGCAGACGCCGGTTCAGATTAAGGTAAGATCATTCCTGCCCTCTCAGCAGAGATAGGCACAGCTTGTGAACACACACTGCATTATTCTATCTCATGTTCTTCGCTCCTGAGGCTCACGGGCCTGCGTGAGAACTCAGGAAATGCTTGCCATTGCTCATCACAAAGCGTCTTCAAAACTGAAACTCTGACCATAGAATAATGGCAATAAGAATTAACAAATCAGTTAACTCGCTCTCTTCAAAAGTGGACAAAGTACTCCGAACTGCTCTCCGATTTGAAGTGGATACATTATCCCAGTTCTAGTGCGGTACTGCAACGTAAGGTATCTCCGAATGCAACTCTACAAAGCCATGCACACTGAGTAGGAGCTATGCATGTGGGTTTTACGAAGCCTACCCTAATAAAAAGCTGCTCTTGGTACTAGTGCCGTGCCAAGAGACGTCGTCTCTCGAAACAAAGATAATTTATGAAGCATTGCTGAATAAGAATTAAAGTTTAGGAATTGAGCAACGTGGAAGTAGCAGCTCGAGATTGCTGGAAAAATGTGCCGCTGACTTCAGCATGAGATTACACGTCGTTGAGTAAGAACTGTAGAAGTGAGTCCACAGTCTACAAACTGGAGAGAAAAGAATATGTTCCTAACAGTCTCTAAGCGTAGCAATTTAGCAGCTAATTTCAGTCCCTAGAAGAACTGGGAGCTCTAGGAGGTCGGATTCGGATGAGCTGTTCATCTGAGTTAAGCAGGGACCTGTAATCGAGCAATAAAAGGTTGAAAGCACCATGTAGAATGATTTAGGCTGGCTAAGTGCAACAGTTGAAGATTCATTACAGGCCACAGCCAAAACCATTACAAACTGAGTACCAAAGGCTGGAAGTGTTGCTGTAATATTTTTCGATTTGGCTGCCGAGCTGGTTTGGTCTAGCAGTTAAGGTGCTCGCCCCGACCAAGGTCTGACTGAGAACGTGGGCTCTAGCCCCGAGGCATATGTGAAGCGCCTGAATAGAGATTAAGTTCTCTTAGGGCTATATATACATTAATTATTTATTTATATATATATAATTATATGCCTAAGGATTCCATACAACGGCTAACTGCCTCTCTGAGCAGCTAGAATTTTCTTTAAAGGGTGACTTTCAAGAAAATACCTATACAGTCTTTCTGAAAATCGATTAGGTGTTTAGGGTACCATTAGAAAGACATATTTTAGAACTGGAATCGCACGTTCTGATGAATTAAACATGAAAGAAAAAGTGGTTATGAAAATTGTTTCCAACCCAGACGTCAACCGGACGCAACAAATCCACGAATACAAATTTTCCGATCTCTTTGTTGCATTCGACATGTATTCCCACTGACCGAAACTTGGCAGATCGGATGGTATGCTTAAAGCCTGTTGAGATGCATTCTTGTGACTTGTATCCAGCTTAATTTCCAGTGTGGGTTGGTGGCTTGTAAATTCTATAACTCCGCTAGTACTTCACTTATCTGAGGGAAATTTGAAATACTCAGCGTTTTTACTAACTCAAAACAACTTTCCTATTCAAGCTAGAAAAATATCGCTCTATATTTACATACACTGAAAATAAAGCTCATGGACATTTGATAACGTATACAGAGAAAGGTATTCAACCAAAATTGAAAAATTTCTTTACTCGTTTGCAAAAAGCAGAGTTGAACTCACATAAAAAATCGCACTCAGATATGTAAAGGATTAGCCGAGTTATTAAACTTACAAAGGCACCAACCAACCCTGAAATGAAGCTGTAGAAAAGTCACAATAATACACCTTCAGAAGCTTCAAGAATGTATCACGGTCTACCGAGGATTAAAATGTTGGGATACAAGTCGCATATGATGCAGAGATCGGTATATTTTTAGTTTTTAGATCAGTTGCTTCTGGTTTGTATCCGGATTAAAGGTGGTTTGCATAACCGTTTTTCCTTCGAGCGAAAGGCATTAGTGCAATGTAACACTCGGAGGCTGAGCATGTCCGCGAGAAGCAAGCAATGTAGACCAAAGACGTCAGTCGTAAGCTTAATAGACTCAGTTGGCATTTTGGCTAGTTGAAACAAATTAGCACGAGCCAGGAATGAACGTGGTAAGACATGGGAAATATTTTAAACAGGAAACAAATCGGATGGAGGCAACATAACAAGGTAATATTAATTGAACTATTTGCGATTGCCACTGACGCTTTCGTAATCGAACCTATGCAGTTTATAAGCAGCAACTGCTTCCTCGATAGCAGTGCCTGCTCACAAGTTGAGAATGGTGACTATTTCCGTGTCTCAGAAAATTTATTAAACACATAAGATTGTTCAGAGATGCAAGCGGGCTTAGACAGATGGAAGCTAGTAAAGAGATATAATTAAAGTCACTAAAATGGAGACTATACGATAAAAAGAGACGTAAACGAAGACAGTAACAGCAGGTGGATGCATACCCTTAGCAACCTAATCAATCATTGGCAAGCCGCATTCATAGCCTTTCAATGTAAGTGCCGGAGCAATTGATTAATACCAACAATTTCTTGATAAATAAAAGCTTTAAAAACAGACAGTTTATTTATTTGGAAAAGCACGCACTCAAAGACTATATAGACACAGTAGTGGCCGATTCTTAGGCTGTAGCTGATTCAGCATTTAATATGTAGCCATTACCGTGGCAAACTGTAGACGAAGTATTCAACGGAAACGAACGTATCCGCCCGGGTTTTGTGTGCTTGGAAGCCGTAGACCCATCGATGCCTCCGAAAGCTGTGCAGCTGGATGCTGGACGCTAGCAGATGTCTGCCTCATGGTGATCATTGGCGATGGTACGAGCTGAAGGAGTGTTCGACCTGTCGGCTGGACCCTGCACAAGGGGCAGCAACAGGCGAACATGAGCCAGTAGTTTCCAAGAAAGCTCCATGCCAGGTTTCTGGAAATAAAGTAGAGACAACTCTTACTACAGAAGTGCCAGCTGAATAAATCGTATTCCACTTGCCTGGGCCGCTGGAGCAATGGTGCCGCCTAAAGGTTGCCAGTGTCACCGAATACAGTGTTGCATGCTATTTTCTGGCTGCAGTTCACTCTGGCACTCACGTGGCGCTCACAGCTATCGGCTCCACTATGGGGACAGCAACCAGCATCGGCACGACAGCTTGACGATAGTAGACGCGACGAAGATGGTTGGGGTCTGGGACGGCAGGCTGAGGCAGCCTCGGTGCAGCTCCAGCGCCAGCGTGAGGTTGCAGAGGCTGCCGGTACAAAAGCCATTGCTGAGCAGGCGGCCGGAGTTGGCTCTGCTGCCTTTGCCCCTGTTCCAGTCCACTTGGCTGTCTGGCTGGCACGGCAGTCGGGAGTCGAGCATGCCCATCACGCACGACTTGCAGTTGGCCAGATGCTGAAGTCGCAGCCATGATTAGAGCTTGGTCGGGCGGTGACTTCGGTATCCTAGCTGCTACAATCGAAGAAGTGCAGACATGCTTATCACTGCAGATAACATGGCAATGTAATATTAATCTTTACCTTAGTAGTCTGCTTGCACGAGAAAGGTTTTATTCGTGGCGAAGACGTGATGGAAGTGAATCGAAGAGCTTTGTCTCTTCCTCAAAGAGACAGAAATAAAAATGTGCATCTTTTGCAGGGCTGCAAGCCCTATTAGCACTGCTGGCTCAACCATTTTTGCGTTACTGTTAACCCTTCTACGACACAAGCAGGGCTCTAGTCCTAGCTCCATCGCTTTGATGTCTACCGCAGGAAAAGGACATGTGTATCCGTTGGATAGATCACTAAAAATCTTTCTTTTTATCGATGGTACATGCACGATCTCTGTGGATGAATGCAAAGACAGCCTGCATTCGTTTTTGTGACTGCAGGCACCACAATCATAGTCAGCATCTAATACTAGTTCATCGTTTCTCACACTATAGAACTACTTAATGTTCGGTACCGGATGCTGAAATTCGGTACGGCATGCCTCGAACGCTCAGCCCGATCGGTGCTGATGAACGAACTTAGTAACAGTGTGCAGCAATGCAAACTAACCATAAGCCAACATTACGACTCACACGCATTCGCAAATAACCTCAATGGCTATGGTTATGCATGGACATGTGTCGGCTGTCGTGCGTTCAATTTTTCAATATGCACATGCTGTATACACATTCCCATCGCCACATAGGGAGTCTAGAAAATACTGTCTGTAACAATTTGCAGCTGCAACAATAGCAACCTAAACCACAGAAAGCAAGCAGGGTGGGCGTCAGAACTGCAGTTTGAATCAGCCTGGTATGCATGCATTTGCACTTGCATTCGTCATTAGCACTGTCCACGTTATTCGCACCATTCCAGTCTCTATAACATTTTCCACTTACCAGCTTTGCCGCATCGGTATTTCTATAATAACTATACTAACTATAACTATATAACTATTCTATGCTAACTATACCTTTACTAATTGAGGAGCTCAACTTTAATTGCCCAGGCTGTTTTCTTTTATGCTAGCACATTGTTACACAGCTGTCAATTTCAAAATTAGTGGTATTGACCTCAAGAAAATAGGCCGGGCACTGCAGCAGGGGTGACAGTCTTTGACTGACTGACATGACGTCTACAATTTTTGGCATCAAGTTTGAAGTCACCACACGTCGGGCTGCATCAAATTCGAGAAAAAAGACCTAGCTCACGATTCTGGAAAATGCACAGCTGCAATTTTACAGCTCATTAAGGCACGAGGAAAATGCAGGCATAAGATAGTTTTTTGCAATGCTACCTTAGCTCAATTATGAGAGCTACAAGCTTACACCAGGGAGGGTAGTTTGGGTGCTACCACATACAAATGAGGACATACATGGCATACATTACAAGTTTCCTAGAAAATCAGAAAGCAAATCAATAGTCATAGGTACGGCGACAGCCACAGAAGGCAAGTGCAACCAGTCTTCGGCAAATGATGCATTAGATACTGAGCTGAAGAATTCTAAAGCTTTAGGCTTTCTTGTTAAATTTATGCTCACTGTCCGCTAGCCTCGCATCGTTTTGGAACCTAGGCCAATAGGTAAGGTGCTTGTTCTTTACGCCCGAGGTCATGGGTTTGAATCCAGTACTCGGGAGATCTATTATTGCCAAACATAAGCAGTGCTTATAACCGATAATGCTCTTCTTCAGAAGTACAGTTGAGGCAGTTAAATCAGCTAAGATTTGGAACCTGACTGGTAACTGCAGTGGTTAGTAAAGCAGCAGAGTTGGGAGGGCAAGTGTTGGTACAGCTAAAATTGCCGCGGTAATTAAGCTATGTTTGACGCCAAGCTTGTTCACTGGGCTGCAGTTAATCCGGTTGCACAGCTTTGCAATTTGCCTAGGCGTTAATTGGCCAAGATAAGTGGGAGACAACAGTCGAAAAGAGATCGTGCCGCACCTTTAGCCGGCGATCGAAACGTCTATGGTTGTTTTGTAGGTCAGTGGCAAAGTTGCAATCAAATCAGGGGTAGGGAGATCGGCGGTCCCTAGCTACAGTGATTGAACGATTTCAAGTCTCATAACTAGAGGGACAGAGAAGATTGTTACCTAGCTCGGCCTCTAACATCGGCTTGACGGAGAAATCCTGATGCACACATGCAAGGCAGCAGTCAGCGCAGAGAGCAGCTTTACTTACTAACAAGACGACCCCGAAGTGGAATGAGGCGGTAAGTCCTACCCGAAAGAGACTAGAGCGCTCCTCCCAAGATTCAACCGGCAGTTCAATCGGTTTTAGCCAATAGCCTGCCCTGTTGACCTCCACATTTAAGGGGCAGATCAACCCCAGCTGCCCTCGAAAGCCGGCTGGCGGCTTTCGCCATTCCCACTCTGAGGCCCATCCCCAACCGTCTGGCCGGCCATATTGCCCAGCTGGCGCCACCAGGTGGAGCCCTCACATAGCTACCTCTACCTGAGCTGCTTCTGCGGCCGCACTATTTTGGCCGCGGGCACCGTAGGTTCGGCGCATGCTGCTGGTGCAAGCCCTGGTGCTGCTGCTACAGCCCTCAGGGCTGCCGTGGCCAGCACCACTGCAGGGGACGCCCTCGATGCAGGCTGTATGCTGTCTGCTAGCCAAGCCGACCAACCAGCCGGCTCAGCAATAACTCTGCAACAATGACGATGACGAAATGCCGTGCAGTCTAAAACGTCTACCATTTTCCCGATTTTGCACAGATATTTCAGTTTGCCACTGTGCCAATGTTGGATCGTAGGATTGACGTAGACGTAGAAGTCATGATGGTAACTGCAAATAGGTCACTCAAACTGCGTCGTTTGACGAGCCAAGCAGCTTGTTACAGCCGCAGGCTCGCCCACGAGCTTGCAGTGCTGGTTTGCTGCAGATGACCAGCTTAGGTGCCTCGAAGCTCCTGCATCCGAGCAATCTGGGCCGAACAGCATCTTAGCGTCTTCGAGGCAAAGCCGAAGCTTTAAAAACCGGAACCGGATGCATAAACAAACAAAAATGCAATTCATTTGTATAGCACCTCAATAGAACATAGTCTATATTCAGGCGCTTCTCATATGGATCGGGGCTCCAGCCTACGACCTCATCCAGACCTTGGTCGGGCGAGCGCATTAACTACTGGACCAAACCAGCTCGGCATAAGACCCACGAGGTCTTGGGCAGTGAGACTATTCCAATATTATGCTGTACGGTTCCAAATGGACATCATCAGAATAAGCAATTGATTGGTAAGCTTAGCTAGTGTTATTAGGCTCTCTGAGGAGCTTCTACTGAATAAAGAGCTCTCTTATTCTGGAGCTCACTACCAGTCTTCGATTCACGTTACACAAGTCGCACATTTCTCACTGGTCGTCTGCCTGCTATAAAGTGCTGCTCTCAGACTCGGAGGTAACCAGTATAGCCACTCTCATCTAATGAGAAGTGGAGTAGGTTCTCTTAATTGTATGCTGAGCTGCTTTGCTATGCTCATTGTGTAACATAGCATATCTCCATCTGTAACTTCACAAAGCCATAAAGACTATGCGAGTGTTATGCCGTGGAGTTTTGTATAGCCCAGTCACAGCCGAAGTGGCTTTTGAATCGGAACTGGCAAGCCAAGAAGCAACAGAGCAGAGAAAAGCAATAGAGGCATTGAAGCCGATTCGCTCTTGTCATACATTTGTATACAGGCGCTTTGCCCGAACTACCACTGGCTTCAGCTAGTAGAACCTCAGCTGGGAGTATGTTTTCGGAAGATAACAGAAAGAATTTCGACGTGAAGAAGTATCGCTACTTGTGCTATCATTGGGATTTTGACATTGGTCATTGTAAGAGACAGGACGAAGGCAAAATGTTCTTGAGATGAAAAGTGCTCCTTCTAGTTCCAGTGCAGACGTGCATCTATGTGAGCCCCTCAACATACTAGTGTGTGATAGTGCCTGCCCTATCTTCAAGCATGCACAAGACAGAATTCATGAGAACACGCAAGCCAAATATTCAATGCTCTGCACATTCCACATTGTTTGGGTTCCCTAAGTAAGGAGCCAGAGCAGAAGTGAAGAGGTTATGGGTATCCACTTAGCAATCATTGTAAACTTCAAATATATTTAAAAAAATAGTACCTGCATTTAGCGAGCCTTTTTTAGATCAAGATAATGAAAAATATTCTGATTTGAGAAGCATAATTGAACATAGTAGCCTCTAATATACTTGTTTACTCTAGGCCATATGGGAATCATCTCGTCCAGCCTGAAAATGTGTCTCGCCAGGAGAGCTTTGCTGCCCAGATAGATTGCTAGAATGCAACGTCTAAATTGCATCTACGAGTCAATGTATATCTGCCAAGGTCAAGAATAGTATGAAACAGGGTAATAGCTAGATGATCTCAATATTTCCCTGTCCTAACTTGCGTCTCCACAAAAATAGTTAGCCCAAAAGGCTAATGACTGCTCCTGTGTGTAATGCTGTGTTCTACTCACTCAAGGCCGCGTTGCTAAGGGTACAGTCTTTCATACCCTCCGTTGTTCGTTTCTTAACTAACATTAAAAAGCCAAATTAAACTGCAGCACCACTTTTCTAGCTATAAACCTAACAACCTTTTTTAAGAACAAGATATCTTACCAGTCACTCCTGACTTCTAGCAAACTGCAAGCCAACGTCTTGTAAGTAGATTCATACTAAATACGAACAAAGTACGAAAACCACTGGCAGTGAAGCATAATGCACGGTAGTGTGCCACTACTTACCGGAGAACGTGTAGAACTTCCCATGGCTGCCGCGTGAAGATGAACGCTCGTCATACTGCTTCCTAGCCAATTCACTAACCAGCCGTCTAAAGATAACAAACGTCCGGCCATACCAGCCGTTTGACAGTGTATGTGTTTAGCCCCACTTTCCGCAGAATCAGTGAGCGTGACGGCATGCGAGTAGCGGACATATCAACTAAACCAGTCGCATACAATTTCGGTGAGAGAGATAGAGCTAAATAGATAGATAAATAGATAGATAGGGAGGGAGAGAGAGAAAGCGGGAGAGAGAGAGCGAGAGAGCAGAGGTTGAATTGTGATTAAAATGAAATGAGAAAAAACAGCGTTACTTTACCTGATCAGCGAAGCGGATCTTGTACTTCTCGTGGACCCTGGCACCGGGCTGCTGCCATAGAGCTGTGGGCACAGGTACTGGTGTGCCATTACTCGAGAACGCGAGACTCTTCTTGGGCGACTCTGAGGGAGAATGTAGTCACTTGAGCAGCTGACGAAAAGTGCTTAAAATATTAGTAAGAAAAAATCACAATAATAAAATTATTTTATAATACCTTAAGTAAGCAAAATACACTTATTTTGAAGATTTCCGTTTGCTGAAAGGGATGCTTGTTAGTTGGCTAGCGATATCAAGTTCAGGGTCTTCGCTGTCGGTCGCCAATTTACATAGACCCGATGGGCTGCGGACCGCAGCCACTGCGTCATCACGTGAGTGTGCTGCCGGCGGCTGCCTGAGGTTAGGGTTCAGCCGTCCTCTGCGAGTCTTTTGTCGCGGTCTTTTACATTAAGATACGGATAGTCGCAGTATCTGACTTTTGGTTTCTTCAGCTGACGGCGGGCTCAATGTATATGGGATAGCAACGCTGTACGGAGCGGTCGCTTCGCGGTATAAGGTGCATCGAAGCTAGGATTTCCGGTTTGTGACCGCCCAGGGTGCATCGGGGAAGTCAAGCGTTTTCAGGCCAGTTTGCTCTACTGCTGCGCCGTAAACACCTGCCAATGCAGTTTAATACATTTAAATATATACGGAGCTATCTTTCTCAGCTATAGTGTTCATAAAATTTACCTAGAGACTCATCGAACGTTGAGTTTCGCGTGCCTTTTTTCAATGGCTCGACGCCCCAATTCTGGCCCAATTTGGGTGCAGTGCATCAAAGTCACAGTTGTGAGTGTGGGCTCACATGTGTACATGCATGCGAAAGAACATTTTTCCATCGTGCTCGCGAGCGAGTGCCCAAGTGCATGCGTAGTGAGTGCGTCTATTCACGTGTAATGCCCCTATTCGTAGGCCACTATGCACCCCTGTGGCTCACTGCACTTCAGACGGCTGACTGGCGAGCAGTCAATGTGACATTGTCTGCGGCGACACATTGACATTGGATGGATGTCACAGATTATCTCCTCGTGATCACATGGAGCAGCAGAATGTTTCAGTAAGATTGGTGCTGATGGACATGAGCTAGTATCGGCTCCAATACAACAAAAGTCTGGAGTTACCTTTCGGCTGCTGAAGCTACCTGCTATGACTCTTTATCTCTGAATTGTCATGTAAACTTGCATCTTGTCTGGTGATCTTCCTTTTCTCCCAAATTCAGCTTGTCTTTTGTGTTTATGCTGGGTTTTCCTGCTTGCCTGTGAACGATTCATTGCATGCAACTGTCTAGACGTTGTGTTTACTGGTGGACACGATTGCCGTAAAGTTGCCTTAAGCTTGCTGGCCCAAGCCAGGCTTATTCGTTTTGATGCTGTGCAGGCCACAGAAATTTAGATATGCATTCTCTATATGCGATTTATGCTGTGCCTTGGTGGAGTTTACTTTACCATGCCGTGCAAGAAAAACGAATAATTATTATTGCTATTAACAGCATTTACTCGCATTCACACTTGAAAGACTGACATATGCACTGCACTTTCAGCGTATGTGTTGGAAGTAAAGGAAAATATCGTTTACCAGTCTTTGAATGACATACAAGTATGGGAAAATAATTCGTATAGTTTTTTTTATTAATGTATCGAAACCAAAATTATTTCACATTAAGAGATGTAAAGTGGCTCTTGCATATGCTAGCTATTCCTACTAAAATAGAAAGATCTAGTAATAAGGACCAGCGTAGAACCAAATGTATTGTATAGGAGATTTCCATCTTTCAAAAAATGTAATCCAGGCAAGCTATGTTCTGCAATCTTTTTGTAGCACACAGATGGTGCTGATATGAGTCTTTGCAGCACCAAATAAGAGGCAAGCTACCAAATCGAACACTTTCTCCAAATCTACCACACAACTTATCAAACTCCTATTCAATCACCTCTCCCCTATTCGCTCTTCTCCCCTATTGTTCCCTTTCTAACCTCTCTTCTCTTCTATACTGTCTCGTTTTATTATTTCCCAACTCTTTGCTGCCATTTATAACGAATCCTTACCCTCACTTTCTCTCTCACTCTGTCCGTCTGTCTGTCTCTCTCTGCGTCTCACTCTCTAATAATATAGAGAGATAGACGCAGGATGACACTCATCAGGATGACCGGCTAAATTTGATGCGCGTCAAGTAATATCACAAGATATAGATAGATAGTAGAGAGATAGAAGTAGGATGACACTCATTTATTGGCTACCTTCAATGCATCGATTGTGCTTACGAGAAATGAGTTAATGAGATAATACACTGCGGTATTTGAAAGCATCAAGGTGACATGCTAGAAATTAGTGGTGACAATGAGGGAAGAATGTCTAAGAAGTAAGAAAGATAGAGATAGTGAGAGTGAAAGAGAGAGAGAGAGAGAGAGAGAGAGGGAGAGAGAGAGAGGGAGGGGAGAGAGAGAGAGCTCGGTGGTAAGCCGACTCATGGCCTTGATAATTTAATATTTATTGTAGTCTTATTATCGTCGTTTTCACTCCAAACACTAATGTAATTGTTGGCAAGGCTATGAAGGATTACTGCATTTCCACAAATATTGTTAACAAGTTAAAATTGGGATATACTGTTAACCATTTCAACGAACCTGCTTTTTTGGCTTTGCTATGACCTTCCAAACAATGCTTATCGGGTAAGTTTTTTTAAGCTGCATAGAGTATTGCTGTGAAACAGCTATTGCTGTTAAACTGCTGTCAGTCTTGCTGTATAAAAAATTAGATTTCCAGAGAATTAGAAGGACAGAGATGGAGACAGAAAAAGCGAAAATGACGCGCTCTGAGAAAGAGACAGAGATAGAAGAAGATGGCTGGAGAGATTGAGAGAGAGAGAGAGAGAGAGAGAGAGAGAGAGAGAGAGAGAGAGAGAGAGAGAGAGAGAGATAGAGAGAGAGAGAGAGAGAGGGAGAGATAGAGAACGAGAGAGAGGGAGAGATAGAGAACGTGAGAGAGAGACAGAGAGAGAGAGAGAGAAAGACCGAGAAATCCGGATTTTCTGGATTGTCGAGAAGCTGCTCGTGAATCAGCACCGACTTGCTGTTGCGATATTTAAAAATATAAGTAAACTCACGAGAAGGTAAAGCTGTCTAGCACTGTGCTTACAAACCAGTAGTGCTCGTGTCCGTCGCCGCTGGAGGTAAGTTCTTGTTGCGAAACTTACAACTTCGGGATTGCCCAGGCGTGGCTGACGCCAACAAGATCTGCGAGACAACTAGCGAGTCGGAAAAAATAATCTTCACGTGAGTAATAACTTTGGTAACAATTTATTACATGTGCATTCAGTTTACGGGATCTTTAAAGGGTGTCTTCACATAACCCAGATGGACTCAGCACTGGGGCCATACGTTTCAATGAGCCGACTACCAGATTAGCGGCGCCGCTTGGCATGCAGTCACTCTGCTCTGCCCGGTAGCCAACCGTCGCACAGCCGCAATGTTGGGGGGGAGGTGATTGCTCCGTACTACGCATAGCAGCCATTTCAAAGCACATGCCTAGGCCGTCTCCGGACATTCAGGCTATACTTATTAGAGCTCCGTTTAATGATGCGGCTGGGAAGCGATGGCTCTTCAGTGGCTCAGGTCTAATGTCATGTAATGTATCTCCGTCTGTAACTCCACAAAGTCATAAAAAACAAGTGGGTGTTACGCAAGAGAGTTTTGTATAGCCCATTCACAGCCTAAGCTGCTTTTGGTAAGCATTCGGTAGCCAACAGACTTCGTCTCATGCAACAAAGAGATAGTGGGAAGCATAGCAGAGTCAGGAGAGCAGTTGAGGTAGTGAGTAGCATGAAAGTAGCAGCTCAGGACTGCTGAAAAGGATGAGCCATAGTCGCCAGTAGGAGAGTAGTATTCGTAGCTTAAGAATTGTAGAGGCGAGTTCCACAGTCTAGGACCTGCAGAGCTAAAGCTTCTGTCGCCAACTGTCTTTAAGTGGAGGAATGGGACAGCTAATTTATTGCCCATACAGGATCTGAGGGCGCGAACAGGCTGAAACTGATGCAGCAGTTCAGCTAGGTACGAAGGAGCCAAGCCGTGGGGAGCCTTGTGGCTCAGCGTAAGAACCTTTCTCCGAATCTCTTGGTTAACCGGCATCCATCTTAGCTCTTTTAGCAAAGGAGACACTTGCTCAAACTTCTGGGACTTGAAGAGAACCCTTGCAGCCATATTCATAGTCAGCTGCAGTGGCCTAATCGCTTTTTTGGTAGCCCAGTCAATAGGGAATTGCAATAATCAAACCGAGACGGAACTAAAGAGGTATTTAGATTTTTTGCAAGCCACAATGGAAGACAGCTCCTAATCTTGGATAGGGATTGGACGTGATGGTTAGCTGTAGAAGCAGTCTTCTGAATGAAGCTTTTAAAATTGAGGCAGTTGTCGAAAACGACACCTTAATTTCGAGCACGTGGCGATGGTCGCACAACAGCATCACCTATTAGAAGAGCAAAGCCCTTTAATCCAGCCACAAGCTTAGGGTGTCCTAAGAGCAGTAGTTCAGTTTTATCGTAATTTAATTTCAGGAAGTTTTCCAACATCCAGGATCGAATATTGATTGGCAAGGCAAGCATTCAATTTTTCAGTTGCTGCAGCAGATTCCGATGGCTTGAATGACAAATAAAACTGAGTAGCTCAAGCGTTCGCCCATCTTTGTGCAGCCGTACCGGTCGTGTAGCTAAGCTCGGCTATCGCTGCACCGGCGCTCAGCGCCTACGGGATCTAGTTTTCAATGATGCGGCAGCTCTGCACTCCCGAATCAGCCAACGGTCCGCTCAGCAAGCAGCGACGCACGGTACCGGGTTACAACTCGCATAAAAAGTTGAAGCTCGCTGTGGCCTTCAGTCTAGCATTTATAGCTGCTTGCTCTTTGTGGCGGCGGCGGCGGAGGAGGAGGATCTCAGCGAAAGACTTGACGTAGGGATCAGTAGATGATATTAGTGCTCCACGGACGCTAAAGCAGACGTTGTTATTCAGGCGTCTACTCCGAGCTGTGTCCGCGCCACAGTGCCGATTGGGTTAAAAACGACGGGCTCGGCAGGATCAGCACCGCTCCCGTGCGAGAGATGGACGTACGCTAGTTCACCGTGCTGCATTGGCAACCTTTACATGATGGAATTAGTTATTCCATATACAGCAGCAGTGAGCGGCAGCTTAGGCGGCCCAAATGTACGGGGAACATTTCGTTGTCGCGGCTGTAGCACGTATTTTGCTAGCTATGTGCAGTAGGCAAGCTTTAACAAGCCAAGCGAAAAGACCAGGCGATCGCATTTAGCTGGTTGTTATGGAGACGCTTCGCGCCAACTCAGAGCGCCAGCCTACCGCGTGCAGATTTTCGGCTTTGAGCAATGGTTTGTATGCCCTGTTATCATCTTGAACTGACCGATCGTACAGTAGCCCTCCTTAGCGTCGGATGCCGATTATCGATGGCGCCGAAGCGCACAGTTTATGCAAAAAACAGCGGGCGGCGGAAGCCTCGAGTGCTCTTGTTGAAAAAAGTCCAGAAGACTCGGTAACATCAAGATGTTCTGTTCTCACTGAAACTTTGCGCCATGTTTCGCTAATGCTTTCCATCTAGTCATGGTCCGAGGCAGAATATATTGCGATTATTTTCTGAATTTCCGCTGAGGTCTAGGCCAAAAGTGTGGCAATCGAATATTCCGGCTAATTCAGCAGCCACACTTGACTCGCTGCAGACCTTGAAAAAGGCTATTGAAGATGCCGGATTACACGATTATTAAGTTTGAGCTAACAGAAAACCTGCCTGCTGTGTCTACTATGTCAATTAGCATGGGACGCTTTCAAGTTCGACTGCAGCCCGCTAAGAAAGGTAGAGATCTACAAGAACAAAGCCATTGATCTCTTCAGATGACGGAGGTTATATAGCGTGACTTAAAAACTCATGAAAAGTGCTTACTGTAGCTGTTTCTGCTGCAGTCGGTCTCAACCCCGAACGGTCGCTCGAGTCGGTCGTGGAGGAAACCACGAGGCCCGCGCTTGACGGCATGCCGTGGCTGTCAGAACGTCTTCCGCCGCCCTACCCTTACGAGCCTTAGTAACTGCACGCTGTTCCTCTCTCCGCCCTCTTACTTGCCTCGCTGGCACATCCTTTTGCACACTTTAACACTTTATGGCGCAAATCCTACACGGCTAAGGGCTGCTGCCGCCGCTAGCCGTGTGCAAAGCAAAGTCACAGCTTTAAAATCGCACTGAGAAACGCGCGAAACAAAATCAAGCACAATAGCAGCTAGCTGTCAGCTAAAAGCAAAAAGCGGTCTAGAGACGGCGGCTCGTGCCTCACAAATTCTGTTAGCTGGGATATTCATAAGTCAAATTACCTCAATATTAAAGGGAAAGAAAACCGGGATAACTCAATTTAGCCACGGATCCAGAAATACATAACTAGAGGGCCGCAAGGCCAGACTGAAGCAAAAGCTAGGCCGGATCTGGCCTAAAAGTCGGAGTTTACCGACCTCAGTTCTAACGGATTAGTATCTTCTTTCGATAGATTTAAGTAGCGAGCTCAGGTCGTTCGCTCGAAATTTAGTGCTTTCCTCATCCCAACGTGTCCTTTTACTTCCATTGGACAATAAGTTACTAATTTGGTCTTCAATATGACGCTTACCGTAGTTCCACTTTATTAAATTATCATACCAACTTTAAAAATCTGTTAAAGTTAACTTGCTCGATATTCCAATTCACCGTGCTGATCACAAACTAAGAATTTCACTATTAGTACTCTTGTACAACAGTCTTCGGTTATCTACTCATGGAAAGTGTTGTGAGCCCACATACAAACAAATGTCGAAATGCTTATTTTATATATTATATGCTCTTTGTTAGGCTAGCAGAGGCGTTTATGACAAGTCCGGGAGCGATCCCGGCCCTAGCTAGTCATAGTCATGGGCCGTGCAACCATTCTAGGTTCTGGATGCATCTTCACGTCACAAAATATGAGAATTCCTGGAGCTTTGTCTAAGAGCTGACAAATGTAAAAAAAATATGCTCCAAATCACGATAAAAAGATTGAACGGAAAATATTTAGATTAAAAGTTAGGATGAAAGCGACGAACTTTGATTAACTAATTTTAAATTCAGGGATGAGCAAATTATTTCGAGGAAAGTATTTCCGAAGCAAACAATGCAACAGCTGTTAAAATGATCTGAGTCATACGCTATTGTAGCAACCGATTTTAAGAGAAATAACACTAAATTCGTGTCCAATGATTTCAAGCCATATACGCTGGTTCACTCAATCTAGTGAAGCTTAAAAATAAATACGTCTGGAAATCTAAAAAGATGCGTTTGAAGTTCTCAAATTAGCTTGTGATATTAACTGCTGTAACCTACAATGATAACTTAATTTTGACTTTTGAATGACACTTTCATCCAACGTGAAAAAACATATTAGTTGGATACAGATTAGGTAGCAGTAGGCACCTAATTAGCATTTATCGAGACTGTTAATCAAGCGCTCGTTTTAGAAATGAGCTAGCCATCCAAATTAAAGTATTCACAGGCTCCCACAGCAAACGGAATGCATCAGCCCATAGACCACTCTGCACAGCTACCGCAGCTACCGGTAATCCAATGGCAGGAGCAGATGCTGGTGACAGTATCAAAAGCAGCCGCACCAGCCTGTTCTTAGGATGCTTTTGACCGAATGATCGAAGTATTTTTTACTTCTGAGTTGTAAAGGCCCCTAAAAAAAATCTGCACGTAGAAAGGGAATCTCGAGTGGATGACTTCTATCTTCTGATAATAACTTTTTCACGAACTACGTCCCATTTTTTCCCAACTGACATTTTACAAGCGGT
Source organism: Cristatella mucedo (assembly GCA_009760855.2). Taxonomy (NCBI): domain Eukaryota; kingdom Metazoa; phylum Bryozoa; class Phylactolaemata; family Cristatellidae; genus Cristatella; species Cristatella mucedo. The sequence continues at coordinate 1,794,742 of WPIO01000018.1, read as the reverse complement.
TGGTGGGGAGGCAGCATAACTGTGATACACTGCATCCCTGTCTACAAGTGCGACAAACTGCTAGAAATAAGTGAGCCTGACATCAGAGGGTTTCGTTTATAGCCCACTCAAAGCCTAGGCGGATTTTTTGTAAATGCACCGAAAAATTAAACTCCGTCTAATGGAGTGAATAGAAACTGAGATGCTAAGAGTCGAAACAGTAACTAGCGTGGAATCGGTGGCTCAGGGTGGCTGAAAAATGCACCCTATTCGGAATCAGCAGCAAATGTCGTTGCTTTATTATCGTTGAGCAAGCTTCCCCACTATAGGACAAAGAACGCGCTAAGCAAATTCGTCCGTCTCCAACTGCCAGCCGGTGATGAAACGAAACAGCTTATGAAATTATGTACACAGTCAACTGATTATGGGGACGTGCCAGAAGACTGAAACTGATCGGCAGCTCAGGCGATGCCGATCGAACACTTGCGCATTCTGCTGTCGCTCTTTTCGAGCTGGTCCGTGGCACTTTTCTTCAGCCACCGAGTGTGACCTTTCCATGGCTGCTGCTGGCAGCTGCGACCGCACACCTGACGTCCTACATAGCAAAGCCGATTATCTGCAACGTTTAGCCTGTTAGGAAACGGGTGTTCGGCAGCGCTTTTCAGCCTAACACTGATTCGTTTATTAATGTGACGTGACCATGGTTGGCTGAGGCAGTCGCAGGGCAGCTGAGGGAATTGATTGACACATTCAGTGGCAACGGTGGCACTCTTCGTTGCAAAGAAGCGATGGCCAGGGCTATGCGGCCGGCTTGCCTAGTGCTGCAGCTAAGGCCAGCCCTGGTGCGGTGCTACAATAGGTGATTGTCACGAGAGGCACTATCGCTAGTCGGAGCGTATGCACGACGAAAGAATGAGATTTCAGCACACTGATTCGAGTTTTCTTGACACTCCGGCGACCATGTTGCTCCTGGCGTCTGCTCAAATATTCACGGAGTCTCTGCCCGAGTTCCACCATTGACCAGCTGCCTGCGGCTGGCAGGCCGGATAGCGGAGCGAGTTACTAAATATTTCTCGGCAAAACCTTAATCGGGCTACAATTGATGACCAGAGTGATTTTAAATGCGGCAGCCCAAATGAAATTACAGCGGCCGTAAAGCTGTAAGCTCATTCGAAGCGCCCATTTCGTAATCCCACGACCAGCGTATAATTGTAATAGGACGATCGATGAGTTGGCTCAGTATAACAGAATCAATCTAACGAGGCAGTCTGAAAGCTCACGGCTGTACGGTGAAAGCTTGTGGCTGCATTGCAGCTATGGTGGCCAAAGGCCGCAGCATAGAAGTTAGGAGGAGTTGCAGAAGAAGAGAAGCCTTTTAAGCGAGGCTTCATACTCAAAGGGTTATGCCTTTATACGATAAACTGACTTTCACTTTCATTTTTTAACGATTCTGTGGCCACAGCTGCACCAGTCGCTCCTGCCTATTTTTGCTCCAATCTGAGTTCTGACTGCCCTACGTTTCGCGCGGCCTTACAGTGTTTTATCTGCTTTACAAGAGTCTGTCGGCTTTGCCTTGCATGCTGGCGCAGGCTTACAGCTTTTCATAGATGTGAGTAGTGGCAAATGTCGGAACGCGATCGCTCAACGTGCGCATGCGAAACTAACAAGTAAACCTCGCTGTGTGAGGGTTCGAGCTTGCAGGAACGCTCAAAGATTGTGCGACCCTTGACTGTCATCCAGGTTCAAAGCGCGAGTCTATGAATTTCACTTGAATTTCCGACAGCACCAACACCACCCGAATCGCGGCTAATTATGCGGTAACGCGCTCCACTGTGAGATCGCGGCGAGCGGAAGTAAGGCCGAGGAGGTGCAGTCAGTGGCGCTCGCTGGATAACTGGCTAGCTCGCTACAGAGACCGCTTGTCTCAACTAGCCTGCTCAAATTAAAGTCACTCGGTGTGAAATTCGCCAATGCCGGCCATGCAAATCCGGTGCTCCGGCTGCAGTCCGATGGTAAGCTTGACGGACGACGCGCTTAGCAGCGCCGAGCGCAGCTTCGGCGCCGCATAAGCAGCAGACTAGGAGGGGGCAGCAGCGGACGGGTTGGCGGGCGGCGACTTTGGCGGCGGCCGAGACCGATAGGCGGTGGCAGTCGGAGAGGACTGCTCAAGTCTTTCTATCAGCGGAGCCTACGCTCCCGATGAGCGAGCCGCCAGTCCCATTTGACGCTGCAGTATTAACTTTTGTGTACTTTGGTTTTTTGCATTGTGCTGATTGAAATGCGAAGCTACCTCTTCGACGCTCTTTTTTTTACTCCCTTGCCTGGCATGCCTCGGATTTTTATAAGCCGGTCTTCTTCGGATCCTCTCCTCGAGGCGCCCATCGGTCGCCGCTTCGAACCTTTGAGCAGTCGAGGGGCCACTGCCCTGAGCTTCGGTGACTGAACCTTTCGCATCCAATTTACCGCCTTCGTGTAAGTGCCAGGGTGCTGGCTTCCGTCTGACCCTGGCTGAGAGCACAAACTAGTCTTTATCGGTCGCAGGTAAACAGGCTGACTTCACTCTACTGTAGGGCGGCTGCCCAAAATTCGACCAGCAATGCACTGGCGATTACCCGGCTCCATTTTTAGCCGTGCCGTATTCACGTCGTTTGAGCAAAAAAGTGGCTCGCCTATGCCTCATTTTCAAAGTAGACTCGATGAGACACCGGTTCGGATCAAGGTCGGATAATTCAGGGAGTCTCATTAGAGGTAAGCATAGTTTGAATGCAGGTGCCCCATGTGGCATCTGGTTCAGTGTTTGATCTCGTTCACGTTATGAAGAGAGCGTCGATTCATTTTTCAAAGCATATACTTCACAGAGCGTATAGATGCAGCAATAATATTTATTTTTATTCCGACAAAAAACTTGATAAAAAAACCTCAGGAAACTCGATTTCTTTCTGGGCGCTTTACATTTGCTGCAAAGGAAACACAGTCGAATTGTTATTACCGTGTCTTATGCTGCAGCTGATTCAGCGTTTAGCGTTTAGCTATTATCGTGGGAAACTCTGATTTTGACTATGAGTTGAAGCATTCAGCTGAGACAAATGTTTCCACCTGATGTTGAGTACCGAAAGCCCTCCCATTGATGCGGTAGGAAGCTGTGAAGCTGGATTCTGGACGAGCGAAATGAATGCTGTTCCTCTATACAGGATCCTGCACCAGGAAGAGCTGCAGGCGAACGGAAGCCAGTGGTATCAATCGACACACTATGCCGGGTTCATGCAAACACAAAAAGACAATTCTTATTGCAGCAGTGTCAGCTGAAAAAACAAATCGGATTTCACTTGCCTCGGCCGTCTTTCTCTCGCTGGAGCAACGACGCTACCCAAGTCTGAAACTGTCACCGACTACAGCTTTGCTTACTTTTGGCTGGCTGCAGTTCACGCTAGGCACTCACGTGACACTCAAAGCTATCGAGTGCACTAAGGGCACAGCAATCAGCGCCGGCACGGGAGCTTGACATTAATAGCTGGCATGCCTAGCGGCTACTTGCAACCTTTTACGAATAGTTCAAACCGGCTGCAGTGTTTTGCATTGACACGAGTTTATTCACTAAGTTATGGCCACGAGGTGTCGTTTACGGTTTGGGAGCTACCACTGTTCCGTCGTACTTTTATTCATTTCCAAATACATGGCAATCTTATCAGTCAGAATGATGTTGTGCTTTATTACAATTGATCTTGAATATGCATTCTAAACATACGGGTTAATATGAACGAGTAGCAAAGCATCCTGATAATACCGCAACCTTTGAGCTCCACAGCTAGGTCAAATAAGTTAACCAAATGCTCTGCCGTTTGTGGGTTCCGGTCGATTGAAAAACTACGGGATTATCTTTCAAAAATCTCTCAGAGCTGGCTTGCCTGTAAATAGGGCTAACATTTACCGTGTCATAGCCGCTGAGCAAGCTGCATGGAACAATAAAAACATGCTCGCATTTGACATTGATGAGACATTTGGCCGGCTACCTATGGGTGTTATTAGTTGATTTTTTCGTTTTTCTTGTCTTGCATAAAAGCCCTTTCTACCGTGGCACGTGCGTAGGACTAGCCCGGTCTACGAAACTTATGTCTCCATTCAGCGTTTTGAATGCCTGAGTACGCCTGTTCTGGTTTGCCACTGGTATACCAACCGGGGTGTTAGGTGAACACGTAACTCTTCCAGCTCTGATGTGGGTAGCAGTAATGCAAAATTGCTAGGAACCATTAGCAACGTTTCCATGTATTTTATAATGAGAATTTTTAAAATTTAATTTAAGCTTATTGTTTATTTCGTAGTCGTCGTTTGGTTTAAACGTTGGCCGGCTTTTAAATACTTGAGTAGGCTTTCCGCCAGGTTTAATGTTCAGTCTATTTTGTCCAGTATCAAAGTTTAGCAATAACAAACGCTCGGATGCGCTTAGTAGCCAGATTGAATAACGATTCGACCCGTTGAAAATAAAGCAATTTCACGTTTTAACTAAAATGTAGTCGAGGGAGGTATGGCCAGGTTCTCCACACTAACTGGGTGCAATTGATTAGGAATATAACATATTTTCTTCTGAGAATTCCCCAGAAATAGGGTGCATGCAAATTAATTGATATTTTCCAAGTCAAGACCTGAGAGGCTCCACGATGGTCAAATATTTACAGCAGAGCTCGCAAAATTTAGCAATGTTGCAGCGTGCAGCCGGATTATAATGGCAGATGTCTAGCATTCGTTTCCATTATAACCGAATTAGCTCCTTTCCACCGTGAGCAGAAGCTAGTTTCTACTTTTTATGAGTCATTTGAACCTTTTATAAATTCGACAACAGTAGCTATCGCGGTGATCCGTTCACGTTCGGCAGAGGGTTTGCAAAGAGTGGCTTGGGCAGGTCTGTAAAGTGTGCTAGGCTTGAATGGCAAGCGGCTAATGGCAAACTTACTATAGCAGTTCAGCCCATTTTTAGTGTTTTATGTCCGAAAAAAGTTTCATTAAATCATGATCACTTTACGTATTTTTTCAGAGCTGGAAGCTATCACTTTGGCTCACTCTTCGATTCATAAGCCTGCAATTGACAACTCCTAGAGACAGTGCCACGTTGTGCTTTATTACATTGATCCAGAACAAGCACCCTAAACAAAAACGTGAATCTGAACTAGCGCCAATGCAGCTTAATTCTATTACATTTATTTTCCTACACATCCAGGTGGGACGAGTTTAACCACGATCTCTGCTCTCTGTGGGTGCAGCCTATTTGAAAACTACAGTATTATCTTTTGAGACTATCTCAGGAATAGGCAGCCAATAAATGTGCGCAGCTTTTTCATGTTGCAATCATTGAATAAGCTTCCGGTGCATGTAACCAGAATAAGCGAATTCAGTTTTGTTAATATGTACACAATTTAGGAAAATAGTCATAGATTTTGTGTGTGGAATGTTTCGTTTTTATCTAATAAGCATACAGGCTTTCTTGCTGTGGCTGGCTTGTAGGGATAACCCGATCCACGAAACATGACTTTATTCAGCCTTATTAACGCTTGGGTAGCCTTATTAATAAAAATAAGCATGACAAACTTGATAAAACACCCTCAGAGAAAGGAAACTCGATCGAATGGGTCGTGTTAGCATGCTCGATGAACAACAAGAAAAACATGGTTATGGGTGATATGAACAGGGTCAGCATAAAAGTGTGGTTAGGGGCAGCATGCACTGTGCCCGTAAGCATAAGCACATAAAGGTCAAATCCCAAGGACTTGCTCAATGCTGGGATAAATAGACGAGTGAAATGAGGCCAATCAGGGGATGGGGTGACGCAAGTCGGGAGTTCGGTCCAAGCTTCGGGAGCGTGCAAACTAAAGGTGCAGTCTCCAAAGGATTTGAGGTTTGCATGAGGTCTATGTAAACATTTAGATTCCAAGAAACTTTGGGTACGATGTTCACGTTAGTTGATGATTATGAAACCAGTGCTTTAATTGAGTATCTGACTCATCCATATCTTGAATGAGTATCAGTAATGTAAAGTTGTATTGATACATTAGCTATATTTCTATATATGCTTTGTTACGGAATATGTTGTGATCAAATTTAAGCCCTATTTGATATTTCTAAGTCGTGGCTTAGTTTTTAAATTAGTTAGCGGCTAATTACTTTAGCAGGTCTTTAGTAGGCTTGGCTTCTGGCCTATCTTGATCAATATTACAATTTAGCAGTAACAAACACTCCAATGTACCAGGTATATTGAATAAATAACGATTCCTTCAACTACCAATAAAGTAGCTTCACTGATCAAGTAGTGAGCAGCTAAGGTAACTTTAGCTAGATTCTCCAAATTTTCTTATTCCAATCGATTTGAAAGCAGGAATTTTTGTTTTCGACAATTCCTCGGAAACAGGTAGCCTGAAAATTGACGATGACTTGTAATATATAGAACTGAAGCACACCGGTGGATACGGTAGAAAGCAGACACGTCCAAGAGCCTATAAATGCAGTAGATACTGAATCTTAGGTGATACGTACAGCTTTTAACATGTAGCCATTATCATGGGATACTCTGGTTTCGACTGTGGCGTGAAGCATTCAGTTGGGACGAAGGTTTCTACAATAGCGTTGTTCGCCGGGAAGCACAGACATCAATGCGGTGAAAACTGTGCAGCTGAATGCTGTGCAAGTGAATGCAAGTGAATCACTGAGATCAAAGGAGATGGCACGAGCAGTGAGAGTGCAATTACTGTCAGCTCAACCCTGCACAAGTAGAAGCAGCAGGCATGCAGGAACCAGTGAATGCCGCAAACACACCGTGCCGCCAGGTTTCTGTACATTAAAAAACAACTCCTAATGCAAAAGTCTCATTTAAAAACCGGATCTCACTTGCCTGGCAATTTTGCTCTCGCGGGAGCAATGGTGCCAACCAAAGGCTTCCACTTTCGCCAACTAAAGCGTTTCGTACGTTTTACCAGCTGCATTTCATGCTAGGCGCTCACGTGAAGCTCGAATCTATCGGATACACTAAGGACACAGGCACCCGCGTCTTAACGATAGCTTAACGGCCATAGCTACGATGCACGTTGCTGAGGTCATTCCGAGCTAAGCCATTTTAGTAAAAGCACTATCCCAGTCACTTTTGGCGTTAAAGCCTCCCGAGGCATTACTGCTGGTGTTAAGAGTGACAACGGTAGCAGGGGCTGAGGCAGCCTCGGTGCAACTCCAGCACTGGAACGTGGCTGCTGAGGCTGCTGCGGCAGAAGCCGTCGCTGAGCAGGCAGCCATCGTTGGCCCTGCTGCCTTCGCCCTTTTCTTGTCTTTTGGTTGAGCTGGCTCGGCAGTCGGTAATCGTGGGTTAACAGCTATGGCGGCTTTCGGTTTTCGAGATCCCCAAGTCGGCGCCATAATTCAATCTCGTCTGGTCTCGCAGTGACTTTGGCATCGTAGCTGCTACAATCAAAGAACTGCAGTCATTCCAATCACTGTTGATTGCAGGGTCAGGCAGTGTCAATCTTTACAGAATCGAGTCTGCTCGCACGTCAGGCATATTAATCGTGGCACTTACTTGCTGACAGTAAATTAAAGGGCTCTGGCTCTTTCGTTCCGGAAGACTGACCTTTAAGTCTGCATCTTTGGCTTTGCTGCAAGCCTCATTACCACTGCTGGCTCAGTAATTTGTCTTCTGTTGATAACCCTTCCGAAACACTGGTAGAACTGTAGCCCTTGCTCCGTCGTTCATACGTCTACCATTAGAAGAGAAGTTGTAAGGTGAAACTGTGGGGTGAACGACTCGCGCTTCTTGTGCTTGGAGCGCCAGCCCGAATAATCGGTGGTTAATGCTTCATCGGTGTTTCATGGTCGTTGCCGGTATGCTGCCAGAGCTTCGTGCTACGGCTTGGTCTCAGTCTGCGAACTGCCAGCAATTGTCAAGTCCAGCGGCTCTCAACCTGTCGGTCGCGACCTCTTTAGGGGCCAAACGATCCTTTCACAGGGGTCACCTGAGATCATCGGAAAACACGCATTCCACATTTCGCACAAAATGAATTTATCATTGAGGGTCGCCCCAAGGTGAGGAACTGTAATAAAGGTCGCGGCATTAGAAAGGTCAAGAACCACTGGTCTAGTCCATTGAAGCAAGTACTTCCTTGAAATAAAGATTTGTATTATCACCTTACAAATCATTAGGAATATGCACAATCCATTTTACTTTCGGAACCAACTGACCTTGGTGCAGGGAGACATCTCTCCCACCCTGCTCAACCATTGCTAGGCCACTGTATGTGTGCCAGTGTGTTAGGTGATCATAGGACTCTTCCAGCTCTAGCATGGGAGCAGTAATGCAAGCTTGCTGGAATGTGCTAGCTACGTTCTCATTCCTTTCATCTTGGAATTTTTTTGATAGCATTTCAGCCTTACTGAGTATTTTTTAGTTTTGACCATTTTGATTGGCTGACTCTCCCTTCATTACTTAAGAAGGCCTTTAACCAGCTGCGACTTCAGGCCCCTCTTGTAAATAATACAGTTTAGCTGTAACAAGCAATCCAGCGTGCTTGTTAATCAGTATGAATAACGAGTAGACCCGATGCCAATACAGCAATTATTTTTCATAAGTAAAATGTAGTTGAAGTAGGTTTAGCCAGGTTCTCGTTACTTGGCCCTAAGTGAAGAGAACCTGGCTACAGAGGCTTTCAACCTGTGGGTTGCGACCCATTTGGGAGTCGAGCGACCTTTCACGGGGGTTAGCTATGACCATCGGAAAACAAAAATGTCTACATTTTTCACACAATAATTTTATGTTTGGGGGTCACCACAACATGAGGAACTGTATTAACGGTCGTGGCATTTTGGAGGGTTGAGGACCACATCGTCATAGGGGGTGCAATCGATCAGAAAGGCAAATCATTACCTTTTTGAAATTCGTAAACAATACGGTATACTAAAATTGACGATTATTTTCTTAGTTGAGACCATCGAGTTTCCTCGGCAGTGAGCCGTGATGGCACACTAGGTTAAGTGGCTGCTGCTCACGACTTTGGTTACGATATCGCATCAGACAAGAAACAGAGACATGAACAACTACAGCGACAGCACACAAATGCATACCCTTTCCTCCTAATCCATCAGTGACAGGCCACCTTTCTAGCCTCCTTAAAGGATAGCACCTTATAGGTTCCCAAGCACTTATATAATGCCAACATTTATTTGAGAAATGAAAGCATCAGCAAAAGAAAGTCGATTTATTTGCCAAAGCATACACTTCAAAGAGCGTATAGATGCTGTAAATACTGAGTCTTAGGTTGCAGCTGAAACAGCCTTTAATATAAAACAAATATCCTTAGAAATTCCGATTCTGACTATAGCATTCTGCAAAGACGAATTTTTGCAACCAGATTTATTGTGCCACAAAGCACGGCCATCGATGCGATAGCAGGCCGTGCAAAATGATGCTGTGCTTGTGCAGGCGTATGCTTCACGGAGACCAGAGGTGACGGCATGAGCAGAATGAGTCTTATTCCTGTCGCCTCTACCCCACACACGTTGCAGCAGCGGGTTGGCGGGAACAAGCGGTTGCCACGAAAACACCATGACAGGTTTCTGCCCATAAAAAAAACTCCTTTTGCAGAAGTGTCAGCTGAAAACCATATTTCACTTGCTTGGGTCATCTTGCTCAAGCTGGAGCAGTAGTGACACCCAAAGGCTGCCACTTTCACTGACTACAGCACTGCCCAGGTTTTTCTGGCTGCATTTCATGAGAGGCACTCACACTACGCTCAGATATAGCAGATGCGCCAAGGGCAAGGAAACCATTCGGCTTGAGAGCTTGAAAAGTGTAGGTGCAACCCAGGTTGCTGAGGTCATTCCAAGCGAAGCCATTCTGGTAAAAAGCATTATCCTAGCCTCTTCTAGCGTTGAAGCCTCGCAAGTCATTGCTAGCAGTGCTGGAAGTGACTGCAACACCAGGCTAGTGCAGCATCGTTGCACCTCTAACACTAGCATGAGGCGACAGAGGCGACTGGGGCAGAAGTCGTCACTGACCATGCTACCGGCATTGGCCCTGCTGCCTTCGCATCTGTGCCTGTCAATTGGGTTGTCTAGCTGGCTCGGCAGTTGTGAGTCGAGCATACCCAGCTATGATGGCTTTCGGTTTTCCACCACCCAAAGTTAATGCCATTATTCAACGTAGTCTTGAAGTGACTTCGATGTCCTTACTGCTGTAATCAAAAATTGCAGGCATGCATATCACTGTTGATAGTAGGAAGGCAGTGTCAATCTTTACGGTACAAGACTGCTTGCACAACAGGTAGATTATTCATGGCACTGGGGTGATGACCGTGAATCAAACAGCTGTGGCTCTCCCTTAGGAAGGCAGATCCAAAAGTGTGCATCTATCGCTTCACTGCAAAGCCCCATTGGCACTGCCGGCTCTGCAGTTTTTTATCTGTTGGTAACCCTGCCACGACACGGGTCGGGAACTAGATCTTGCTCCGTCGTTTATATGTTTACCATTCGACAAGAAACTTTGTGCAGGTTAAATCGATCAGTCAAGTGCTCTGTTTTTAGTGACACTATATAAGATGGTATCTTTGGTTGGTTGCGAAGAAAGCCTGCATTGGTTTTGCACCTACAGGCATTAAGATCAACAATTGGAAAGTGCCACATCCACCATATTGGTATTTCTACAACTTTACTAAATGAGGGAACTACGTTGATAGCCAAGGCTATCTTAGGTTGTGCTGGAAAATAGTTGCACAGCTATCGAGTCTACAACGAGTTGTATTGATCTCAAGAAAATATCCCGGACACTTCAGTAGGGTGGCAGTGTTTGGCTGACCGATGTCTACAATTGATGGCATCAATGGTGAAGTCACCATACATCAGGCTGCATCAGCTTTGAGTGAAAAAGACAAAGCCCACGAGTCTGGAACATGCTGCTGCTTCAGAGCTCATATATGCACTTTCAAAATGCAGGCATATGATACATTTTTTCAAAACTACATTGAATCACTTCCGAGAGCTGAAAGCTTACACCTGGGGATAATTAGGGTACTACAGCATACAATGATGACATACAAAGCATGAATCACCAGCTTAATAACAAATCAGTAAGCATATGGTTAGTCTTACGTACCACAGAAGCCCCAGGGGCCTAGTGCAGCCGATCTTCTGCATTGAATGCTTATGATAGTGAATTCGAGGATTCAAAAGCAATCGGCTTTCTGGTTTGATTCATGCTCAATGACCACTAACAGCACGCCATCTTCGAACTTAACCCAGGAGGTAAGGTGCTGGCTCTACACAACCGAGTTCTCGGTTTCGAATCCATCAGCTTGGCGATCCACTATTGCTAAACGTAAGCAGTGGTGATAACCGGTAAAACTCTTTGCAGCTGTACAAATAAGCTGTTAAATCACCTAAGATTTGAAGCCTGACTTGTGACTGCGGTGGCTAGTTAAACTAGCAGAGTTTGTGGAAAGCGTCAGTTCACCTAGTGTTTCCTACGGTGGCTAAACTGCGTTTGACGCCCAGCCTATTCCACTGGGTTTCAGTGCACCAGGTTGCAAGGCTTCACAGTTTTGATAAGCTTACATAGGCCAAACTGAGCTCGAGACAACAGTCGAAAAGTGATCGTGTCGCATGTTTAGCCGGCGATCGGCACGTTCTTGGTTGAGTGGTAGAGCAGTGGGAAAGGTGCAAGCAAATCAGGGTGTGATCGGCAATCCCTACTACAAAGTTTTAAAGAACTCGCATCAGCACAATTAGAGCTACAGAAAAGATCATTACCTAGCTCAGCCCCAGCCATCAGATTTCGGAAACAATCCTGATGAGCTAATGCAGGGACTCGCTAGACTATGTATAAGAGGAATGAGGCAGTCAACCGCACGGGAATGAAGCCAGAGCCCTCCTCCTAAGGTTCAACCCGCCGATCGATTTGCTTCAGCCCATAGCTTGTCGTGTTGACCTCTGCTGTCAAGGGTCACATCTGCCCTAGATGCCCTCGAAAGCTCAGTGGCTGATTTTGGGATGCCAGTCTGAGGCCCCGCCCCCAACAAAATGGCCGGCCATATTGGCACCTGGCGCCGCTAGGTAGCGCCCCGCTTGGCCGCCTCTGCCCGAGTCGCTGCAGCGCTAGCACTGTTTCGGTAGCCGTGTGCCCTCCTGGTGCGGCCAACGCTGTTGCGGACGCAGCAAGGGCTGCTGCTGTCACAGATTGCACCGGTGAGTACGCTTCCAACGCTGCTGCTGCAGGCGCCATCACTGCAGCCTGCATGCTGTCTGCTAGTGAGGCTGACTTACCAGCCGGTCCATCTTAGACTGAGACGACGACAACGATGACAACGAAGATGTTGTGATATCTGAAACCTCAGCCATTTTCAGTTATTTTGCCGATGGTACATGTACATGTCAGCTTACTGCTGTTGGCAAATGATGGATCGATGGACCGATGGATTGACAAGGAGTTAAGTAACGGTGTGAGTTCGGTAACTCCAATAAGTCACTCAAATGGGCGTCGTTTGCCGAGCCAAGCAGCGTGTACAGCCACAGGCTCTGCCACGAGCTTGAAGTGCTTTTCTGCTGCAGATACATAACGTAGGCGCCTTGAAGTTTCTGAATCCGGGCAATCTAACCCAGCAGCTTCTGAGCGTCCTCGAGGCCAAGTCGAAGATTGAAAACCAAAACCGGATGCATAAGGCATACCCGGGTTATGAAAATGAGACAGTTCCAATATTATGCCGTATGGTTCGAAATGCACATAATCGGAATAAGCAATAGGTAGCCTTAGCAAATCATATTTGACTCTACAGGCAGCTTACACGGCTTGAAGAGCTCTCTCTTTCACCAGCTCTCTACCGGTCTTCCACTCACGTCACACAAAGTTGCACCTATGTTGCTGGTAGATTGCCTGTTAAATTCTCCTCACAGACTTTGAGACAACCAGGGCAGCCTCACCCACTTTACTAGAACGGACTAAATTCACTTGTTTTTGTGCTGAGCTGCTCGGCTGGGGTAGCGGAATAATGCAAGTAGTGTAACGTCTCCCGCCTGTGGCTTTACAGACATAAAGCCAGAAATACTGTGCGGGTGTTAAAGGTTGAATTTTGTATAGCGCACTCACAGCCGAAGCAGTTTCTATGCACATTCACTAGCCAAGAAGCAGCAGATCAAAGCAAATCAGTAGATGCATCGAAACAGATTCACTCGGATCATACATTTATGCAAATGCTCTTTCCCCTAGCCATCACTGTCTCCATCTGGTAGGGCCACAGCTGGGAGTCTGTTTGCAGAAGATAATCGGAAGAAAATTGGACCAGAAGAAATATCACTAGTCGCTGTACCATCACTGAGATTTTGGCATTTGTCATTATAAGAGACAGGATGAATGCGAGATCTTCTAAATAAGGAAGGTGCTTTTTCTAGTGACAGTGCAGATGTATTTGTATTTTAGCCCCTCAACATACTTGCGAATGCTGGTGCTAGCCCTAAGCTCAGGTGTGCACAAGATACAATTTTTGAGTACATGCAAGCCGAATTCAAAGGGCTGCACCTATACGCACTTGCTAGGGTTCCCAAGTAGCAGCCTCTGCAGAAGTACAGAGGTTATTGATATAAACTTAAAAATCATTCTTGCCTTGTAGGATATTTTTTTTAAGAGTGCCTGCATTTTCACAAGACCATTTTTGATCAATGTAGTAAAAGAGTTTGATTTATGCGGGACGATCAAAAAATAGCCTCTAAAATTATTGTTAACTTTAATGCAAATCGGCCTTATGTAGCTGCAAATGTAAACTCGCCTGGAGAGAATCGCTCACCAGACAGACAGTTAAAATGCCACATCTACATTGCATATGCGCATCTACATAGATATGCCAAGGTCGAGCACTAAAGAAAACAGGGTAGTGTCCTGGATGATCTCAATATTTCCCTGCCATGTCCTGGGCTGCCACACGAAATAATTAGCTCAAAAGGCTAATGACTGTTCTGGTTTTATAACGTCCTTACTTGCTCACTCGAGATATCGTAGCCAAGAGTGATGTCTTGCGTATCTAATGTTTTTCGTTTCTTAACTATAATTAGAAAAGGACCAATTAATTTACAGCATCATTTTCTAGCTAGAGGCTACCTTTTTGCAGCACAAAGTATATTATATTTCATTTGACATCTATTTGGGACCCCTAAATTCAGGCACACAGTGAGCCAACGCCTTGCAAGTAGATTCATACGAAGCCTCACAGAGTACGGACACCATTTGTGAAGCAGAATGCAAAGTACTAAACTGCTACTTACCGGAGACAGTAGATCTTCCTGTTGGTTTCCTGTCAAGATGAACGTTCGCGGCACTGTTTCCTTGTTATGTCGCTAACCAGCTATCTCTAGGTGATGAACGTCCAGCCATAACTGCGAATTAAATGGACGGTTGTTTAGCCTAATTTTTGGCAGAGTTGGTGAGAGTAGCATCGAGAAGCAGCCATTTCGACAGAGCGACTCGTATGCGATTTCGACAGCACCACAGGATTGTTTCAGGTCGAGAGTGCGTGAGCGAAGGAGAGTAAAAGAGAGATAGGGAGGGAGAGAAAGAGAAGGGAAGAGGGAGCGAGAGACAGAGAAAGAGGGGGAATGCGAAAGAGAAGGAGGGAGAGAGAGAGAGAGAGAGAGAGATAAAGACAGAGAGAACGAGAGAGCGAGAGCGGCGTTTTTATGATGCTTAAAAATGAAATGAGGAAACGCATTAGTTCACCTTATCAGCACAGCGGATGTGGTACTTCATGTTAGCCCCGGTGCAGGGCCGCGCCGTACCACTGTGTGCCCGGCAACGGGTGTGCCAGGACTCGATAACGCCTCTTTCTGGGCAACTGGGTGCGAATATAGCCACTTGAGCAGCTGGCGAGAAGTGCTGAGAATATTAATAAGAACAAACGCAACGACAATACAGTATTTTTACAACAATTTAAGGATATAAAATCCCTTTCTTTAGGCCTTTTTCGTTTGCAGAAACAGAAGCTTGTTAATTGGCTAGCATTATTGAGCCCACCGTCCTCTTGTTCGGTTGCTAATAAACACAGACCCGATGGGCTGCGGACCGCAGCCGCGGCGTCATCACGTGAGCATGCTGCCTGAGGCTGCCTGCGAATATGGATCAGCCGTACTCGGCGGGCACTATGTCGCGGTCTTTGGCACTGGGATACGCATAGTCGCCGTCGTCGACTTTTGATGTCGCCAGCTGACGAAGGGCTCAATATATTTGAGGTTGCAAAGGAATTCGGAGCTGACGCTTCGGGATGTAAGGTAAATCGAAGCTAAGATTTATGGTTAGTGACCACCGAGATTGCCTGACGGAAGTCGTGCACTTTCGGGCCAGCACGGCTCTTGGTCACCACCGTACGCACCTGTAAGTGCAGTTTCGTACTTTTAAAGTGCGTACGGTGGGCGCAAGACATCTTCTCCGGGTATTGTTTTTAAGTAATGAAGCCGAAAACTTTACGAATGCTGAGTTTCGCTTGCCATTTTTCAACTGCTTTATATATCCGAATTCCGGCCCAATTTTGATGCAGAGCATCCGAGTCACAGTTGTAAGTGCGAGTCAGAGTCTGTAGCTGCATGCGAAAGATTGGGTTTTTGGTGCTCCCGAGTGCCCATTTTGTTTAAGTGCTTGCCAAATATAAAAACATTCAGTCGCATCGTGGTAAGGCTGCTCCTAGCCGAGGCAACTAGCTCTATGGCGCACGGCATTTCAGATGGCAGACTGGTGAGCATGCAATGTGACGTTTTCCGTGAAACATTGATAGGGCAATAGATGTCACAGAAAATCTTCTCATGACCTAATTCAACAGCATAATGTCTTCTTGGTAAAGGGCTGGTAGTGAACCAGAGCTTGTATCAGCTCCAATGTACCCAAAGTCTGGAACTAACTTCCGGCTGCTGCAGATACCGGCGACGACCGTGCACCTATGGATTGTCGAGTAAACATGCATCTGGTTCGGTCAGCTTCTCTTTCTCTTAAAGTCAGCCTGTCGTTTGCGTTTCTGCAGGGTTCACTTGCTTGCCTGTGCACGATTAATTGCTTGCTACTGTATTGAAGTTGTGCTTACTTACTGGTGGTCACGATCGTCTCAATGTTGCCTTAAGCATGCTGACCCAAGCCTGACTTATTCGTTATTGCTATCGTGCATGCCACTGAACCTCATATATGTATTATTTCCTTGTGAGTTTTTCAGTGCCTGATAGAGATTAGATAAATTTGTGGTGCTAGACCAACGATGCATTGATATTACTGGTATTGCCAATATTTATCTCATATTCAAACTAATAAGATTGAAAATTGCACTGCATTTTTAGCATTTGTGTTGGAAACAAACAAAAATATCGTCGATCTGCTTTTGTTACATATAAAAGTACGAACAAAAGAATGCAAATAGTTTGGTTTTGGTCATAAGTCGAAACGCATAAGGATCTAGTAACATGGACCAGCCCAGCATCAAAAGCATTTCACTGGAAATGATTTGACTTTTGAATCATTTAATCCAGGCGAAGTATGCTCTGCATTGTTTCCGTAGCTCACATATGATTACAATGCGAGTCTTTGCAGCATCGACGAGGAGACAAGCCAGCAACTCCCGCACTTGGATGCCCACTTGCTTTCTGAAGCCTTACGCCAATAACGTCAATCTAGTGGTTATCGGCGAACCGAATTTAATCCGACTTGTGGACTACTTCGCAATCATGGTTGATTCATCCAGGATCACTCCTCTGATGTCTAACAATTACCTGGGTATTTCTATTCAAAACTGATTTTTCATGTGTGATCATATTTAATTCAATTTTTAATTAGCATATATTCCGGTTAGATTACATGTGAAAATCAAGGTTTGCTAAAGAAACAGTTAAGGCTGCCAAACTAGTTCACACATTTATGAAATCTCATATAGAATACTGTCGTTGGCCTTTTTTTAGTGCCTTTGGGTGTGCCCAAAATCGTTACCAACAGATGCAAAACTCAGAACTCGTCATATCTGTCGTAAATGGTAAAGCCGTAACACCATACTAATTTTCCAGAGTTTTAGTGGCTGCTGACTCAATTCCTAGGTCCTCTGCCTACGTTACAGGTAGGTTCACCTACTTTACTCACTCGCTGTTGCCTTCCTATCTAGTCTGCTCGATATCCAAGTGGCTCTTGCTCAAGCATCTCAGTGGCTTACTTTTTTATGTATTTTTATAATAATTATGAAATATTCTGATGCATTAGTTTTCAGCTTGTTTACAATTAATCAGCAACATTTTGTCTGGGATCTCAAATTTGACCGATCTTAAATAGTTTTAAGTGTCTCAGCTGCAAAAGTCCAAATAGTAAGCTCAGATTTCCCTTAGCCCAAGCCAACTCACCGCCTTTGTTCGTGCATGCTTTGCATGGTCACTCGTACATGATTCAGTACATGTTGTTGGTCAGAGGTCACAACAACCGGTGACTGTGAGTGTATCGATGTTGGATTTAGTAGGCAGTTCCCGTTCTGCTACTTGTAAGCTTTTGCAAGCTTGCCTAAGGTAAGTACCGTGCATATAACTGACGTCTTGTAATTGAACCTCCGTCAGTGAATTGTAAAGAACCCCAGTATATTTAAAGAGCCATCTCGGTGCAACATTCAAGAATATGTAATTTTATTCCAACACTCTGAGATGTTTAATATGAGCTAATACTAAAGTGTAGCTATAAAGCAGCTATTGATTGTTGTTTGAATTCTGCCATCACTGCTTTGTAAAGTTGTTTTTAAGATTCCATAAAATTAGAGAAAAGAGGGAGAGAAAGAGAACAATCGAGAATGACGTAATCAGAAAGAGAGAGAGAGAGAGACTGACAGAACGACAGAGGGAGAGAGATATTGATTGACAAATCGACAGAAGAAGGCGAGACAATGTGCACGTAACAGTGCATGTGTTTTTCCAGTGTATCCGATTATGTGACTCTCCCAATACCTTAGCACAAGTATTAAGAGCTCTCTGAGAGTGAAAATATTGGTCATGGTGCTGGTTTTTGGATTCTCATTTCCACTTAAGGCTTGAGGTGACCAAGAAAACCTAGCAAAAGTTTGGTTGACTCTGTAGTTTGTGCACTGACAGCTGCTAAGAATGTGCTGTTCCATATTAGCACGTGCGTGGCACCTTATTTTAGGAGATAGCTTTTAGATTTAGCCAATCCTTTGGGAATCATCATTACAACGTGAGTGGAATTCATCGACTTAAGCAGACGATGGATGGTACGTTATGCCAGCCTCGACGCTTGAAGGTCGGTGACATAACCCTCTCAAGAAGAAGATTGGATGGAGTTGCAGACGTCAATCAATGTCAAAGCAAAGTAAAGCTGAAATATCAGTTATAAACCTAAACGTTTATTTTGCCGTGACACGTTTTGAGCAATGAAATATGAATGCGAATGCTATTGAATAGCTCCAGTATGATTATTGCAGCATTGTGCATGGCAGATAGGTCTCGATTATGCAGTCTTAACTTACATTATAGTAGGGATCTGATTTTTCATGTATTTTTTGCGAAAAAGAAATAAATGGCATCACAATCTCTTGTATTTATATTTTAAGTGATACTGTCAGTGCTGTGCTGGACTCCTATTAATTGCATTCAACAAGGATATACAAGATTACAGTGCCATTGCATTATGCATTTATTTTGGAAGATCAATTTCATAAAACAGCCTGAGTTTTAAAGCAGCATAGCTACAAAGAAGCCATACGATATTTTGCAGCTATCCCTCAAGTACAGCAAATCCCTGAAACGAGCCATGCATAGTGGGAGAACGAGTGATAGAGATAGATAGGTATATAGATAGATAGATAGATAGCTAGAGAGAGAGAGAGAGAGAGAGAGAGAGAGAGAGAGAGAGAGAGAGAGAGAGAGAGAGAAATAGTTAGGGATAGAAACAGAGAGATATGGTACAGCTGCGAATGGAGGCATCATTAAATTGGAGTCCTGAAAAATAACTCAGTCCACGTGACCTTTTTTCGAAAAGATGGGGCTGATTAAGCTTAATCTCAGCACTACGATGGGCTATGAGCTAAGCTCAAATAAACGGTAATGAAGTATTAAAAAACAATCACACAGTTTGAATAAACCAATTAAGAGAATGGTAACATGGGATATCCCGCTCTTTGACTAGAGTGAGTTGAGACAATTGTGCAAAATAGGGCAGATAGCGACGGAGAGAACCCCTAATTGACTTGCTGCCGCCTCGGTGATCTGGAAGTAATCGCTACGAATTTCAGTCGCATGTCACTGTGATATGCCATTTTTGAACGTTAAAAAGCATTGGAATAACTTCTAGAGCTCTTCCGTGGTCTGTAATTATACAACTATTGGGATATGTATATATATATATATATATATATATATATATCGTACGATTTGATTACTACACCTGGTTCATTCAATAGCGAGCTTTCTGGCATACTAGCAGTTAAAACGCAAGCTGGTGCTCCTCAGGTAGTGTATCTAATATATGCCGAAAGTTGGTTTCATACTAGCCTGCTTAAACTAAATGCCACTTTCAATAATTGTATTGTATCACCGTCTGTAACTACACAAAGTCATAAAGACCATGTGGGTGTTACGCAGGGGAGTTTTGTATAGCTCACTCACAGCTTAAGCGGCTTTCGGTACGCATTCGGTAGCCAACAGACTTCGTCTCACGCAACAAAGAGATAGTGGGAAGCATAGCAGAGTCAGGTGAGCAGTTGAGGTAGTGCGTAGCATAGAAGTAGCAGTTCAGGACCGCTGAAAAAGATGTGCCGTAGTCGGCAGTTGGAGAGTAGTTGTCGTTGCGTAAGAATTGTGGAAGCGAGTTCCACAGACTAGGACCTGCAGAGCTAAAGCTTCTGTCGCCTTCTGTCTTTAAGCGGAGGAATAGGACAGCTAATTTATTGTCCACACAGGACCTGAGGGCGCGAAAAGGCTGAAACTGATGCAGCAGTTCAGCTAAGTACGAAAGAGCTAAGCCGTGGCGGGCCTTGTGGGTCAGCCTAAGAACTTTGCTCTGTATCCTTTGCTCAACCGGCAACCAACCTAGCTCTTTCAGCAGAGGTGACACGTGCTTAAACCGCTGGGACCTATGACCAGCCTTGCAGCCATATTCATAGTCAGCTGTAGCGGCATAATAGCTTTCTTTGGCAGCCCAGCCAAAAGGGAATTCCAATAATCAAGCCAAGACAGAACTAAAGAGCTAGTTAAATTTTTTACAAGCCATTGCGGGAGACAGCTCCTAATCTTGGATGGGGATCGGATGTGATGGCTAGCTGTAGAGGCAGTCTTCTGAATGAAGCTTTTGAAATTAAGTTGTAGAACATTCACAAGGCCTTCTTAAAGACGCGGTTATTTTACTTCCTCTTGTGTGTGCCAAAATATGTATATGAGCGTAGCATTCATAGACACCGGTTGCAGCATGTAATACATTGCTCGTCGGTGCTGGCAACGCTAAGTTCTTGGTAGTTCTGTTGATACAAGTCGGCGCTTTTTAGTCACTACGAGTCAGAACAAAGAGGCGTCTGGAGGCCAGAGAGTTTCTATCAGCCCACACTGAACAGTGCCTCCGTGCCAGGGGCTGGCAGTCGTCCAAGTGTCGGGTGTCCATCATCCTTAAATCACCTACGACTCATTACTGATGGCTTGGGAGACTTGGCACTACTAGAGGCTTTTCTCACTGCCATGCCTAAAGCGAAAGAGTTCCGGCATAGATCAAGATTTTACTGAGAGGCAAGCTAGGAAATTGCGGGAATAGGCACTGACTGGCGTTATAATATTTATAAATATCAGAAACTTCACAAGAAGGTAAAGCTTCCTGGTATCGCGTTGGCAAACCAGCTGTACTCATGTCCGTCGCCGCTGGAGGTAACTTCTAGCAGCAAAACCTAAGCGTCGCCGTTGCCCAGGCATGGCCGACGCCGGCGAGATCTGGAGGAAAATTCGCAGTCAGAAAAACAATTAATATTCATGCAATTTATCGTTTTAATTCTTATGGATTGCAAATGAGTAATTATGCTCCTCCAGTTTACGGGATCTGTTAAGGGTGCCTGTGCAAAACCCGGATGGGATCTGCACAGGCGCCGGCCTTTTCAATAGGCTGACCGTGATATCAGCAGTCCCGCTCGGCAAGTTGTCACGCCGCGCCGTCCGTTAACCAACCGCCGTGCAACCGCAACATCTGTGGTGAGTTATCCGTATTGTGGGTAGCAGCTATTTTAAATCACATGTCTGGACGTCTCCTAACATTTAGACTATACAAATTTGAGCTCTGCTTAGAGATGCCGCTCGAATCAACGTCGCCGCCAACGGGGCTGGTGTGGTATCGCTGAAGCATTCGAGCAAATTTTAGAAGCAGTACTGGTCGTCCAGCTAAATTCGACTATCGCTCCACCGATGCGCTGCTCCTACGGGATTATGATTTAAATGATTCGGTGGTTTTGTATTTCCAAAGCTGTTAACGGTCTGCTTGGCAAGCAGCGACGTCCGGCAGCGGTGCTATAAGTAAAAACTCATACCCGCTGTGGCCTTCGGTATAGCATTGATAGCTGCGAGCTCTTTGCGGTGGAGGGGGATCTAAGTGAATGATTTGACGTGGGGGTTCGGTAGATGATGTTATTAGTACTCTGCAGATACTAGAGAAGACTTTCTCCAAGTGTTTCCTCCGAGCTCTGCTTCGAGTAGCTCCGAGAGTGATAACTATGCAACACTCGGTAAGATCCCTGCCGCCAGCGTGTGACAGATTGGCGCGGTGTGCAGCGATGCATTCGTTTCCTGTTGGAGATGTGAATTAGTCATTCCACAGACGACAGTAGTCAGCAGCAGTCCAGGTGACCCAATTTGTGAGGCGCCTACTGTCATGGCTGTCGGAGATGTTTCGCGGGCAGTGCACAGTTGGCATTCGGCTGCGGACCTTGACATTTTGGCTTTGAACAACAATGTATATGCCTTTTAACGTTCCGAGTTGAATGACCGCCTAGTAGCCTTTGTATTGTAAGATTCCGATTAATCATGCTGCCAATGCACGTAATTTCTGCGAAAAAAGTGGCTGTAAATGCCATGAGTGCACTTGTGGCCAAAAAACCACGTACTGATGCCGCAGCGTTATGCTGTTGTCTTTTCACAGAAACTGTTCGCCCTGTTTTCCACATAAAAAATGTCTCAACTAATAGTCCGTGGCCAGATAATTGGTGATTCCGGATTTTTGACGCTCTTTAGATGACGAGAGTGTCAACGGAAAACCCGGTCTGACCAGCAGCCACTCTAGGTGCTGGCTGTTTACCATTGCTAGCATATCTTCACGTTGAGAAAATATGTGGCCTCCTGAAGCTTCGCATACGAACTTCAAAAATCCATAAATCTCGGCTTATTTACAGTTGAACAATTGAACAGCGACTCGTCAGAGTAAAACCAGAAAGCGCGCGACAAACGTTTGCTGTATATTTTAAAATTCCTTGATTGAGTACGTTAATATGAGAGAATGTTTTCAGAAGCAAACAGAGAAACAAATCTTAATCTGATGTAACATTGAAAAACCGGTTCCATTGAATGGTAGGAACTGATTTTGCAATACACAACACACACTTTGTATCCAGCGATTGCCAAACTTATACACTGACTTACACGATTTAGTAAATCTTAAAAATAATATGTCTAGTAGTTTCTGTCTTCACCAAGCTTTTTGCCTGACGAAAGAGCAATATCTCGTTTAATAATATTTTAAGTTGTATTGATAACTTAGCGTTAAACTTTGAATGCCACTTTCATTAGACGTGTAAAGAAATTGTTGTGAGTTTCGCAATGATTGTGCAGCTGTATGCTGTTAATAAGCATATTCGAGACTGTAATGTAAGGGCTCGTTTCAGAAATGAGCCAGCTACCGGTGTACAAGTACTCACAGGCTCCCTCGACAAACGGAATGCAGCACCCCTTTGATTATTCTGCATATCTGCCACAGCTACCGGCCTTCCAGTGGCTGGAGCAAATGCTGTGGGGACAGCGTCAGCAGCAGTGGCACCAGCCTCTGCTTTGGATGCCTCATCAACATCCTGGAAGTTTTTTCGGAACTTCAAGTGGACATGCTTTTCGTTCGTCGAGCCTCTATTTAGAGTATCAACGGAACGTCTCAGATGTCGGATACTATGACCAGAAATATGCAAGACCGACTGTACCGTTCACCACTCATTATGAGCATGCTATATTCCAGCGGCCCAGTCTTCAGTTCTTCCAACCACCACTTGTACGGTAAGCTTGCTGCCGTGCATGAAACGCTGGTGAGGTGCTCCCCACTATCCAACTGAAGGGCAGCGTTTTGAAAGGTCTGGTAGTCTGTTCGCGTTATTTCCATTGACATCACATCGCTGGCCTATAACTGAAGAGGAGGGTGTTGAAAGGTGCGGTAGTTTGTTCGCTTTTTTCATTGACTATGCATTGCTGGCCCATTTATTGCTCTCCGAATGATTTTGAAACTGAGTATCGTCGAGAGATGCAACGTACGATTGGTGGGCAAGCAGAGTGCATGCTCGCATGATAGAACCAAATTAAAGGCCAGTTGCCAGTGATCATCTATAAATAGCTTGCAGTGGAGTTTATTTCGACTGCAAACTACCACTGTGCGGCTTGGTTGCAGTTGTTTAGTTAACCACTAAAGCATTTTAACCTTGGCTTCGAGTGACGTCATCAATGATGTGCCACATCTATATTGTAGGTGTTTTTGAATTCTGCTAGATCTCAGCTGCAAAATGATCTATTTGCTAGAAGATAAATGTTAAATTTGGTAAGACATTTCTTTTGCTTGTCTAAAAAAGCAATAGCTAACCTGAGTTCCTATAAAACCATCAAACGTGTGAATTTTCCCGGTGACAACTTTTGAATGTTTATAGGCTTTCCTTACACACAGCCTAGGAAATACAATACAATACTCGGAATTGGTTTGTACCTAAACGATTTAATTTGAGAACGTTGATTGCATGAAATTTACAATTCACAGCTAGAGAATCAATATTAATTACTGAGGGTCAATGACGTGCTCGACTCAAATAACTTGAAAGCAAACCAATGTAATACTTATTCTAGATGCTAAAGCAACCATAAATGCAATCACAATCACCAGTTAGTAGAACCTCTGGTTAGTAAAGAGCAGCGAGTAAAGCATGATTTGGTGAGCCAAGCACATAGGAATAATGAAAGCCAAGATGACTGGAGCTGAGGAATGCTGTCCTGAAAACATTTGTCTTCAGTTATCTTTTAAATAAGGCTCGGTAAATGCGAGTATCCAAAAAGTAATAGCAGGTCAATCACAACTTGCAAATGTATATGACATGCATGCTGCTCAGTTATAGCAAGGAGCGATAACACATTCCTTGACTAGGCCCTCTCAGAAAAGTGAGTTACAACTACCTAGCATTAGATAAAGCCATCTATCTGGGTGGTATTGAGCCCTTGCTGCAGTTCGAGCAACAATGTGAGATCAGTTTCAGGTCAGTTTTTGCATGAGGTGCGTTTCTCGCTGAAGACAGACCGCTAAGGTAGGACTTATAAAGTCTACCAACTGTTAACTAATTGCCACAGGCCGACGGGAATAGACGCCTCGGTAGCCAGGCTGTGAATTGCTGAGCTCTATTGATAGTGCTTACTCCCAGATAATAGCCTTGCAGCAGGTGAATAGCCACATGCCTAATTGACCGTATTAGCTTAGGGACAAAGAGCTTGGCCGGATAATAAAAGGCACCGAGACGGTAAAGGAAAGAGCCGGAAACGATCTTTTGTCTGTGCCCCGTTAAAAGGCTCTCCATCCTCCTCTGCAGCAATTGGACGTCTTGGCCGGTGCAGTGGGGGCAAGTGAACGAGATGCAGCGACTTCTGCTGAACGGTCGAGAGCCTCCTTGTCGAAGCCTGCTTCTCGGCGAAGCGAAGGTGACTAACGGTCGTTGCTCACTGCTTTTTCCAGCTCGACCGAACCAACTGCACTGACTGTGCAGCAGCGGCCTTACTCGTGCTCACAGTATAATCAAGGATTCGTCCATTTCGAGGGCGACGTGTCAGCGTTCACTGGCCGGACAAACGTCGCCGGAGGAGGCGAGGCCTCATTCGTCATGGAACGGCAGCAGTGTAAGTGCCTCGCCGACTTATCGATCTGACAATGACTAGAAAAAAATGGGTGCTCTTCGAGACCCGCTGACATAGCCGAAGGTGCCCCGTTGCTGGCCGAGCCGACCGTGGAGGGGGTTGGTGGGAAGTGGCAGCACTAGAAGTTAGCCTGTGCTAGCTCAGTTGGCGTCCTATAGCGATTGAGAAGCATGCCGGTTGCTCAAGCACCTATAATGGAGATAGTGTTTTCTTAGGGCAAAATACAAATTAATTAGATTTGCCTATACAATTTAATATGCTATGTATATATATATATATATATATATATATATATATATATATATATATATATATATATATATATATATATATATATATATATATATATATATATATATATATATATATATATATATATATATATATATATATATATATATATATATATATATATATTATACAACCCATCTGTAAAGTGCCCTAAGAAATCTTCATCTCCATTCAGGCACTTAATGTATGCCACTGCGGTCGACCCCATGACCTCGGCAAGATCTCGGTCGGGACGAGCACATCAGCCAGTGGGCCAAACCAGCTGGCCTCCTTGAGATGTTGAGCGAGAGCAGCTCGAGTTGCCCTCGGCTGGCCCGCCTCGGCGGCCACAAACCGACACCCTGTTATATGCACGGTGGACGGGTATGGCACCCTCTAGCCTCGCCGGCAAGTGCATGACCCTGTCGGTATCTTGCAGCCGTTTATTTGAGCGACGAGTCGTTGGCTGACCACACGGCTTCACTGCCATGGCTCAGCTACTCGTACACTGCCGCCTGGGTGCAGGACCAGCAGCGCCGACTTTTCGAGGGATACGGCGAAGGATACGACGAAAGCAAAGAATAACTGCCTAACGATGGATGGATGGACGAAGCCTCGGCGTCCTCAGCAGTTGGCGGTGGTGGCAGTGACCGTGCTTGGTGCCGGCGCTGTGGCTGTGGGAGCAAAACGAATGCCGAGCTACAAGTTCTTTGCGAAGCAAACTTGCAGCGTGCGAAAGGCCTTGCCGACATGTCGGCTCGGCTCCATTGTCATGCTGCCCATCGATTGAGGCAGTGTGGCAGCTTCACCAGTCACGCTCGGGGCTGCCTTGCATTTCATTTTGAACGATCTCTGTACAGTGGTGCGAAACTGCTTTGATTAGTTACTTTCTAGAATCACCAT
Organism: Cristatella mucedo; assembly: GCA_009760855.2. NCBI lineage: Eukaryota > Metazoa > Bryozoa > Phylactolaemata > Cristatellidae > Cristatella > Cristatella mucedo. Next base: position 1,768,459 of record WPIO01000018.1, on the reverse strand, counting down.
CCTGGGACGAATATGACTCGCTCGTGGCAACGAAGCACTGTCGGTTATCTGCCGAGTGCTTGGCTGTTCAGTATGAGCGGAAAGAATGAGCTGGGACGCACGGTGAGCGGAAGGTGACTCGGCACTTCCCAAACATACAGACGAGTTTTTCCAGCAATCGTTCCCAAGGAAACAAGCCGCTTAAAGTGTCTTTCTTTCAGAAACACTGCTTCCAAAAACATAATGTAGTGCCGAAGGCAGCCGATGTATGATCCAACGTATACTGAAATGCATGAAAATTTGCGAATTCCATGAATACGCTCATGTATATGCTTCTATGTAGTCATGTATTAGAGATGAAAAAACTGTACCTTGTACATTATACGTCTGTGTTTTCTTACAGTAGCGCAGCGACGTCTCTTTATTGTGTGCATTGAGTGCTCTCACGCGTGGGTCATGGCGGCAAGCTAAGGTATTCGAGTCGGGTCTTGGGTCGAGTCCTGCAGCTAACGGTTCTTTAAGACCACTAGAAGTGGTGGTAATAGCAGTGAAGGCTCTCCTGAAGATGTTGAAAAGAGGCCGTTAACTCAACCTTTATTTACTTACTACAGATGCATGACTCAGAGTGTGTCAAAGATTCTTAAAAAAATGTTCTTAAAGCAGCTGGTTGCGCACATTAAAAAGGATTGCAATATCAGAACAATTTCAATCGGGGTTCAAGAGGTTACAGTCCACAGAAACTGTTCCTCTCCATGTAGCCAGTGGCAGCCCATGCGGCAACGATGCCGGGAATGCCACTGCCCCAGCTCAGCTAGATCCACAAGCTGCCTTTGACACTGTAGATGACGATTTCGTACTTGAACGATTGAGAACAGCGATTAGTCTGGTAAAAGAGGTTCTGGCGCGGTTGAAAATGTACTTGTCTGATCATGTTCAATCCGTGTCGAATAGAGTCAGGTCTCATCAACCAGACCAGTCACCCGTGGAGTACCTCAAGAGACCGTCCTCGGTCCGTTGCTGTTCTCCATTCCTACTCAACCTCCAGAAAAAGTGATTAAGTCCCATGGAAGAGATAATCACTTTTATGCTGTCAATACTCAGCTGTAATTGTCACTGAAACGGGCGGAGTCTGCTGCAGCAACTGATTAACTGACTACTTGCCTTGCCGAAATTCGATCCTAGATGTCAAAAGATTTCTTGAGACTAAATGACGATATAACTGAACTGCTGCTCATAGGACACATTAAGCGTGAGGGTGGACCAGAAGGCTTCGGTCTACCAACAGGTTGTGGTGTTGTGCGACCATCACTATGAGCTAAGAGTTTAGGTGTTTTTGAAAACTGCCCAAATTTTAAAAGCTTCTTTCAGAAGACTACTTGCAAAAACAAAAATCACGTCCAATCCGTATCTAAGATTAACAACTGTCTTCCATGGCAGCTTTCGCATATTTAACTAGCTCCTTAGTACTGTCCCGGCTAGAGTATCTCCTTAGTACTGTCCCGGCTAGAGTATTGTAATTACCATTCGGCTGGGTTAGGGGAAAAGTCATTGAGCCACCGTAGCAAGCTACGAGTACGGCTGCAAGGCTAGTTTGAAAATCCCAGAGGTTTTACGATATGTCCCTGCTGTTTAAATACCTAGCATGGCTATTCAAGGGTTACAGAGAAAAGTTATTACGCTTACCCATAAGGCCCACCACGGCTTGGCTTCTCCATACCTTGCTGAACCGCCGCACCAGTTTGAGCTTCCTCGCGCCGTCAGGTTCTGCATGGACAACAAATTAGCGATTCCATTTCTCTACTTAAGGACCGTTGGTGTCGAAAGGTGTTGCTCTGATGCTCTGTGAAACTCACCTCCACGATTCTTACGTAAGGACAACTACTCTCCTGCTGCCGACTACGGAACGTTCATTCCAGCCATCCTGAGCTGCTACCTCCACGTTACTCACCACCTCAGCTGCTCGACTGACTCTGCTAGGCTTCCCACTTTCTTTTAGATACGTATGATGAAGTCTCTGGGCTACTGATGGCGTACAGAAAGCCACGAGATAAATCAATCACATTACAGTATAAAACCAGGGGTTCAACTAAACAGCGGCCGTGACCGTCTTCTTGAATACTTTCGCAGGCTTATCTAAGCTTGATAGTGCGTGCCTGTCAGCAGCCCTTTATGCCGCTTCTCCTGTAGTGATTTGCGAACTTTCTTAATAGAGATTGAGCTTCTTAGGAAGAAATGGAAATCATTCATGATAATCATAATTATCACAATTAAAATGCCTTAGCACGTTAGTCGGCACGTTTTAGATTATCGGTGAGTGTTCACAATGGAAATGCATTTATGCTTGAAGTGCACTCCCAAGCACCCAATTGGCGGCCCATGCGGATCTCTTGGCATCATAATCATCTTGAACTTATAATATGCCGCTCATTTGCCTGCGATGATTCGTCTGGAAACGCAAAGAACACTACCTACTCAGGAACCGCGCCATTTTTGACTTTTTTTTTACTTACTTGCTAGCTGAGCAGTTCGAGGCGAGGCTAGTCTAGCTTTCCATTTCCGAACCGAGCCGGCTCGGCTTAGTTTGCAGACCGTCACGGCGGAAATCGTGCTTACATCGTTCAGCCGGGCTAGCTTCAAGCGAAGTCTCGATATTAAGCCTCTAGCCTGTAATAGGCTTAAATAGCCTTTAGGCTTAATTGAAAGCTGCAATAAACAGGTGCGTTTTAAGCTTCTTCTTAAATGTCATCAAGTCAGGGGACGTTGTGACTTGCGTCGGTAGTAAGTTCCAGGCATAACCGTTTTTTTAAATAAATGCACCCTCGGCCACAGCATAAAGTCTTTTAAAAATTGTTAATTAAAAGAGCCTACATAATATAGTTAATTATATTATTAAATATCATTATTAGTATGCCTTCATGCGGCTCTGATTTCTTTGTATCCATCACGGGAATTTGCAAACTCAGCTTGTAAGTTTGCATAAGTAACTAATCCGACTGTATATTTACCTAATACTAAGATTAAAGGTTTAAATTATTTCTTAAACTGGTGAGCAATCTGTAAGGACCCTGGATCGTGACACTGCTGCTATATGCTGGGTGGCACATTAAACTGGGTGTAATAATGGGCCTAGTAGAATTGGTGCGGAGTAAATGTTTGTGAGTTCAATTCCCTTTAAGTAGGGAATTTTCGTCGCTTTTTCTAATTCTGCGATATTTTTGAAGAAGTTCAAAGAGATCGCAATGCAGCTAACGGTTCAACCGGAGAGTTTGCATCGATCAGATTGCTTACAGGTTTATGATTGGCTTGGTGATAATTTAGATCACTTTCGCTCCCAGCTAATTAGTGTTATTTCTGAGTTTCTTATGCTTCTAAGGTTAACAGAATTGCTATCCTTGGTGATCAGCTCTGCGTTTGTGACCGGATAATAATAATAATCATAAATTTGATATAATGCCCTCAGAGAACTCAATCTCTATCTCAAGGCATTTTACATTTGCTGCAAAGAAAGCACAGTGGAACGGGTACTTGTAGCCTGATCAATAAACAACAGGAATAACGTGTTAGGGGTGAAATGCATAGGTTCAGCACGCAAGTATGGTTAGTGGCAGCACTAACAGTGTCAACACCTTAAGCACACAAAGGTCTCATCACAGACGCCCACTACTAAATACTGTGATAAATCGGTTTATTTTTAATTTTTTTTTCCTTGAGGTCAAGTCAGGGGATGTCGGGACGAAAGTCAAAAGTGAGCGTCAGGCTTTGGGATAATACAAACTAAAGGCACAGTCTCCGAAGGGTTAGAGGTTCATATTAGGTATAGTTATATCATATTTCTAAGGCATAAAGACCCAGCTGCATTGAGTTGCTTAAGTGTAGCCGGGATGCTACCATTGCAAAAAGTCACGGCTGACTGCACACTTGTCGCAGAAAAAGACCACTATATGTGCTGTAAGGTCTGAGCCCAACGCCAACTCTGCTTCTCTCCGTCTCACGCAGGTGTCGAAAGAGGTTCGCGATAACGCCGAACTCCTCCCCACGTGTGCATATAGCAGCAGCTTTGAGTTTAGGGCTTAGAGCAGCAGTCCCAAGCGACGGTGTAATTTTGCAGTACAGAAAGGCCGAAAGTGGAATTACTGTGAGTAAATAACTAAGTTAAAAATTTGGCCTTATCCAATCAGAAAAGGTCAGAATAGCGTACCTTTATTTGCAATTAGTCTGACGAAAATGAATCAGAATTATTAGGTGAATATGATTTGTGTGTGTGACAATAAGAAGACATTTTCAGAGCATTGTTTTGTCGAGGTTATGTAGTTCACCGGGGCTAATCTTTTTTTTTAAATCTGCACGACAAGTCGTAGTCAACCATACCTTTTCGTATGACCGTTCTCGATAACGACGTTAAAGGACCAATTTTAAGTGGTGCTTGAAGCGCTTTCTCTGCTCATTCGAGCAAGCGGCCGCATTTTCCTTGAACTTAGCAAGCCGAGAATTAGGGATTTCAATATTCACCCACATGACGAGGCCCATTGTGTCGAGATTCTAAAGCAAAGACTGCACCAGCACTACATAGCTATCTGCCCCGAGTGTTCCGCAGAGCCACGAAACTTTGTCACGCGTCGGTACCGAGCAGCTATAATTGTGCTGGTGAGCTCCATGGAAAATCATTGCTCTTAACGATACTCTTTAATTTTTTTGAAAGTCCGCAAGCATTCCAAGTTTGACTTTGCCTGTAACAGCTTAGGAAATATGTTTCTACATAATTCAATGGCATTGACTTCTTGTGTAGAGATGAATTTTGAATTTAATTGTTAGGTGTTCACTGGTGTCTTACGAACTTTTTAGCGATTCTTGAGAGGCTAGAATGACTATTATTACCCCAAAAAAGCATTCAGTCCAATATAGCCTCTTCAACATAAGCTGGTGATTTTGATATGGCTGGGCTGCACTGTTCTGGAGGCAAATGTAGCGGGTGAAAGAGGGTAGACCGCCAGTAAGACTCGACAGGAAATCTACCATTTAAATTATCCAGTCACTTATCGGCTCATCGTAACTCGCAGGTAGTAGAAATCTCTTGCAGCACGCTTGCATCATCTGCCGGTCTACTTGACCATGGAAATTACAATCATGCCTTCTTGCTGCTGTGCTATTACTCGATGCCAGCCATCTCCACCCAAACGACCTTTCGTTAACGGCTGACATTGAAATAGCAAGGAAAGCTAAGGTACATTTGGTATGCGTAAGAAGAGTCACTGCTAGTATTACACATCTTGGCGATTGAGGGAAAATTATCGCATGTGACACAGTCTACTTTAGCAAAGAGTCAGCCTAAACGCTGTAGAGAAAAAGCGAAGATACACATCACGAAACCGAAATCGCTAATGGCCACTCTCGACCTCCTACACAAGTTTCAATAAACGGTTTACCAGTGGTGCAAATAGTTCGTGAAAACTTTCAGCTTGCAACTTTACAAAATGTTTTTCTAAATATACATTCTATGTGACGGAGAGAAGATGAAAGGCAGACGACGAGGAGGACGAGAGGTAGAAGCCTAGAGACTGGGATATGGGAAGATGAGCAAAAGAGACTGGGGGTAGAAGAGAAGGAGAGAAAGTGCGAACGTGATGTGAAAGGATGAGATTGAGTGATGAAGAGACGAAGGGAAGTAGATGGAGAGAGAGAGAGAGAGAGAGAGAGAGAGAGAGAGAGAGAGAGAGAAAGTGTGTGTGAGAGAGTGAGTACGTGAGAGACAGAGCTGTGAAGGTAAATGGAGAAAGCGATAGAGAGAGAGAGAGAGAGAGAGAGAGAGAGAGAGAGAGAGAGAGAGAGAGGGGGAGAGAGGTAGAGATGGCGGGAGATAAAGGTGAATGAAAGAGGGAGAGGAATAAGGAGGGAGGAGAGGTACTTTGTAATTCGCAATCAGATACTTTCGTCACTAGAACACCACTCTGCTTAAACGTCCTCCATGGTTCTTTGATTGTAGCGTGAGTGGTTATACTTGAATGATGACTCATATAGGCTTTCAGTACTTTGTTAAATGCTGTATTTTACTCTTTATAAGCTCCCAATATTATAATCTAGCAATTAAAAGAACTGAATAATATCAAGAATCATAATAATCATTCACGTAACTATTAAAATTTTATTTATCAGGAATGGGGATGATACCCTCTCCATATTTATATAGCATTCGGGCAAAGAATCCCTAACAAAAATACTATAAACACGCTTCGGTAAAACAACGATTATTAGAGATTACTGTTAGAATTGGCAGTAAATTCAAAGATAAATATTGTAAGCAATCAATTGTACTTCGCAGTTATTAAGTTTTAGTCAAATTTAATTTTATTATTTACTTATTTTGAATTCTTTAAATATAAGTTAAATTGTAATTTCATTTTTACGATTCAAACGTCGATCAGTGCCCCTCAACAGAATTCCTACTGGGTTCAGATTCCTTCAGCACGAGATAAACCAAGTCATAATAATTTCAATATTGTTTCAGAAATTTCTGTGGACGAGCTTAATCTAAAAGGATAGGCTGGATAAATGGAAGCTGGCTGGCTATGAAAGAATATTTACACTGAGCATGGTATCATATGCCATTTATTCTGCTTCCAGGTCAGCAGATACCAAGAGAAACTGCTGCTCTAGTTTCAATGCCCTTGAACTTTTGAATTCGGCATGGATCACACACTGGCTACCCATGTCTACGCTTTAAGATCATTGGTGACCGAACTTTCGCTCGGCAGGTCCTACTCTGTGGAACTATTATTCACAATTCTTAAGCGACGATTCATACTCTCTTGCTGCCTACTGTGGCAAGTTATTTTCAGCCGTTTTTCAGCGGCTAATTTCATTATACTCACTAACTCAACTGCCATTCTGACTCAGCTATGCCTCTCACTTTTTTTTATTGCAAGATCGAGTCTTTTAGTTACTTCACGATTAACGAAAAGCGCTTACGCTTCGAGAGAGCTATAGAAAAACTTTCCCTAGTAACACCTTCTTAGTATTTGTGGCTTTGTGAAAATGCATGTGGAGGCACACTAAAGTCGATGCTGTTCCAGGCAAGAGATTAAGCTCTCCGAGGGTGTCGTAAAAAGTAATAGTATCACTGTAAAAAGCTTGAAAAAGCCATGCAGGTACGACAACAGCTCCCAAGCTGGCCCAAGCATATAACGTCTTGAGGTAAAGAGTTTATTCGCCACTCATTTTTGTCAAACTTCGTGACAAAAAACAAATCCTCGCAGGGCAATGGATATGCATAGCCTATGGGGCTATACAGCCGTAGTGAGTTTTAGCTGACTACTGCTATTGCAGACGAACTAAATCAAGTGAAGCAGTAGTGGCTGTGATCAACTTACACAGTAATCATGAAATATATCACTACAATGTAAGGTCAGAGGCTGAGCATGTCCATGAGATGTAATCAATGCAAATGTAAGGCAGCAGTCGTGCGCTTGAGAGAGTGAGTCGGCGTTTTGGGTGGTTGAAACAAACTAGCACGAGCCAGCAATGAGCATGGTAAGAAATGACAAATATATAGGACACGAACCAAGCAAATCGGATGGAGGCAACACAATCAGGTAATAACAATTGAACTAATTGTAAATGCTACTGATCCTATCCTAATTGGCACTTCGAATCTTTTAACCTGTAAGTGCTTCCTGGCTAGCAGTGCTTGAATGATAGATGAAGAATGGAGACTCTTTATGTGTCTCAGATCCCTTATCAGCACCTAAGATTGTTCAGAGACGCAAGCGGATTAAAGCAGGTGAAATTGAGTGAGGGGATGTGATAAAACATCGGTATAGTGGAGAGCATCGGATAAGAAATAGGGACATGACTGAAGAAAGTGACAACACACAGATGCATACCATTTGCACCTAACGATTATTCGCAAGCCGAACTTCTAGCCTACCTATATCAGTGCCTGATGATTATGTTAATGCCTGTGCTTTCTTGAAAAATGAAAGCTTCAATAAGAGATAGTCAATTTATTTAGAAAATCATGCACTCCAAGATCCTGCATATCCAATGATTGCCGATGTTTAGTCAGCAGCTGATGCACCGTTTAAATTATTTTGGCAAGCTCTGGTTCCATCTGCAGATCGAGCATTCAGTGGAGACGATGGTTTCCAACCTGGTTTTGTCTCTAAGGAAGCACACCCATCGATGCTGTATATAGCTGTGCAGATGGATGCAGCTCGTGTGTAGGCACTTGCATCAAGGTGCCTAGTGGAGCCGGCACGAGTGGATAGAATGATAGTCGTAATGGCTGGACTTTGAACAGGGAGCTGCTCCAGGCAAACAGGAACCAGCTGTCGCCACTAACACACCATGCCAGGTTTCTGCAAATAAAAGACCGAAAACTCCTGTTGTAGAACTGTCAGCTGAAAATCGGACTTCACTTGCCCAGACCATCTCGCTCACTAGAGCAACGGTGCCACCCAAAGGCTGCCACTGTCTGCGACTACGGTATTCCATGAGTTTTAGCAGCAGAAGTTCAGGCTAGGCACTCAAATGATGCTCATATCTGTCGGATGCACTAAGGGCACAGCAGCCAGCATCCGCACGAGAGCTTGACGACAAATGACCGCTGTGACTCAAGTTGCTGATGGCCTTCCGAGCTAAGCCATTCCGGTAAAAATCCCTACCCATGCCTTGTCTTGCACTTAGGCCTCCCGAGGTATTACTACGGACGTTGAGAGTGACTGGGATAGCGGGCAGAGGCAGCCTCTGTGCAACTCCGGTCAATTTGGTTATCCGGCGGCTCGGCAGTCGGGAGTAGAGCATGCCCAGCTATGACGGCTTTCGGTTTGCCAGAGCCTGACGTCGGTGCTGCCATTCAACATCGCCTGGCAGGGACTTCGACGATATTCGTGCTGCTACAATCAGAGAACTGTAGACATGTTTATCACTGTATTTAGCATGGTCAGGCAGTGTCAAACATTTTTGTAGGTGTCTGCTTTCACGACAGCAATATTATTCATGGCACTGACGTGACGACAGCAAATCAAATGGTAGAGGCTGTCCCTCGGGATGGCACACATATAAATGTGCTGATAAGGCTTCCTGCAAGCCCGATCAGCACTGCAGGCTCTGCAGTTTTTCTTTCATCGGTAACCCTGCCACAACACGGGTCTGGCACTAACCCTTCTCGTCATTTATATGTCTATCAATGGACAAGAGATTATGAGCAGGTTAAATGCATCAGCAAAGGGATTTCTTTTTAGTGACTGTGCGTAAGATGGTCTCTGTGTGACCTTTCTTTAGACGACCACATCGGGTCCCCAATCAAGTCTGCCAAATTTCAGCTACATAGCATTGCTAAAATTCAGTTGGTCCACGCATTTGTGGCATCTCGTCTTGACTTCTGTAACTCACTGCTTGCTGGCCTACCGGCATGTGCAATCAGGATATTACAGCTGGTGCCAAATTCAGCAGCTAGGCTTGTCTGTCGTTAGTGTCCCAGTTGACACATCACACCACTTCTTGCTGACCTGCACTGGTTAACAGTCAAGCAACGGATCGACTTCAAGGTTTTGTCGCTCACTTTAGGTCACTTCATTCTTTGGCTCCAGCCTATCTCTCAGATCTACCCCCCCACCCACTAGGCCACGCATCGTACCACCAGCTTTCTAGAATCCAGCAGTTTACCAATACCATGTGAAAACTGCTAATCCTTTGGAGACCGTGCATTTAGTTCGTATACTCATACAGCCTGGAACGCACTCCCGACTTGCATCGGAACATCCCCTAACTTGGCCATATTTAAAAAGAACTTTGAAACACCTATTTAGGAAAGCATTTAGTGGGTCCCAATGATTCGCCCTTCATGTGCTAATACGTGCTGCAACTGTTCATGCTACCACTAACCACACTTGCATTCTGACCCTGTGCATGCCACCCCTAACCACATTATTCAACTTGTTTTTCAAGCAAGGTATAGCCATTCAATCGCGTTTCCCTTCGCTGCAAATTTAAAGTGACTATAAAGAGATTGGGTTCTCTGAGGCCACTTCATCAAGTGTATCACTACTACTACTATTATTATTATCATTATTATTTGGGTGGTTGCAAAGAAAACCTGCATTTTTTGTTGTTCCTACAGGCACCAGATCATAGTCTTTACCTAAACCTAGTCCAGCGTTGCTTACATTTTAGCAGTAAAAAATTTTCTGCACCGGATGTTGACATTCGATATGGGATGCCTCAAACTTTCAGCTTGACCTGTGCTGATGAACGAAGGAGCTCGATTAATAGTGTGCGGCAAGACAAACTAACCGTAAGTGCACACTAAGATTCACTAACATTCACAAATAAACTCAATAGCTATGGCTATGCATGGATATGTGCCGGCAGTCTTCAGAACCATTTTTCAAAACTGAAATGGTGTATGCACAATTCCAACGTGCAAGTAAGTAAAGGAGATTAGAAAATACTGCCTGTTACACTTTGCAGCTGAGACAAACAGCAACCTAACAACGGAAAGCCAGCAGGGCAGGTAGTTGAACTGCCTCCTGGCCCCGAGGAACGATATGTGCATGCATTTGCCCTTGTGCTTAGCACAAACTACTCTATTAGAACATTACTCCAATCCATTCAACCAGTGCCAGCTTCACCATATCGGTATTTCTATTCCTTTACTAATTTAGGGAACTGCATTGCTATCCCGGACTATCTTAATTTATGCCAGCACATTGTTAAACAGCTATCAAGTGTACAACGAGTTGTAGTGACCTCCAGAAAATATGCTGGGTACTGCCGTAGGGGTGACGGTGTTTGACTGACATGATGTCTGCAATTGATGTCATCAATGGTGAAGTCTTCGTACGCAATACTGCATCAGCTTCATGTGAAAAAGACAAAGCCCGTGGTTCTGGAACGTGCTGTGGCTTTAGAGCTCATTGTGGCAATGGCAAAATGCAGGCATAAGAAATTTGTTTTTGCAAAACTAGATTTAATTAATTCCGAGAGCTGAAAGCTTACATCTGGCTGTATAATTATGGTGCCACAACATTCAACGATGACATACAAATCGTAAAATACCAGCTTACCAGCAAATCAATAAGCAACTGGTTAGTCTGAGGTACTGCATCTGCCCTAGGAGGATAGTGCAACCGGGATCTTATGCATACAATTGTAGCTGTGCAAGAGTTGACAAATGTGTGCAAGCGTTCGTTCCCGATGTCTACCGGTGGACTGTACAATGCAGGGCTGCAGTGCAGTTAAAAACACAAGCTGCCACAACTGAGTGCAGAAAGAGAAATTGTGTTGTGGGCATGTTTTTAGTGGTTACGCACCGGCACAAGAGCTTTAAGCAGGCCCCCTGGACCGATGAAGTTAACTGGGCAAATTCAGAAACCCTGAGTGTAATAGACTACCCTATGCCTAGGTCGCTAGGGATGAAGCAACCCCCAAAGGCAGACTGCTGCAGCAACCCAAGATAGGAGCAGCTAACAGAGCAGCCTGCAGAACATGATAGAGTAGTCTAAGTTGCACTTAGCTGCTTGTCGCTATAGGTTCGAACCCCTCGTGCTCTTGAAGCCTAGTCTAGCATACTGAAGCTGCAGCCCTGAACTCTGTCAATTTTCACCATCATATTCTCTCTCAGCTAACTCCTGACTTCGGGCTTAGATGCTATTTTTCGGCCCCCATTCTTGCTTTCCCTTCTCCGGCTTATTTGTTTTTGCCTGTAATTTATTATTTAGGTTCATGGCCAGCTTGCCATTCTCTCACTATATGTCTAATCAAACACATTTGTCAGTGCACCGGGCTCCATGCTAACTTTAGAGGGTCTACAACTGGTGTCCTATTTTAAGACACTATGGCAAGCGCATTATTCGGTCCATCTTGTAACCTTATCGCCGGCCCAAAGCTCCATTCTAACCTGAGGTAGATGGACCAGGAGCCGGGTCTTAACTAGATGCCCTAGTCGAACCCACTTAGGCAAATGATAGTATCTCAGCTATCCTGTGAGCTGCCCCAGGGCAGAATGCATATGATACTGAATTCAATAGTTCTAAACCATTGGGCTTTCTGGTTCGATTCATGCTCAATGTCCGCTAGCAGCACATCGTCTTGGAACCTAGCCCGGGAGGTAAGGTACTTGCTCTACACAACCGAGTTTTCGGTTTTGAATCCGTCAGTTTCGGGATCCATTACTGCTACACGTAAGCAGTGGTGATGGCAAAAAAGCTCTTTCGCAGCTGTACAGACGAGGCTGTTAAATCAGCAATGATTTGGAACCTCACTGGCTACTGCAGTGGCTAGTCAAGTAGCAGAATTGGGTGGGCAAGCCTAAGTTTACTTAGTATTGCCTACGGTTGCTGAGCTAGGTTTGACCCCAAGCCTATTCTATTGGGCTGCAGTGCAATAGCTTACGAAGCTTCATAGTTTGGCTGGGCGTCAATAGGCCTAGATGAGCGCCAGAGGGCACTCGAAAAGAGATAGTGAGGCTTCCTTAGCCGGTTATCGGCACATCATTGGTAGCTCGGTAGAGCAGTGAAAAAGATGCAGGCAAATCGGGGGGGGGGGGGGGGATCGGCGGTCCCCAGCTACAAGGAAAATGAAAGAGCCGGCGCAATTAAGGCTACAGAAAAGATTGGTAGCTAGCTCGGCCTATAGGCTCGCTAGTATCACCTAGCCGATGCAATCCCGAAGCCCTGATGCAGGGCAACGGCCAGGACACAGCTTTGCTTACTCACCTGACGACCAGGAAGGGGAATGTGGTCAACCACACTGGAAAGAGGCTAGAGCCCTCCCTCCTAGGTTCAACCAGCAGTTCAATCAGTGCCAGCTCACAGCTTGCCCTGGTGACCTCTTCAGTCAAAGTGCACACATACTCATGCTGCCCTCGAAAGCCGAGTGGCTGATTTTGGTATGCTAATACTGAGGCCCCGCCCCCAACAAAAATGGCCGGCGGCAACACTCAGGTGGCGCTTCCTGGTGGTGCGCTCGCCTGTCTGCCACTGCCGGTGCTGCTTCGGCAGCAGATATGTTTCTAGCGCCGGCCGTGCTGGTGCGGCCGACCCTGCCGCTGCCACCAGGAGCGCTACTGCTGGCACAGATCGCTCTGCTGCGTTCGCTGCCGTCGCTGCTGCTGCTGCAGGCGCCAGCGTTACAACCTGAATGCTGTCTGCTCGCGAGGCTGAACTACCCACCGGCACCGTAATAACTGAGAGACGACGACGGTGATGACGAAGAGGCTGTGAAGTCTGACGCCAACAGCTCTTTGTTATTTGTTTTGACGGTGCATGTTTATGTCAGCTTATCTCTGTAGGCAAACGATGGATCGATGGACCGATGGATGCGATGTCGGAGTCAAGTCGTGGTGCCAGTTTGGAAACTGTAAATAGGTCACTCAACTAGGCGTCGCTTGTAGAGCCAAGCAGCTTGTTACAGCCGAAGGTTCGTCCGCAAGCTTGAAGTGCTCTTCTATCGCATATGCATATAGCACAAGTGCCTCAAAGCTTCTGCATATGGGCAATCTGACAGTGCAGCTTCTCGTCTTCGAGGCCAAGCTGAAGCTGGAAAACCAAAACCTGGATGCATAACACCTCCCGATCTTTGGCAGTGAGGCAATTCCAATTTAATGGCACGCATTTCCTAAAAAAATCGTCAGATTAAGCAAAATTCTTCCTTAATTAAGGTTCTTAAGCTCTCTAGGAAGGTTCAATGGCTTAAAGAGCTCTCATTCTGGAGCTCACTACCGGTCTTTCGTTCACGTCGAACAAAGTCGCAAATTGTTTGCTTGTCATCTGCCTGCAAATTTCTCCTCTCAGACTTTGAGAGAGCTAGGGTAGCCTCATCCACCTTACTAGAACAGGAATTGGTGTACTTATTCTTATGCTGAGCAGCTCCACTGGGCTCATTATGTAACGTGAGTAACGTAACATATCCCGTCTGTAACTCCACAAAGACTATATGGTGTTAAGGAATTTTATATAGCCTATTTGCAGCTTAAGCAGATTTTGGTGCACATTCGCTAGCCAAGAAGCAGCAGAACAGAGCAAAGCACCAGATGCATCGAAACCGGTTTGCTCTCAGCGTACATTTATAAAGGTTCGCTCTGTGCTGGAACCACCACTGGCTCCAATTGGTAGAGCCACCGATGGGAGTCTGTTGGCAGAAGATGGCCCGAAAGCTTTTGGACCAGAGGAAGTATTAATAGCCGCTGTACCATTGCAGAGATTTTGGCTTTGGTCTTTGTAAGAGACTGGACGAAGGCGAAGTCTGCAAGTGATTGGAAGATTTTTTCTATTACCAGTGAAGACGTATTGGTATTTAAACCCCTCAAAATACTTCTGCGCGGTAGTGTGTGCCCTATTTTTAAAGTTACACAGTAGATAATGTGCGAGTACATGCAAGCCGAATTGCCACTGCTCTACTTTTTCCTACTTGCTAGGGTTCAATAAGAAGCAGCCTCTACAGAAGTGCTGACATTATCGATACACACTTGAAAATCATTTTAAAATTCTAAGATATTTTTTTTAGAAAAATTGACATGCATTTTAACGTGACCTATTCAAATCAAGAAAAAATGAAAAATGTCTGATTTGGGTAGCACAGTTTAATATAGTAGCCTTTAAAATTCCTGTTTACTTAAATACATACTGGCCTAGTAGAGCCTGAAAATGTATCTCACCAGGAGAGCATCGCTCACCAGATAGGTAATTAGAATTTCACATACTCATTGCACATACATGTCCATGTAGCCCTACAAAGGTCGAGCATAACATAAAACACTGTAATGGCTAGTACGACCTCAGTTTCCCTGCCAAGTCCTTGACCTTCACGAGGAATGGTTTGCTCAAAGGCTAATGACTGCTCTGGTGCATATTGATATGTTCTGCTCACTCAAGACTGCTTAGCTAAGAATTAAGCCTTGTTTATATTCCGAGTTCCATTTCTTGACTACCGTTAAAAAATTCATTAAAAATATGTTACATCACTTTCTAGCTAAAAGCTATCTTTTTGTATCGTAAGGTATATAATCTTGCATTTGACCAGCATTGAAGATCCTTGAATTTCGGCACACAGTGAGCCAACACCTTGTAAGTCGATTCATACGAAGCCCGTATATAGTATGGACAACAACTGTGAAGCAGAATGAAAATTACTAAACCACAAGTTACCGTAGACAGTTTAACTTACCGATGATTTCCTGCTAAGGTAAACGTCCACCGTCGTGCTTGCTAGCCAAGTAGCTGACCAGCCGTCTAAAGATGGAGAACATCCAGCCATACCTGCGCTATAAACGAACGGTTTTATTACCCAATTTTCAGAAGAATCAGTGAGCTCAGTGTCGAATAGCAGGCATCGGAATAAGAATTCATGTATACGATTTCTGCTGGCTCATAGTATGGTTTCAGGACGAGAGTACGAGAGTGGTAGAGAAAAGAAGAAATTTGGAGGGAGAGAGAGAGAGAGAGAGAGAGAGAGGGGGAGGGCCATTGAAAGATTCTTAAAAATGAAATGAGAAAAAACGGCATTACTTTACCCTATCAGCGAAGCATATGTGGCACTTGATGTGGACCGGTGCAGGGCCGCTGCCGTAAATTTGTGCGGGCGCCGCAACTGGTTGGCCAGCAGGCGAAAGCGCGAGCCCCGTCTTCGACGAGTTCTTAAGCGACTGTAGCCACTTAAGCAGTGGACGGGAAGAGTGCTTGTAATATTTGTAAGAAAAAACACAATGATTGAAAAATAATTATCAGTTTTAATTTTACGAAATCCCACTATTTAGGCAACCTGTCTTTGCTGAAAGGAAACCTTCCCAATCGGCATGCGAAATCCAGCTCAGCATCCTCGCGGTCGGTTGCTCATTTACATAGACCTGACGTACTGTTGACAATAGTCACTGAGTTGTCACGTGAGTATGCTGCCTGTGGCTGCCTGCGCTTGCTGTTCAGCCGTGCCCTGCAAGAGCTATGTCACGGTCTTGTGCACTGGAAAATGCGTAGTCACCGTCGTCAATTTTCGTTTCATAGCTGATGATAGGCTCAATGTATTTAATGTAGCGACGCAAAACGGAGCTGACGCTTTGTGGTATAAAGTAAATTGACGCTAAGATTTCCGGCCGAGTGGCCATCGAGGCTACCCAATGGAAGTGGCGTGCTTTTGGGTCAGTGCGACTTTTGGGCTATGCAGTACGCACCGGTAAGTAGATTTGAATCCATTTAATGTGTGTACGGTAAGCACGAGATATCTTCTCGAGCTTTCAAGTCCATATGATGACTCCAAAGACTCTATGAACAATAAGTTTTGTATGCCGTTTTTCAATTGTTTGATGCCCTAATTCCGGCCCATTGTCGTTGCAGTGCATCAAATTCACACTTGTGAGTGCGAGCCCACATGTCTAGATTCATGAGAAAGAACATGTTCCGTGTGCGCTCGTGAGTGCCGCTTTTGGTAAAGTGCATGCTTACAGTGAGTGCGTCTAGTCACTTCGTGCTGCCTCAAGTCGCAGCCAATGCCACTACGCCTTCCTCTGGCGCACTGCATTTCAGATGACTGACTGGCGAGTAAGCAATCTGACATTGTCTGCGACACATTGACAAGGTGGTGGATGTCAAAAATCTTCTCATGATCATATTCAGCAGCATACTGTCTTGGTAAGAGGGTGGTGATAGACGAGAGCTTGTATAAGGTCCAATGCACCGAAAGTCTGTAATTACCTTTCGGCTGCTGTAGATAGCTGCAACGACCCTGCATCTGTGGCTTGTCATGTAAACATGCATCTGGTTCGTCCAGCTTCCCTTTCTCGTTGAGTAAGCTTGTTTTTCTTGTTCTTCGTTTCTGCAGGGTTCACTTGCTTGCCTGCCCACGATTAAGTGCATGATGCTGTATATAAGTTGTCCTTACTGGTGGCTAGGATCGTCTCAATGTTGCCTTAGGCATGCTTGCCCAAGCCAGAATTATTCGTTCTCGCTACTGTGTGTGCCACTGAACATCGTACGTTTATTCTCTCTTTACGCACCATTCAGTGCCTTGTTAGAGATTTGCTAGTTTGTGGTGCTATACCAACGATGCATCGATATTATTGGTATATTTTACAATTTCTTGCTTTCACTCACACTTACAGGATTGACAATTGGATTTTTAGCATATGTGTTGGAAGCAAAGGAAACAATTGCCGAATAGTATTGCAAGATATAAGAGTATGAAACAAAATAAAGCAAATAGTTTCATTTTATTCCTTTGTCGAAACGCAGAAGGATGTAATAACAGTAACCAGCCTACAACCAAGGGTATTTCACAGTAAATGTATTGACTGTCAAATAATTTTATCCAAGCGAGCTATATTCTGGAATGTTTCTGTAGCTCACATATGAAGCTAATGCGATTCTCTGCAGATCAGATTACGAGGCCATATACTAACTCCAACTCTTTATCACCCAACACTCTTACCTCATCTCAATCGTTTCCTTTCCACCCCTCTTCGCTACTCTTAGCTCTTTTCTCATGTAGTCATTTCTCTTACTCATTGCTGCCATCTAGGAGGAATCCTTACCTCTTTTTTTCTGTCTGTCTGTCTCTCTCTCTCAATCTCTCTTATTAATAATGTAAAGAGATAGATAAATGATGACATTCATTTTTTGGCTACCTTCAATGCATCAATATTACTTTCGAGTGAAGTGTTAAAGAAAGATTGAACTGTGGCACGCAACCGCATGGAGGTGACCGTGGAGGAAATTTGTTGTCAAAATGAGTGAAGGATGTTTAAAAACGGAGAAAGAGAGCTAGATATATAGAGAGACACAGAGATAGATAGACAGAGAGAGAGACAGAGAGAGACAGAGACAGAGAGGGATAGAGAGAGAGAGAGAGAAAGAGAGAGAGAGAGAGAGAGAGAGAAAGAGAGAGAGAGAGAGAGAGAGAGAGAGAGAGAGAAAGAGGGAGTCTCTGGCTGATGTCGGAGCACCATTGCCACTTAAGCGTATTTTTTAGGCTACTCCATGGTAAGCCGACTCTCTCTTGATCTTGATAATTTCCTAAGTTTCGTAGTTTCATTAGTGCCATTGTTATCTTAGAAACTAATGTAATTGTTGGCAAAATTATAAATGATGGATGCAATTTGTCAAATATTGCTGCGCAGTTAAAATCGGGATCTTAAGTTAGCATTACTAACGAATCAACTTGCGGACAAGGCTTATCAGGTTAGGGCTTCTCAACAAGTTATTATAGATCTGTCTGCCATCAGAGGCTGTTTTGACTACAGCATGCTTCTGGAGAATCTCTCAAAGTTCGTGGTTATTAGTAAACCAATACTCAACAGGGTAGGTCCACCCTATGCGAACGATTCCAGCTTGTAGATTTTTATTGGCTTTCAGTTGCTTAGTAAGTCCCGAATGTGTTGGGTATGATAGGATTTGGTCTACAGTTCGATTCATTTAATGTCAATATCTCTATGTCGCAAACATTGCTTCTCATCAGACTTACTTGACAGTTTACAGCCTGCACCGACAACGTATGCCCTTGGATGCCCACTTGGTTTCAGGTGCCTCACAAAAATGAGGCTAATGTAGTGGTTACTGGCGAACCAAATTTAATCTGACAGCAGGACTACTTCGCAATCACGCTTGGTTCGTCTGGCAGCACTCCCCTCATGTCTAATAATAATCTGGAATTTTGATTCGAAAAAGAATAACCATGGGTGATCAAATTTTATTTAATTTTAAATCAGCATATATTCTTCTTAGAACCTAATCAAAATCAGGGCTTGATTAGGTACGAATTAAGGCTGCCTAATTACTTCACACTTTCAAAAAAAAATATCGACTAGAATACTGTGTTTGCCTTTTTTAGTGACTATACCCTCTCGGGTATGCTCATAATCGTGTCAAGTCTGTGCAAAACTCAGCACTTGTCTGATTTATCATCGATTGTGTAGCTGGGAACATCGCACTAATTCTTTCAGAGTTTGAGTGGCTGCTGACTCAATTGCTTGGTCCTCTGCCTAGGTTACAGGTAGCTTCACTCACTTAACTCACTCGCTTCAGCATACCTATCCCAACTCTTCGATCTCCAAGTGGCTCTTGCTTTAAAATTTTACAGGCTTCTTGCTTATTCCTTGTTGTATTATGATAAATATGACACCTGTCGGTGCATTATTCTTCAGCTTTTTAAATCATGTAGGAGTTATTTTGCTAGGGTCTCAAAGTTCACCAAACCTGCATATTTTCAATAGTCTCAGCTGCAAAAATATTTCTAGTCAATTCAGATTTCCTTTGACTCAAGCCAGCTCATCTTCTTCGCTCCTGCTTGCTTTGCATGTGTGCTCATACATGATTCCGTCCAGGTCACAGCCCAGAGGTCACACCAACCGGTGGTTATGAGTATATCTATGTTGGATTAATTATGTTGTCCTCATCCTGGTAAGTGTAAGCTCCTACAAGCTTTCTAAGCTCGGTACCATGCATAGCACTGACTTCCAATAATTAAATCTTCTTCAATGAAATGTGAAGCACCGCTGCATATTTATAGAACCATCTCCGTACAACATTCAAGATTATGTATTTTCATTTCAATACTCTTAGATGCTTTGACGAGTCATTGCATGCAGTGTAGCTATGAAGCAGTTGTTGTGTTTAAATTTATTTTATTGCTGCTTTGTAAAGTTTCTAAGGTTCCACGGAATTCGAGAAGAGAGGAAGATAGGAGAAAAAGTGAGAATGATATACTCAGAAAGAAAGTGAGAGAGAGATTGGGAGGGAGATGAGTTGAAAGAAAAATAGAGATGGAAAAATAGAGTACATGAGAGGGAGAGAGAGAGAGAGAGAGCGAGAGAGAGAGAGAGAGAGAGAGAGAGAGAGAGAGAGAGAGAGAGAGAGAGAGAAAGAGAGAGGGGAAGAGAATCGGAGAGAGGTGGAGCGAGATAGCGAGACACTTACAGAGAAAGAGACATAAGAATTCGAAGAAATGTGCAAGTAACAATATAAGTCTTTTACCATCACATCCCCTTATTTGGCTTTTCCACTACACTGGCTCAAATAGAAAGAGACATAAGAATTCGAAGAAATGTGCAAGTAACAATATAAGTCTTTTACCATCACATCCCCTTATTTGGCTTTTCCACTACACTGGCTCAAATATTAAGAGCTCCAGGAGAGTGTGAATCTTGGACTAGTAGCTGGTTTTTTGTTTATTATTGACATTGAAGGCTTGAAATGACTACGAAACCCAGCAGTGGTTTGCTGACCCACTGTAGTTTATGCAATTGCACAGACTGAGAATATTCTGTCCTTTATTATCATGTGTGGCGCACCATTTTTCAGGAGCTAGCTTTTGGACCTAGCCTATTTTTCGGTAGTCATTGCAACGTGAGTGGAATTCATCAACTTTAGCAAAGATTGGTATGTTGCGACAGCCTGGACGCCCTAAGGGCATTCATTGACATATCTCCTCATTAAGACGGTCGGATGGAATTGCAGACATTAATCAACATCAAGGCAAAGTAGAGGTTAATGTCTCTAATAAACTAACGTATATTGCCGAGATATGCCTTGCACACTTAAATATGAATGCAACTGCTATTGAATAACTGATTTGCTCATTGCTGTATCGTGCATGGCTGTGGCAGTTCTTGATTATCAAGTCTCAATTTATATTGTACTAGGGGTGGGATATTGCACATATCTGTTGAAAACAGAAATAAATGGTATCCCACACTTGTTTATTCATATTGCTAGTTGTTCTGTCAGGACAGTGTTTCTGTTGGACTTCTATTGAATACATTCAATAAAGATAGATGAGAATACTCCTTCACTGCATTGCATTCATTTATGATTCTATATTTCACAATATAATCTGAATTTAAAAGCACCACAGCGACACAGAGAAGTTATGCGACACTTCGCAGCTTTCACTCAAGGATAGCGGATGCACGAAACATGCCATGCGGGGAATGAAGAGGAAAAGAGAGATCTGGTGCACCTGTAGAACTACTGCACTCGGATATTGGGTTCGTGGCATCAGCAAGGACTTAGTCCAATTGAAACTATGTGAAATGATGGAGATGATGAGACCGAGTATCTGCAGTACGATGGGGTAGCACCCAAGCCAACTATATGGTACTGAGATAGTACACAATGATCAAATACTGAGAATGAAACTATTTAGATAATGATACCATATGACACAATATTTTTTGCCTAGAGTGAGCTGAGAAAGATTTTACGAAATTGGGCAGAAAACCAACCCAGAGAATTCCTGATTGACTTGCTGCCACCTTGATGATAGGGAAATAATTGCTACGAATTTCAGTCAAATGTTTAGGTAGTATGCTATTTTTAGTGTTAACGCATAATTGGAGTAATTCTGCGAGCTCCACTTAAATTAATGCCACCTTCGTAGCACATCACTCAACAGGCCTACTTTAAAGACGCGGCTGTTTTACTCTCTGTCGTGTGCATATTTATGTAGACTAGCCTAGCGTACCCACGTTAATATATTCGCATAAACACATGTTTTGAACGCTGTATACGTGCTTTTACGTGAACAGATAACCGCATAAGCATTCATACACACATGTTGGCGCATGTAATACATAGCTCCTACAACCTAGGAACACAAAGTTCTAGACAGCACTATTGATTCTAGTCTAAGGCATTTAGTCAGTACGAGTCAGAACAGAAAGGCGTCTTGAGGCCAGCTAGTTAATATTAGCCTGCACTGGACAGTGCCTCCGTGTAAGGGGCTGACAGTCGAGAACGCATTGCGTGTCTATCTTCCTTAAATAACCTGCGACTCATTGCTGGTAGCTTGGGAGACTTGGCACTACTAGAGGCTTTTCTCACTGCCATGCCTAAAGCGAAAGAGTTCCGGCATAGATCAAGATTTTACGGAGAGGCAAGCTAGGAAATTGCGGGAATAGGCACTGACTTGCGTTATAATATTTATTAATATAAGAAACTTCACAAGAAGGTAAAGCTTCCTGGTATCGTGTTGGCAAACCAGCTGTGCTCATGTCCGTCGCCGCTGGGGGTAACTTCTAGCAGCAAAACGTGAAGCGTCGCCGTTGCCCAGGCATGGCCGACGCCGGTAATATCTGGGCGAAAAGTCACAGTCAGAAAACAACTAACGTTTATGTAATTAATTGTTTTAATAGATATTGATTGCTAATGTGTAGCTATGCCCTTCCCATTTACGGGCTCTTTTAAGGATGCCTGTGCAGGACCCGGATGGGGTCTGGACCGGAGCCGGCCTTTTCAATTGGCCGACTGGGATATTAGCATCGCCGCTCGGCAAGTGGTCACGCCGCTCCACCCGGTAGCCA
Source organism: Cristatella mucedo (assembly GCA_009760855.2). Classification (NCBI taxonomy): domain Eukaryota; kingdom Metazoa; phylum Bryozoa; class Phylactolaemata; family Cristatellidae; genus Cristatella; species Cristatella mucedo. The sequence continues at coordinate 1,746,201 of WPIO01000018.1, read as the reverse complement.
TCTGTCGTGCAACCGCAACGTCTGTGGTGAGTACATTGTACATCGGCATCAGGTATTTTAAAGCACTGGCATCAGCCATCTCCTAACATGTAGCTCTGATTGAAGCTACGTTTTGAATAGATGACGCCATCGGCCACTCTGGTGAGGTCTCGCTCTAGCGTTCGCGTAAATTTTCTCCGCCATACTGGTCGTCTAGCTTAATTCAGCTATCGCTGCGTCGGTGAGCTGCCCGTACAAGATGTTGATTTAAATGACTCGGTGATCTGAATTCCCGAAGCTGTTAACGGTCTTCTTGACTAGATGCGAAGTGCGGCAGCAGGTTGCAATTAAAAATGCACACTCGCTGTGACCTTCGGTCCCACATTTATTGCTGCGAACCCTTAGCGGAGAAGGAGGATCTCGGCGGATGAGTTGAGTTAGGAATCGGTAGATTATGTCATTAGTATTTTGCAGACACTTGAGCCACCATTCTTCAAGCGTCTCCTCCGAACTGTGTCTGCTTAGAACCGAGCGCGATACGCACGAGGCGCTCATTGAGATCAGAGCCGATCGTATGAGCAAGGCTGTTGCGTGAATTGAAGCATTCGCAACCTGTTGAGGTTATAATTGGTTATTCTAGTGACAATAGAAGTGAGCATCAGAATAGTGGCTCGATGAACGAGGAGCATCCCGCCGCTTTTGTAAATCCTGTTTCGCTGGCAATGTGCTGTTGGCGAGCTTTGACGAGCCAGATGAGCAGACCGGAAGGTCGCATTTAGGGGTATCGTAGAGACGCTTCGCGCCAACGCAGAGCGCCAGCCTGTCGCATGTAGCGTTTCAGCTTCGAGCAATGGCGCACATGTCTTTTTACCATTTTGAATCGATTGACCACACAGTAGCCCTAACGTCGGATGCCGATTATCGATGCCGCCGAAGCAAGCAGTTTATGCAAAAAAACAGGGGGCGGCGGAAGCCTCGAGCGCTCTTATAGCAAGAATCAAGTTGCTGACTCAGCTCCGTCCAGCTTTCGTGTTCTCACTGAAACCGCACGCTCAGATTTGCTCACGCCATCTATCTGCCTTAAGGTTCTGGTCCGTGGCTATGGTGACGATTATATGTGGCTATGGTGATTATACGTGGCTATGGTGACGATATCTATGGTGACGATTCTTTTTATTTTCGCTGTCCTTTAGGCTAAAGGTGCGGTGACGGAAATCCCCGGCACATTTAACTTCCTCTACTATAAAGTAGTTGAAGAGCACGAGAGCGAAAAGACGCGAAAAACCCACCTCCACTAGTTTGTGCAAGAAAGATTGAGCGGCAACTCTTTAAAATTAAAGCAGGATGCGATCGACGAACTTGTGAGTGGTCACTTAAAGATTCCTCTACGAGTGTCAATGTGGGGCAAATGCTTCTGAAGCAAATGAAGCGAACAGCGTAGCAATCATAAATATGAGGTGATATTGACCACCCAGGTGTATGCAATTTTCGTGACTGGTTTCGCAATAAGTAACGCAGTCTTTGTATCCAGTGATTTCCTTATATGCTGACTGACAGGATCCAGTTGAGCTTTAAACTAAATAGATCTACAATTTTTTGGTTATCACATAGCTTGTTGACTCGAGAAATACCTTTGCGTCGTATTGTCATGTGAGTTATACTAATGAGTTAATGTTGAATTTTCAATGGCACCTTATTTTAATGTAAAAGGATTACATGAGTTTGAAACAGACTGTGAAACAGCATGCAACGATTTAGCATTTTCGAGACTGTGATTCAAGAGTTTGTTTCAGAAATGAGCCAGCCACCAGGGTACACGTACTCACAGGCTCCTTCGGCAAACGGAATGCCGCACCCCTTTGATTACTCTGCACATGTGCCACAGCTACCGGCCTTCCAGTGGCTGGAGCAAATACTGTGGGAACGGCTTCAGCAGCAGTGGCGCCAGTCTGTGCTTTGGATGCCTCATCAACAATATCCTGGAAACTATTTTGGAACTTCAATTGGACATGCTTTTCGTTCGTCGAGCCTCTATTCAGGGAACGTCCTAGATGCCGGATACTATGGCCCGGTATATGCAAGACCGACTTTACCGTCCACCACTTATTGGGACCCTGCTACATTCCAGCTGCCCAGTCCTCAGCTCTTCCAACCACCACTTCTACGGTAAGCACGCTGCCGTTCATCAAATGCCGATGTGGTTATGCCCACTATCTAGCTGAAGAGCAGTGCATTGAAAGGTGCAGTAGTTGGTTCGCTTTTTTTCATTGTTGTAACCTTGCTGGCCTATTTCTCGCTCTCTGACTGCATAAGAAACTCGGTGTCATCGTGAGATCCAGCATGCGATTGGCAGGCATGCAGGGTGCATGCTCGTATGAGTGAACTAAATGAAAGACCAGCAGCAAGTGTTTGTCTACACTTGGCGTGCACTGGCGCTTGTTTTTACCGTAGTAGAACCATGCAGCTTGGTTTTACTTGTTTAGTTAAAACCTAAAGAGCCCGTGCATGCATGGAAGCTTTAGTGTTTGCTGAGGACCGAAAATATACAAGCTGCTGGTTAGAGCCTACCATTTGCTCCCTCAGATCGAATCATTAATGAATACAAATATTACTTATTTTGCCAATTTTAAGCTCATATCTTACTTAAAGCGCTAATTATGTATATGCATTTTAAAAACATATTGGAACCTGGGCGTACAATAACGCCAACCACGATGTGCTACAGCTATATTGCAGGGGCTTCTTAAATCTTCTAGATCGCGAAATAGTATATTTGCTAGAATAGCTTAAGATTTGGTAGGCCATATTATTTTCTGGGCTACAGAAGTAATAGATCAATGTAATTCTCGTGAAATGTATCTTTTTGAATAAATATGTCAAGAGATAATTTTTAAATGTCTATAGGGTCTCCTTACACACAGCCTGGGAAATACCATAAAATACTCAGATTTGGTTTGTAACTAGACGATTTAATTCAAGAAAATTATTTTTATGAAATTCGCAACTCACAGATAGAAAATCAATAATTAAAGGTCAATGACATGCTCGGCTAAAATAACTTGAAAGCAATGCAGTGTAATACTTATGCTAGATGCTAAAGCAACCATAAATGCAATCACAGCCACTAGTTAGTAGAACCCCTGATTAGTAAAGAGCACCGAGTAATGCACGACTTGGTGAGCCAAGCACCCAGGAATAATCAAAGCCGAGATGAATACTGCTGAGGGATGCTGTCAAGTAAACAGGCATCTTCAGTTATCTTTTAAATAAGGCTCAGTAAATGCAGGTATACAACAATTATAAGCAGGTAAATCGCACCTTGCAAATGTGTATGGTATGCATGCTCCTTAGTTATAGCAAGGAGCGAAAACGCATTCTTTAACCATGCCTCTGCAGACAAGTGAGTTGCAGTTACCTAGCTTCGTCTAAAACCACTGGTCTTGATCGTATTGAGCAATTCGCCCTACTACCCATCGAGTAACAATGAGAGATCAGTTTCCGGTCTATCTTTGCATGAGGTACATTTCTCACTGAATGCAGATCGCTGAGGTAGGATTTATAAAGTCTCCTAACTGTAACTAATGGCCATAGGCCGACGTGAATAGACACCTCGGTAGCCAGGCTGTGAATTGCTGGGCACTATTGATAGTGCTCGCTCCTAGATAATAGCCTTGCAGCAAGTGAACAGCCACAGGCCTAATCAACCGTGTTAGCTTAGAGACAAAGAGCTTGGCCGAATAATAAAAGGCGTCGGGATGGCAGTACAATGAGAGGGAGCCGGTCGTCTGCCGGCGCCCGTTTAAAGGCTCTCCATCCACTTCTGCGGCCGCAGCACGTCCAGCCGGAGCAGCGGCAGAGGACCGAGTGAACGAGCGGCTGGCGCTGCGGCTACCGAATTCGTCGACCGCCTCGTTGCCGTTGGCATGCCAGCGAAGCACCGGTGACGAGGCCTTTGCTCTCTGACTTTTCCAGCGCTACCGGACCGACAGTGCCACAGCTGCAGGCGCCACACTCGTTCGCCCAATCGCTTTCTGGATTCGATCAAGCGGGGGGCGACGTCGCTGCACTCGATGCCCGGACGAACTTTGACACTGACGAAGACGAGGAGTCACCCTTTGCCACGCAACGGCAGCAGTGTAAGTGCCGAGCCAACTTGCCGTGCTTGAGATGTCGAGAAAGAAATGGGTGCTATTAGATATCCCACTGAGGTAGCCTACGGCGTCACTGGCTGGCCGAGCCGACAGCTGGGTGGGAGCCGGGTGGGGTGAAGTGTGGAGTGGCAGCATGCAGAACTCAGCCGGCACTAGGGCAGAGAGCCTCGAATAGCGACTGAGTGGCGTCCCTGGTGCAAATTCACCAATAATGGAGAATATGTTTTCTTCGTCCGCTATACAAATGGAATATATATATATATATATATATATACACACGCATATATATATATATATATATATATATATATATATATATATATATATATACATATACATATATATATATATATATATATATATTCATTTGTATAGCGGGCGAAAAATATATATATATATATATATATATATATATATATATATATATATATATATATATATATATATATATATATATATATATATATATATATATATATATATATATATATATATATATATATATATATATATATATATATATATATATATATATATATATATATATATATATATATATATATATATATATATATATATATATATATATATATATATATAAAATTCACTAGTATAGCATCTCCATTCAGGTGCTTCACGCATGCCCCAGGGTTCGAGCCTAACACCTCGGCAAGACTTTGGTGGGGGCGAGCACCTTAACAGCTAGGCCAAACTGACTCGCCTCTCTGAGGCGCCGCTCGCGAGCAGCTTGAGTCGCCCTCGCCTGGCCCGTCTCGACGGCAGCCGACCCGCACCGGACGCAAGTTTGGCAGGCGGGAGAAGCTCGCACGCGCCAAGCCAGCAAGTGCACGATCCTGTCCTTATCTTGCAGCCATTAATTTGAGCTACGAACTACTGGCCGTCCACACGGCGTCACAGCCGCAGCCCAGCCGCTCATACACTGCCGCCTGGGTGCACGACCAGCATCGCCGAATTTTCGAGGGATACAGAGAGGAATACGACGAGAGAATCGCCTAATGACGGATGCATGGATGAAGCAAGCGTTCGTGTCAGTTGGAGGCGGCGGCCGCGACTGCAGCGGCAGCGGCCGGGCTTAGTGCTGTTGCCGCGACAGCCCAAGCGAAAGCGATTGCCGAGCGACGAGCTCAATGTGAAGCGAGCGCGTGCAATGCAAAAATTCATTAAACGCAATGTTCAGTGCAGAAAACTCGGACTCGGCTCGGCTCGGCTCGATCGTCGCGCCGCCGCCACCGCCAGCTCATTGAGGTGGCTCGGCAGTTCTTCATTCAATAGTTAACGCTGATAACCGTTCTTGGTTTCAGTGATTTTCTGGCTTATTGTAATACAGGAATCCGAAAGTAGATCCCCATTGACAAAAATTTAGCCTGCCTGCTGAGAGTACACCAGTATTTGGCTGCTAAATAAAAATTTAAGTAATTGATAAAAGGGTGCCACTAGGAATGATGCATGCAGTTTCAATGAAATCAAGATGGAAATTAAGCAGATCCAGATATTTTAAAGATTCTATGCTTGATTACTTTCTTTATACGATAGGTGTTTCTTATAACCATTCTTAGTTTCAGTTATTTTCTGGTTGGTTGTGATAAAGAAACCCACAAACAGAGTCCAAAAAACAGAACTCTGGCCTGCCTGCCTGATGAGAGTATATCAATACGTCTACGAGAAAGTAAGGGCCGTTCTGCAGGTTTACTATATTTGGGCCGGGTCATCGGATCCCGTAGCCTGAGAACACGCCAACACAATCGCAAGAAATTTAGCAGGACTAATATGTCAGACTGTTTTAATAATTTACAATAGAATTGAGGTCGTGAATTTATTTTAGAAATGGCAGCTCTATCGCCTCTAAAGTGTGTGAGAAAGCGTGCTGAACCTGGCCACTGGATAATATTAGTAATACTGCACTTGATAAAGCGACCTCAGCGAACCATAGCACGAGAACGCACAAGCTCAATTACAAAATATACAGTGCCTAAGCTTGTAACACCACTGTGTATGACAATACAGTCAACTCCGTGGCCTTCTCTGGCAGACCAATTTAGCCCGGCCGCGAATTAGATTTTTAAGACATCTGGAAAAAAGAGGTTTTGCCCATTTTCTATAAATCTGCAGACATTAGGCCGAAACCTGACAAGTCTGGATTAAATGTAGACGGTCTTGCAAACTATTTCCAACTTCTCTCTTTTGGTCGAAAACTCTTGAAAAATTCGCGAAGCAGTTACTGGCACATATTGAAATAACGAAATCTCTGAAAAGTTTAATCGGAGTTAAAGCGGCAGGACTCCACTGAAACTACTCTCCTCCGGGTAACCCATGATATTTTATGCAGCGATGATGACAGGAATGTCACTGCCCTAGCTCTGCTAGATCTATCTGATGCCTTCGACGCTAGGTATCAATCCTATGTATCACATCTTACATGACCAACTGAGAAAACGATAGATCTGCCAGTTGAGTCACTGGCGTGGTTTCAATTGCATATGTCCGATCGTGTGCAATCCTTGTTTTCTGGGGTCTAGCCTCATACATAGGTCCAGTAGCCTGGGGAGTCCATCAACTGTCCGTCCTTGGTCCTTTGATGTCTCCCATTTATTCTCAACCTCCGAGTACAGTGATGCAGACCCTAAACGTGTGGCGGTACTAGAAAGTTTGCCCTAGAAATAGGTATTGCTGCTGTACAAACGTCACTATCAGCTAGGAATTCAGGAGCCGTTCACGACAGCTGCCAAATTTTTGAAAGCTTCTTTAGTAAGACGGCTTTCACAGCTAGCCGTCACCTTCTATATATAGAATTCATTTGAATAGTACCCTAAGAGAATCTAAAAATCTATTCAGAAGCACCACATTTGCCTCGGTGATTGAGCCCTCAACCTCGGAAGACAATGGTCGGGGTGACCATTTTAACCACTGGGTGTAAATTGATCGGCGTGATCCAATCTAAGATTAGGAACGGTCATCTGTGGTGACTTTCAAAAATATTTAGCTATCTCCTCAGTTCGGTTTTGGCTTGATTATTCTCATTCCCATTTGGCTGGGCTACCGAAAACAACTTGGCCACGGCAGATGGCTACGAATATGGCTGCAAGGCTGGTTTTTAAATCACAGAATTTTGACAGCTTGTCTACTTTTCTAAAATGAACTAGTATGGCTGCCGGTTGATTAACCGATGCAGAGCAAAGTACTTACGATGACCCTTAAGGCCAAGGCCACGGCTTGGCTCCTCTTTACTTAGCTGAACTGCTGCACCAGTTTCTGGCTCCTCGTTCCCTCTGCTCATGTATGGACGATAAAGTAGCTGCTCCATTCCTCCGCTTAACCGTTTTAAAAGACTGACGTTTCTGCTACGAAAGTTTTAGACGGTCTAACTCACTTGCAAGACTCTTAAGCGAAAACAAATTTTTTCCCGGTGTTGACGAAATTCTTAAGTTACGGATTGAGAACCAAAAGCTGCTAAGGCTGGAAGTTCGCTATACAAAACTGTAATATGCAAAACCATATAATTTTTTCTCTTTTTGAAGTTACAGACAGAGGTGCATTATAATTTAGAATCTAACCGCCGTTTTTTGATGATTAATATTTTAACGGCAACTGCGTCGCAGCGTATCACACAGGTAGTCGTGGGACCTGAGCGTTATCTGTCGCGTCGTCAGCTACCTAGCTCGGAAAAGTAACGGTAAAAGTTTAACTTCAAGTAACAGCCCAATACCCGAACTTCTAACTTAAAAATAGGCTAACCGACTATGGGTACATTAATTGTTTGTATTTGTTACTGCACCGTTTAAATGCATTTTTAAAAACAAGCATTCACTATAATTATATACACAAGTTATACCATGTACACGTTTTGCTAACAAAATGGTCTAACAGTGAAAATATATTTTTATCATTATTATATAAAAATATATTATTACCAGCATTTCTAAAAAATTATTTTCGCCAGCTATTGTCAGCGCTCTTTTGTCCAACCCACTCAGGTTAATGCATGGTTTCGTAGCTGCTCGGTTGTGTCGCTTGCTTCGTGGGTGCACCCGATACAAGGCAGGAGAGCTTTCTCTGGCTCCAGCAAAGCGTAAGGCGTTAAGCATTAGATGGCAAACAGACTCGCACTTTTCAATGGAGGTAAAGTTTCAAGCACAGCTGAGTCAGAGAAGAAGCTAAATTGAAGAGTGGCATGTAAGTAGCAGCACTGAACGGCTGGGAAGAAAGTGCCCTGTTCGGCAGCACGAGAGTCTAAGCCGTTGTATGGGAATTGTGTAAGAACGTTACAGAGTCTTCTAGCGTCTTCAGAGAAAAAGCTTCTGCTGCCGGAGATTATTTAGTAAAAGAATGTAAGTGCTCATTTATCGTCTATAGAAGACCGGATGGAACGATTGGGACGAAACCGGTGCAGCTTTTTAGCTTGGTATATAATGTAATGTAATGTATCTCCATCTGTAACTCCACAAAGTCATAAAGACCGTGTGGGTGTTACGCAGGAGAGTTTTGTAGAGCGCTCTCACAGCCTAAGCGGCTTTCGGTACCCATTCGGTAGCCAACAGACTTCGTCTCACGCAACAAAGAGAAAGTGGTAATCATAGCAGAGTCAGGAGAGCAGTTGAGGTAGTGAGTAGCATAGAAGTAGCAGCTCAGGACCGCTGACAAGGATGTGCCATAGTCCGCAGCAGGAGAGTAGTATGAATGAGTGAAGCCCTAACTGGCCACTTGGGTCAGCTTAAGAATGCACTCTGTATCTTTGACCAACCGGAAGCTCTTGAAGCTATATAGAAAAAAAGTTGAACAATCTCTGCAATTTGTTTTATTGAACTTGCAGCATCATAGATCACCAGCTTCATTGCAAGGAGGCGTTTTTGTGGCTCAGTGTAAATAATTTAATTGCAAACATCTAACCAAATCAGAAACGTAGAGCTATTCAAAATCTATGGAAGCCACCGCAAAAGATGGTCTTTGATCTTAGATAAGGATCGGATCTAAAGACTAGCAGTAGAGGCTTCTTAATGTCTACACTTAGTCAGAATTAAAAGGCAACAAATAAACGCCGAGCACGGTAACGGCCACACGCTGTCATCATGTAAAAGTAGAGCGAAGTTTTTTCATCCTGCTCTCAATAGAGGTCTCCGGTGACCAGCAGTTTTGCTTTATCATTGTTAACTTCGAGAAGATTTGCCTAAATCAATTATTTAATTTTAAATCTACTATCTGCTGCAGCAGACTTGCATGCCATTTCAAAGTAAAACACAGCGGATATCGTCAAGGGAAAGTGACTACCCATTTAAAGGACCCGAAGCTCACTTTTCCAAGAGGTTCTATGTAAATAAAGAACAACAGGGGATCAAGGACGGAGTCTTGTTGGTCTCCACAGGTTACTAGTCCTTGTATGTGGCTGAATTTTACACAATACGGATTAATAATATCCAAAAAGTATGATTTCAACCGCGCCTGTACCGCGGCCGTCAAGACAATTACTCTTCTCAATGTTTTTAAGCTTGACATCGTGATTTAATAGAGTCGAAGGAGGCTATTAGATCCAGCTGTGCTAGGCCGTGATATTCCGATCATCTTTGCTGCATTAGGTTGTTTGCTTAAGCTGAGGAGTGCTCTTTCCATGCAGTGGTATCACCCGATACCCGACCAGACATTTAAAATAATAATAAAAATAATATTGCACTTGATAAAGCGCCCTTGTGGAACTCAATCTCTTTTTAGGCATTTTAAATTTGCTACAAAGGGAAACGATGCGATTGAATGATGATTAATATCATGCCTGATAATTAACATGAATACTGTGGTTAGGGGCGACAGGTTTCAGACATATACTAGTTCTTTAATTAGTGATTTAAGCGGGTTTACGAGAATCTTTAAAAGAATGTTTGATAACAATGGAACGCAGTGAACCAGGAAATGTAACGCTAGGACAACGGAAACTAATCAAGACTTTTCAAGTATCTGTCTATTTATGACCTGTTTGAAGGACTTCGGTAAAACCCTTTTACGAAGAGAATTAAGAATTGCAGCATTTTCTGAGCTCAATTTACGGTCAGTGAAAACAATAGATGGTGTAGTATAGGAATTTTACATTGCGAGCATTTCTTGCCAAAATGTATTAAGGTAGTAAATTAGTACGCAGACATCTAAAGAAATTTCTTATGGGAAATCGCAGTGTGCGACACAAAACTTGCTTTCTTTCGTGGAGGCCTAATGAGGGCGTGCGTGTGGATATTTATAAGCGTAAAATGCGTAAAAATTGCCATTTGAACAATTCGAATCTCGGTAGCAAGACCTGTCAGCATTAACAAAAAATTTCTATAGCGTCTTTAAAATTTGCTTCTTGTCTGACTGACTGGGAGTCTGTTTTCGAGTGAGAATTAAGCCCTGGCTATTATCAACTCTCAGGGATTACGAGGAGGCAGCAACTAGGGTAGCAGTTCAGCGAGGTATGAATGAGCCAAGCCACGGAAGGCGCTTGAGTCATGCTGAAAATATGACTCGGCGTCCACAGATTAACTAGACACATTTGCAGCTACCTTAGCAAAAAAAACTATTATTAACCTCAGGGATTTGTTAACTAGCTTTGCAGTAATATTTATCACCAGCTGCGCTTGCCTAAACTCTTTTTTCTGAAGCTCAGCTAAAATGGAATAGCAAAAATCCTGCCGAAACGCAAAAGGCAGCTATTTAAATATTGTGAATGTCAGTAGGGTTGATAGTTCCTAATCTTGGACAATTATTAGACTTAACGGCTAGCTATTGATGCAGTCTTCTTAGACATTTATTTTAATTTAGGCCGATGCAAAAGACGACACCTAAGCGAGGAGTGCGTAGTGATGGTCTCGAAACAGCTTCATGGATTAAAAAAAAGCAACGTCTCTATTTAGCCGTACGGTTGGGGTGTCCAATGAGTAGCAGTTCAGTTTGTTTATCGTATAGTTCAATGTAATTGGGCGACACTGGAGTTCAAATGTGTGAAATACCATCATTTAGTTTACCAGTCGCTGTAGAATATGCAGACAGTTATAAAGATAAATGCAGGTGAGTAAGGATAGAATGAGAGTGAGAGGTAATCGCATGGGCCCGAATAACGTTTCCCGGAGAGTGCGTATGAAATGAAGAAATGCAAATGCGCAGATCAGAACATTTGATTGTGCGTACGTTGAAGCATTTCTAAGCACCTATAAAGACATTAAGTTCTCTTAGGAAACTTTATCAAATTTTTTACGATTGTTATTATCTTTTATTATCATGGGACCCCATGGGTGATTGGGCGGGCAGATGAGACTTGAATGCTGTGCCATGCAGATTGAATGCGATCGGATGTGACCAATTTAAACTGAACAAGTGCCTAGCCAGCCTGGCCCAGACCTAGAATTCATCAAGCAGAACTCAAGCCAATGCCTAACATGGAGCATTTTTAAAGTCATTTTTAGTGAATCTCAGGACTCACAGTTGCAACGCCATAACGATTATTACAGTTTAGCTTTCTTACACTAAATGACAAATAAAGTCATCTTCTACTCATAAGTTACTCCGACTATGCTGCTGTTTTACGCGACAAGGCTCTTCCTATCGGTTACAATGAATTATTGTGTTCACAGCTACTTCAGAACTTTAGTGTCACATTTAATAGCCACCTCAATTTTAATATTTGTAATAAGAAGATCAATGCAAAAGCTCCCCCTGAAGTTAAATTAATTTCTAAGAGTAAGAACTGCCTGTCCTGGCGGCTAGCTAAAGTTATGCTGCCACTAACCACATTTGCATGCTGACCCTGTGCATGTCACCCCTGACCGTGTTATTCATTTTGCTTGTTGATCAAACAGGATATCACTAACCATTCAATTGCATTTCCCTTTGCAGCAAATGTAAAGCGCCTCGAGAGAGACTTAGTTCTCTGAGGGCGCTTTATCAAGTGCATTAATATTATTTTCACCATTACTGTCGCTCTCTCTTGGTTGGACCGCTGCAAATCTACTTCAACGGGACTAAGGAAAAAAGTATCTGCGCCGATCTGCAGCTGGTTAAAAATACGGATGCAACGCTTGCCGGCAATTCGAGGTATTCAACTAGCGCTCCTCCATTACAGGAGCTGACATGGCTCTAGATCGATAATTGGGTACTGTGAAATGTTCGTTATTTTGCCCACACTGCCTTCTCGACTTGACTAAGTCCTAAACTGCTGTAAATCTGAAAAATCTTTAGTTCCTTTAGTCTACATATATAAAAATAAAGTGCGATTCAGAGATGAGAAAGAATAAGGCACAGAGTTGTCTCTGCCAGCATATTTGTATGTATTGCCTAATTAGCACAAAATGTATTTGTCCTGTTTGAAAGTGACTTTTCATTCGATCACTACATAAGCTCCTACGTCAAGTCTGCCTACTTTCTGCAACATAACATTGATGAAATTCGGGTTGCTTAGGCAAGGATACAATATCCGAATTGATCGATGCATTCGTGAAATCAAGTATCGTGAAATCATTACTTGATAATCTACCAGCGTGTGCCATCAGGTGCTTACAGTTTGAGCAAAACTCTGCAGCTAAGCCTATTAGCCATGGGCGTCGCAGTTGCGGCATCACACCACTACTAGCCTACTGACACTGGCTCCCAGTTAAGCAAGGCATCAAATTCAAGATTCAGTCACTCAATTTCTGGTCTCGTGATCTATTTGGCTCCACCCTACTTATCAGATCTTTTCCCTCACTGGGGTAAGCATCTTGCCGCCCGCATGTCGGAATACAATTGTTTATACATACCTATACCTCGTTAAAAATCTCGAATCCTTGGGAGGCCTTGCCTTCAGCTCGTATGCTCTCAAAGTCCGAAACTCACTTCCGACTTGCGTCCCAACACATCTGAGTCAACCACATTTAAATTAAACTTAAAATGCATATTTTTGTCTTCCTTGATGTGTTTACGAGTGCTCACTCTGTGCGTGCTGCCACTAACCTCATTTGCATGCCGAGCTGCTTATTTCTCGTCTGACCATGTAACGCTTGCTGTCATTGAGCATGCTATCACTAACCATTTGACCGCACTATCTTCACAGCAAATATCAAGTGCATTCAAAGAAATTGAATTTTATGATAGCGGTATAAACAATTTACAATTATTGTTATCATTTTTATGGTGCCTTCACGTCTTTGTTTGGTGAAACCGTAGCTGGCAAAAATATATTTGCGTTCGAATGCCTCATGATTGATGAGGGAGAAGTTTAGGCCAATTACAAATAAATTCTCCTTCATATGCCTCTCTGTAAGGTCCTCTAAGTGGATTTTTGGTGCTAGCTAATTTCTGGCCTTCGATTTAAAAGAGGTGGTCAAGGCAAAGCCATGCTATTGCTAATAAGAATGCGAAGGTAGCTGCAGGGCGTACAAGGTCAGTTTGCTAGTAGTTAGCCAATACATGTTAAAGGATTAAGCAAAATGCAGGTCAAATGTTAAGCGCTTTATTGTCGTCAAAATACATGCCATAGAGGAAAAAAATGCTCTGCAAATCAGTATAATCTACGAGCGGAAAGAACCGGACACATTTTAGTAACGATAAAGAAAACTTCCGCTTGCCGACTATTTGGTTTAACAAATACCGCGCCGCCTGCAGCGCTGAAATAAATAATCCTTTCAAGTTATGGCCTCACTTTAGGTTCGTTTCAGGAGCTCGAAGTATTTGAAGGCAATGTCAGTTCACCAGATCCAGTGACGATCGGTGTTTCCGAGGTAAGCAATGGCCGTCAAACCAATTTACTGTCATGTCTGGCTGGTCATGAGAATTAATGCTGCTGCGGCTAAGATGAGTGTGACCTGCAAGAATGACGTGAAAAAATGTTCAGCATAAAGCTAATACTTTTGAGCTGAATTTTATTTAGCCTCGATACATAGGAGAATTAAATCTGGTAATTATTACTTCGCTATCCGAAAGCTTCGCCGGAATTAAATATCCCGCATAACAAGCTTTACGATGCAAACATTAAAACTATGCACTGATAAATTGTGAAACAATGACGTAGGAATTAAATTTTTTTTCAATAGTGGATCCTCGAGACGGTGAAAGGTCGCGTTGACGCTGTTGAGACGGTTAGATTCGTTATTTGATGCGAAATGCTGCGTTTGTCACCGTGTATGAATGAGTAGACCAATCTGGCAGTTGCCGCTTAAATCCTACATGGATTTGTTAAACTGAACCAGGATATTAACTTTAGCCAATCTCTTCAAAAAAAGCTCTTACTCAGAAATTGATAACATCAAATATGTCACCTTGGTACTCTTGAATGTCTTTGTCACTTCAGTCAATCAGATATTCGCCGTTTTCTCGTATTCCGTTACATGCTCGAGTAGCTTACCTCCCATCACGAAAATGTAGCCTTGCATAATTAGACGGTCATTTAACAGGCATAATATTTTACTGCAGCCACTGTCAACTTAATTTTAATAGACAGTTTTCTGTTAAATTATGACCTCGAATCCATTGTATGTACTTATTTCTTTACAATGTCCCAAACTCGGTATATTCCTCATTTGCTTCTGTCTATATCCTGTTTTGCTAAGTTAAAAGCACAAATGGATTAAATTTCCTGCTATTCGAAGGCTTTTAACGCCTTAAATAGTGTCAGATCGTTCCTCCATTACTTGGGTTACTTAGAATCTTGGCATCGCGGAGTGACGCCTGCTGTCACGGCTAGGTCGTAAGACTTTAAAGTGTTGATCTATGTTGCATAAGTGGGAATGAAAGAGAGTGAACTGAACAGACCGATAACATTAAGTCTTGTGTTCTATTGCACTTTTGAAGAGGTTCACTGAAGGTCAGATACTAGTTCAAGTCGATCATTATTGCCCCGTTGGTTTGTCCCAGTGGTTATGCTGCTCGCCACAGCCGAGGTCATGGGCTTGAACTGTTGGCATAAGTGAAGCACCTGAATAGAGAATAAGTTCTCTTAGGGTGCTATACAAATGAATTATACATTATATAATATATATACTACAGTCACAGTAAGTATGCATGTTCTCTGATCACTTTTCACGTCTTTTCAGTAACATATAGGCTATCTGCCGTTCTATCAGTGCCTTTCAGAAAAACAAATATTCTGGATACTTGTTACGCTTAACAAATTCCTTAATAAGTTCAAGGTTAGTTTCGCTTAAAAAGATAACTTACGTGAGGCAAAAGTGGTATGTGGCATTTTGTTGACGCACTTTTATTTTAATTTGGCATTATAAAGTCTTGGGAGCTTTCAGACAGGTGAGTAATCCAAATTTTGAAAGAGAAAGTGCCAAGCACGTCGTATAATCGCGTAAAAATCTGAGGCACCTCGGGTTGTTGACACACACTTGGTCGTTGCACAAAACGTAGACACAGACTACCACAGCAAGACCGACTGTGTTCCAGCTGCTTCTTCACTCCGTTCAACGGATATAAAGGGGCCCCCTGGTCCCTTCGCTCTTGAGGACGGATATTGCCCCTTGTCAACTCACTGGCTTTGCCGCCGGATACTTCGTCTCATCCAGGAAAGCCGCGTCAACCTTGACAGTAGCTTCTAATTAAGGCGGCGTTGAAGCCGTTTCGTTCGTTCTAGGAATTCACTTCCGGAGCTCCCACCCACACAGGAATTTCGAGCACAGTTGGGTTAGTCAGTCTTGCTGGTCGAACGTTCATTCTTATTCGAGGAACCTCTCAGTATTTATTCTCGGAAGAAGTGGTAATCCAGCTCAGACACACCTCACCAGAGAATCTATCTAGATTTCCAAGCCACGTTTGGTGGCTATTCCACGAGGAAGAGCTCACCCGGATGCTGCTTGATAGGTACACAGAAGAGGTTACCATCCTTAAATGCCTAATCGATTCGTGCAGCATATCCTCTTAATTCTGTATTAATTAAACTCTGACCTGTGCGGTGGTAGGGCACTGTGCCTATAGTTGCTATTCACCCGACAGTAACCTGTGTGGGGGAGGTCGTAGATAAATGAGTAATCTGATGATTGTATCTGAGCAAATAATTACATATAACCTTCGCGCCATTCTGGATGCCGTATCATGGGCAAACGGATTTGCTAGATTTGTGTCTAGCACCTGGTATTTGTTCAAGGCGGAGACAAGAGTGATTGGAATGTCAATGTCCGCATGTACAGTCATGGCCTCGTTGTAACGCCAAAGGATCGAAGCATACTCTTGAACCACATTAAAGAGAATAAATGGCACACTATTATCACAGATTGGAATATCTCATGAGTGGTACCCAAGTATATTTTCGTGGAATGAAAACATGGAAGATTGGTACGGGCCGTGCAGTTCGAATATTATGTTTTAGCTGAAAATTGCAGCTAGCATGCAAGCATATCCTTCTTCCACTTCTCTCGGTAATATGTTGGTATATTTCAGAAATCCCACATCATCTTTAGCGATTGAAATCTCATACAATAGTCAAGCTTTCAGTATTATCTAGAAAGCACACAATCGTAACTGTGCTTAAATTTAAGCTAAATCGCCAGCACGTTTCAATGGGTTGCTTACAAACTTATTAAATTTAACAGTAGTACTTAGTTTCACTGGATTTGTAACCATAAACGTGTAGACAAATGTTAGAGATCATAAATCTGTACTGGGCTCTTCCAGACTATTAATCCTTTTGCTTCTACGGTCAACCAAGCTGCGTTTGCTAAAGTGACCTATCGACGGTTGATCGCGTCAGCTGCATAGCCAAGTCTGAACGTTTTCAGCAAGATAACAATTGCAAATATTACGGAACGCTTTAGATACGAATACCGCAGCCTGGTTGGGCCATGCACGTGGCCTTGCTATTAGAGGTTTTAACTTTATAATCTCAATCCTACCTGCCATTTCTCTGGGCCACTTACTGGTGCTGGACAATTAAAGTTCCAGGCTTGTTTGTCGCGAACGTCTAGAGTTTGACATTGCATCATCTCTTAGATAAAATACTTATTTCGCTGTCTCTTCACCTTTTTGTTTCGTTCAAAGTAATGATCTGACTAGCTGAACTGAAAAAATTCCCCATAGGCTTGGCATGGCAGAAGGTCTTCTGACTACAATCGCTCAACGTCAAGTTACGTCCGAGCTGGGATAAATGAGTTTTTGAAAAGCCAATACTTTTTACTTTCAACCCTTATCGCAAATACATTGAGTGTTCGATGATTTATGAAAGTCTACTAGATTTTATACGATCAGCTAAGAGATCAACTGAATGCTTTCAATTATAAACCATAGACATTATAACTTAAACTTAGGCAGACCAGAATGCATTTTCAAATAGATGCCGATGATGAATAGTACATGTAACAGCCATAATTAATTTAGCAGGTGTGCGTGCAGAGCAGTGCTGCTTTGTAATGACTGTACTAGCCATCTTATTGTTCGAAGATCGCTTCGGATCTCTCAGATACGGCGGAAGTACAAAGCACTCGCAAAGGGAGAAAACAGCTGCCAAACAAGACTTCAATAATATCATTTTTTCTAGTATTTTATATGCCTTAATAGAGAGAAATGAAAACGTAAAAACGTTAATCAAGCTGACAGGGTTAGATTTCTTGTTTTTATTCTGGCTGAGAAGGGCTTCAGTTAAAGAATATGCAGTTAAACGGCGTCCTGCTATATCACCGTGATAATAAGAATAATAATAAATTTATATAGCACCCTCAGATTAGTAAATCGAGTTATAAATTTTTTGCAGATGCTGTATTAAAACCATTAGCAAATGGGTACTGGCAGCATCGGCAAGCAGCAGGCATAGTGTAAGCAGGTACGACATGGCTGCAAATATATTATTCGTGTTCACTGAATTATAACAATCTGAAATCGGTAGTTTCATGATCTGCAGTATTTTATAATATTAGCCCAATATAAAACTCATGTAATATATAATAAATAAATAAATAGTTTATATAATAATAAATAATAATATTAATAAAAATGCACTTGATAAGCATCCCCAGAGAACTTAATCTCTCTCTAGGCGCTTAATAATGTATTTGCCAAACACACTAATTAGTGAGGTAACGTAAACTTTGGGAATTTAATAGAGCTGCAATCACATTGTACAATCGCGAGTATTTACGCTCTCAGTGTGATAATTTACCTGCTAGATGCAACTTTTTGGTATACGCATTTACTCAGTTTGTTGCTGCCAGTTTTGACAGCCAGTATAATGCCTAAGTGAAGTGATGCACGATTTAAAAATTTAATAGCTAAGTTTTCGATTTGCGAGCTTTAATTGCATTTTTTGCTCGTCAACACGATATATTGTGTTTTGGTCTTGGGAATTTAGAGACATTCTACTCGGTGCTTTTTAAGGTCATTTAAAAGTACCGAAATGCAAAAGACTTTAGCTTCAAATCTGAAATTGCATGAACAAATATATCAAGGTATGGATCTACAATAAATGCATGAATTAGCATGCAGTTTTCTCATCTAGCTTTACGAGAAACACTCGATGGTGAGGCGAACATTATGCAATGCAATATCAACAGATTCAGATTTAAAAAGAATTTAGCCAGCTGAATTTATTTGCAGCTATAAAAAATTATTTGCAGAGAATAACGTAAGTGGCAAAAAACGATAATGTCAATCAGCTTAGCGGTTTGACAAATATAAAATGAGCCTTTAGTCTACAACCTTAATAAAGACAGGCTGAAAATGGAAAGAGTTAGTGGGATGCAGTCAAAAATCAATTCAAAAAGAGATTCCTAGCTATAATAAAACTCCGCTACGAAATACTTAACAGGAAGCAAAAGACCTTTGCACTTCCATCACTAAAATATTACGGTTACGCGCTTGCACTCTCACGCTTTTCAAATTCAATTACAAGCTACTGTAAGTTTCCCAAGCTTACTTGCTAGCTAATAAGAAAAAACTTCACGTTGACCCAGCCTGTTTTGAGATTGGTAACTCATATGAACTTTTAGAGGGGCTCGAAATAATTCAATGTCTTTCACTTTAAATTACAAATGTAATTCATTGGAATAACCCGTAGGGGAACTTAGCCTTCCTTTAGGCGCTTCTCATATGACACGAGGCTCGGGCCCACGATATTGGCCAGACTTTGGTCGCATTAAACGCCTTAGCCACTGGCCCAACTAGCTTGGCAGTTGCACATATTCATTTAATCGTCAAACTTTGAAAATTGCTACGCGCCCTATGATTAAAATTTCCTCTGAGAAGAGAAAGAACGTTAATCTAAAGGCTCGCCCTTTGAGCAGACGGCCAGGCGAACAGATCTTACCTTGACCGCTACTGAGAGCTCCATGCGGTACATTCCACAGGCCGTAAATCCTCTCGTCGTTTCTAGCTGCGAGAGAAACATCTGTGCCTACGAACGATGAGTGTTTCCAGGATTTAATAACAATGAAAATAACCTTAGAATACACGTTTAGAGCTAACATAATACAATCTCTGTAGAATAGGCGAACATGTTCTATGCCATCCCTAAAGAGGCACAAGCTTAATTGCAAGAGCACAGTAAAACTTACATATCACTATAGGCCATAGCCACTTTGGGAAACTACATGGGCTTGAAACACATTAATTAAGGAATCATTCACATTGTGCGTGCTAAAGCATTTCCAGATATATATGATACGCCGACATGACGAAGAGCATTGATAGTTATTTACAAATAGATGGCTTCTTAAATAAAGATGGTCGTATTCGCATATTGAAATTCGTCTCACGCAATTTTAAGCTGAATTCAGAAGATATTTTAGGTGACTTGAATAAAATAGTATGTTCAGAAATCTAATACGGGGCTATTTCAAGATCTGCTTTCCTCATCTTACGCCAAAATCAATAAAGAAGTTCTTAGAATGTAAGTTAGCGTCTCCATTGTACTTTTCCAGGCCTAGTAGGTTCACCTCTTGAGGTCAATGCTGGTTGGCCGATACCGATGACGCTACATGGGCACCATTATTAATCAATGTAGCGTCTCAAATTAACCGACTAAAGATAGGCAGCTAGCAGGGTCATTTCTCGTGTGTGCACATACGAAATCTAAATGTCTTTTTAAAAAGTAGCTATGTGGAACACTATTTCGCTACTTTGCATTTTTTCTTAGGACACAATCAATGAATTGGAGTAGCACTATTCAAAAATTATGCTGCCATCGAATAATTGAAAGTATGTGAATTTCAATACACCTCTCAGGACCACAGCACTCGTCGTGGCGTTAATATGAATAACCGTTAAATAATTGTATCGTAACTGTGGCAGTTTTAACAACACAAATTTGAATAGCCTGACAGGGGTACAGAGTTGCCGCTCTATACACTTCCAAATAGGAGCTGTAGAGTTCGCATCAATCGACTTGCAATTGCATGCAAAATATTAACATGAAAAAAGGCTGAAGAAAACCTGAAACTAGCATTAAGAAGGCTCCTTATTATTTTAACCAAACTTAGAAATGCATGCAAGATCATTTAAGCAGGTGATTAAAACAATGCTCATCAAAACGACCGGTCGTTTTTATAGCACCATCAGAGAACGGGATATCTACCAGGGAATAATATAATTCGGTTTAAGATCATTAATGCCCATGAGGTTGGTGACGTGCAAGGAAAGTATCCATTACATAAATGCACAACAGATATCGCGCTTTGGCCGACATAATAATAATAATAATAATAATAATTCACTTGATAAAGCGCCCTCAGAGAATTCAATCTCTCTCTAGGCGCCTTACATTTGCTGTGAAGTGAAATGCAATTGAATGGTAAGTAAAATCATGCTTGAAAAACAAACGAAATGAATAATATGGTTAGGGGTGACATGCACAGGGTCAGCATGCAAATGTGGTTAGTGGCAGCATGCACAGTGTCAGCACGCATAAGCACATCAAGGACGAATCACAGGGACCCACTAAATGCTGTCCGTGATGACACTCACGGCTCACATTCACATACAAAATGCATCCTGGAACAAATCACAGACTTTTGCAGGAGCTAAGGAACAGCCACAGCCATTGATGAAGGGAAACAAATGGCTCCATACAAGCAGACAGGAGAGATTGAGTAGGCAGACTTTGACCGGCAGGCGGCTGAGGTCGCAGTTGCCAAGCCTGTTCCCCTAACCCATTTTCTCCTGCCAGAGGAGGTGGCCCGAGGATCGCATTCAAATCGGCGACATTCTATGCCCATTTAAAAAATACTTCTGAAATAACTTCAGCTCATGTCATCCAGGTGGCTCGGCTAAACCCTCAGTGAATGATCTCAGTCGCTGAGTGCCTATCTCGAATGCCAACCGATTGAAGCTCTCCTGCCTGCCGGTAAGGAAAGTGTGGCATCTGTCTGGAAGACATAAAAAAGCGAGCACTTTGATTGTCGAGATAGAGGAAACTCAGCTGCTCAGCCCGGGCATCTGAAGATTGATGATGATTTGGAGCAGAGAAAAGAGTGACTCATTAGAAGGGCTGCTGGCTTTGTAATTAGCATTCTTAGGAGGAGAATACGAGGCAGGAGCAGAGTCTTCAATTGAAATCCAAGATGCGAAATAGCATACTGGGCTTATCAACCGCCGTAGCCACAATCAAGTTCGAGGAGAAAGACATATCATTATTATATTAGCAGGCCAAACAATATTTCAGTGAAAATCTAGGGTATTATTTACATTAATTCTGACTCGCAGCAAAATCGATAGTAATTCAAATCTAATTATACCAGGTTAGCGCACTGTTCGTATATTTCGTATCGTGCTTTGCTAACAGATTTTACTTCAAATATTTTCGATCAACTATGCCAACACGTGTCGCTGTTAACAATTTACCACGAGCAGGGTGAAGTTGCGTTGCATCTTCGATAGCATGCATAATTTTGTGGGCATGTATATGGTAAAAGCTAAAGAATCTAGGCAATATACAAAATCACAAAGCATAGGTAAGTCACAATTTTTTCTTAAGATTAATTTTAATCCCTGGCTCTTTAACCAAGGCCAAGTTTCTCGAAAGAGAGTTTTTGCGTAGGGGGTCTTGCTAAGGTAAGTTTAAAGGTATGGTAATATGTAACTAAAAGGACAACGAGTTAAGCGATTGGAATGTGATTAATGATATGAAGGCTTGTGGTTTTTACAGTAATGAAATTTCTTTACAAATTTGACTAAAACTATAGTGTACTTAAGCGGGATATATTATTAAGTCAGCAAAGTTTTAATAACGGAATACAATTTTTCCAAATAAGTTATTTTGCCACTGAGAAATTTCTGCTGAACTTGTTTCACTTGTGTCTTCTCCATGGAAACTGATGACGTACTTTAAGGTGATGCAATTTTAAAATAAAAGATCTTACTTTTACTGTCGTATCCATTTTGTCACTGATAAATCTATACATCACTTCTTCAGACTTCTTGGCCTACAACACAATGCAGGGCGTTGCATAAACTTTGAACTTATCACACCATTCCACCATCACAGAATCATCGGACTTCATTAGTTAATAAGGGTAGTTGGTAGCACTGCTTGGTAGCACAGTTAGGTTCAAAAGTGATTATACTTAAGCTTTTGATCTGTAATTCATGCAGTCTACTAATAAACAAACCAAAAGCATTTGTGGATAAAGTAAAACAATGCTGCCATTCCAGTAATCAATTGCTAGTGCATCGTATTTGCTTCAGCCAATAAATCGGACGTAATTAGCGACGGCTACTCAATGCATCAAGTGGAGAAATCAGAAATGTAATCCGTATTCATAATACTGTTATCAGCTAAATATGTCTTTTAAGATTGTAGCTAAACTCTAAATATTGCAAGTATAACTGCAGTAGCATTTTTACAATTCACACATATTAAAAATGTTGTCTCGTTGGTTGAGCATCTCACTCTCTAAAAAGTAGCCTCCCTCCCTTATAACTCTATAAAAATTCCAACTTTCTCCTCCTCACTACTCCAAATCTCAAAACGAGCCTGGATAAAAGAATCTAAAGACGAAATATTTTTTGTTGGACTTACTGATAAAAATACTTCCTTCTAATTCAATGCACCTACAAAGTTGTATGTTGAAACGCCTCAGTAACACGCCGGAAAAGTTGAAACATCTATTGTGGGGGTTTGAAAACTTTCCAGACAGTAATCGGTATTTCTACAGTAAGGAAATAAAAAAACATCTCGATTTCCCGTGACTTAATAATTTTTCAGAAAACGGCTCCTTTGGCACTATAGTAAAACCTGAGTACTTTTTGCAAGGTAAGGTGATAACCTCTCATTTCACAAGTATACCTCATCCAAGTAGTCATGCGTAAGGTTTCATTTATGTATCTCCGTCTGTAAAACAGCAAATTCACCAAGACTATGTATGTGGATGTAACGAATGAGAGTTTGCATTGCTCACTAAAAGTATGTGCGACTTTTGGTACGCATTAGGAAGCCCACAGCCTTCATGTGGCGGCACAAAAAGAAAGTAAGAAGAGTAGCTGAGTCAGAAAAGCAGTTGATGTGGTAAGTAACGTGGGAGTAGCAGCAACTCAGGACAGTTGAACAGGAAGTGCCATTTTCAAACTTAGGAGAGTTTCTGTGGCTCGTAAGAAGCTTGGAATTGAGTCCACAGCCTAGGACACGAGAGACAAAGCTTCTGCAGCCATCAGTCTTTAAGAGGGGACGGAAAGGTTAATTTATTGTCCATACCTGAGGGCACGATGGGGCTAAAATAGAAACTGTACTGAAACTGAAACTGAAGCAGCTGTTTAGCTAGGCATATAGGAGCCGAGCCGTGGCGGGAATAGTGGGTCAGCATAAGAACTTTTCTCTGCATCTTAAGGTCAACCAGAAGCCATCATAGCTATTTTAGCAAAGAAGACATATGTTTAATCCACTGGGATTTGCAAACTAGCCTTACAGCCGCAACTATCGCCAGCTGAGTGGCCTAGTGGATCTTTTCGGTAGGCGAGCCAAAAGTGGATTAGAACAAATTTAGTCGAAATTTAACTCAAGAGCTAGTTAAATATTCACATGCCGTCGTAAAAGACAGTTTCTAATTTTAGATATGGATCTGGAGTGGTGATTTGCTCTGGAAACAGTCTTCTTAGTGATGCTTTTAAAATTTAAGCTGCTGTTGAAGGCGAACTCTGAATTCCAAGAATATGGTGATGGTTGCACAACAGCACCATTTATTGAAAGAACATTCAACTATGTTCCTTGCTACTTGCAGGCAGTCAGGAATGGATAGATTTTGGCTAGTGCAAACTCGGCACGGTGCTTTTCTGTCACAGACCACTCGATTTCAGCCTTAAAGCACTTCTCATACAACCTGCAACTGTTCCACATCAATTAGGGCATCGTCGTCTAGGTGCTTATAATCACTTTTAGGGCCGCTTCCTTAGATGCTTTTGCACACCCATCCATACTTCTTCAGAATAATGGTGAAAATCACATCGCACAACTTGCTCGTCAGACTTCAGTCGTTTATGTGCCTGTCATCTCTATTTGAGTCCTTCGGAAAAGGCAGGCTTAGATTTTCTGCTCCTAAAGTATTGAGCTGACTACTGACTGAATTTAAAACATCTTTTGATTTTAGGATTCTTTTAAAGAAGTGGAACATCCATCTATTGCTTAGTTATTTTTTGGGTCCGCTTATATTGTCCGTAGTCAAGGGTTGAATGAAGACAGTGTTCACAGTGTTGTTGACCGATTTCATATGCAGCATATGTAAAGTGATCCTAGAATGCTCACTAAACGCAGCTCGTACAGCTTGGAAGGCTCTCCTGCATATATCTAACTGACGAAAATGAACCAGCTAACCCTTTTAGATTACCTGCACTCCGAATAGAATAAAACATTGCATGCCTTCTAAAATTCACTTACTGCTAGATACAAAATTGAAATGAAAACAGGTATCTGAGAGCGGAGTGTATAATAACCTACACAGTCACTGAGTGACACAAAATTGTTTATGAGGAAAGATTACGTTCTCTGGAACTTCTATACTCAAATATTAATACCACTGTTTTTGTAACAGCGTGAAGCAGACCGATCTCAAGCTCTAGAGCCACCGCATTAGGTTACACACACAAGACTAGTAGGAGACAACTAAAATGTTTGTTAGAGGGAGCCGAGAACGAGTGACAGGGCCTCGTGAGCTAAATGGAATGCTGAGTAGGACCTACCCACATTTAATTGCAGGTTCCTGTTAGAATATGGAGATTGAGAGTAAGCGGAAGCTCAAACTGGCTTATCCTCCGAGACCCTGACGTATCAGTTTGTAAGTTCGGGCGATACGAAGAGTTGTTGTGCTAACATATGCTCTTAAGCTTAATAATGGGGTGATTATGAGGATGACAATGTCGGCGTAAAATTTATAGTCGATATTCAAAAGAATCTATGCCTCCCACAGCGTGCCTATTTCACTTAATAGACTTTATTTAAAGTGTACAACAACAAAAAAGCACTGTGCAGCGGCTGGATCTCGCTAAAATAAATCCTATGAAATATTGAAGGCACAGCCCTCAATATGAACTCGGATGACCTTTCTCCCGTAGCATTTCCATGTAGACGTCGATTTTGATTCTAAAACCTCTAATTAAGACCGCATCAGTTCCGCAGAAGTGTCTACCTAATTAGAGGAAATTATACAGGTAAAGTTCGGACTGCCTAGAAAAGAATACAAAAGCAGCAACGCCTTTTCATAAATTTACCGTATCCAATCTCAAATTAAATGGCTCGTACCTTACAGATCTTTAAAAGTTTTTAGTAAGAGGTTAGTAGTCTGTGCAAAACTCTGCAGCTAGGCAGACTTTTGCGAATGTTGAGGCTATACTTTGCACAACTGCTCATCAATCTGTTAACGCTTTCCACCGAGAAGCACTCCAGTTTCAAAATTCAGTATTTCGCTTTTAGGTCACTTAGATGTCTTTCACCGACTTACCTCTCTTAAATACTACTCAGCAAGCTTTGCCTTTGCACTGCTGCTGAAGTAACTATTGTAATTTAGCTGTAATACTAATAGGGTAACTGTAATAGTTTAGATGTAACACTAACTGCCTTTAAATCGTTTGAGAACCTCTGTATCTCTCCTATGGTCCTGAAGCCTAGAAGTAATTCCTGGCGATGTCACAACGTCTTGAATGTTGATTATGAGCGAAAAAGGCAGCCGTTTCTATGCATCATTTACTGTATCTTTCTTTTCTGCACTTATTCACCTTAACTAAAAACATTTTAAAACTCAACAATTGAAATGCTTTATTTTCAACGTGTATAACAGGCATAGTACAAGATCAGCTAGCTCATGGCTTAACCTAATTTTCTTTTCATTATTGTATTTGTTCGCGTAATCCAACTTCAGTTCATACATTTGCTCAAGCACTTTTTCAATTTGATCTACCTGTAGGACCATATCAGTATCCGCTACTGTTTGGGCACTTCTGTCTTGCTTCTAGTGTTGTTATGTTGTAAGCTCCAATATCTTACTTTTGACTGTAGCTATGGGTAACCTAATACATTCCAAGATGCTTCTATCACATCGTTGTTTAAATGCCACTGAATGGTTGTTCCTCTTTCGGTTTCATTGCCCTGCCGTCCTCTTTCCTTTACGACATGGCGAATATACATTTCGAATCGGCAGCAGATAAGATGTGTAGGAGGCAACAGACGGCGCTACCTTCCATCAAGCTTACGTAATTTATTTTTGACTTGGACCTAACGGAAAAGCATGCGTCGCCGTTAACACCAATCCCTCAGCCTGGCACCCGTTTGCTACATTCTGCGTGGTTTCGTGGGGTAAGACCACGCAGGGAGGCTGCACTGCATCCATCCCCTTGCATACAAACATAGCACAACCTAAGACATTCTAGGTCTAACATTGTTAAGCAAAAGGCGCATAGCAATTGCTCCACTTTTCAGAGGCCGCCCCAAGATCACATTCCAAAATATAACTACGAAGCAAGCTTGCTTAATTGCGATACAGCTGCGACCGGGGAGTCAGGCGTAATATTCGAGCAACCGTGATGGTGAACTTACGAATCGTCTCGGGCCGCTTAGACGCATGAACGAATGCAGTTCGTCAAGCGGCAGCAACGGTGCGAGGACCGAGAAGCCATTAGCTCGATGGCAGGCCACCCGCCGTTGGGCGGCTACGCAGACGCCGACCTTAGGGCACTCTGGGGGTCACCCGCTGAGACGGCGCTCGCCTGCTCGATTGGACTCACTGGTCTCGAACGAAGTGAGGCTCCGGCAGGCCACGGCCGCGGCCGCGACGGCCAGCGCGCACCCCAACTCACCTTCGAGCGGATGGAGGCGGCGAACAGAATCTCTGCGAGCAGCTTCAGCGGAGCGAATGCGACGACGAAGTAGAGCACGATCGCCTGCTGCAGCATCAGCTGGCCGACGCCCGACCGCCGGTGGTGCCACCAGAGGGCATGCCCGGCGAGGCAGAGGCTGACGAGTCCGCACAGCTGGTGCAGCCCGAGCAGCCAGCCGACCAGCTGCTCGTCGAGCTGCCTCGTCAGCGCCGAGACGCGCGCGTGCAGGCGCCGCCGCGCGGGCAGCTCCGCCTCGGCCGCCTTCGGGTTTCGCTCGAACGACGCCGCCCAGTCGCTCGCCAGGTCGTCGTGCAGGCTGCCGACGAAGCGCGCCAGCAGCGACGCGTACGCGGTCGGCCACAGGCCGGCGACGGCGCACTGGACGGCGGCGGCCAGAGTCACGGCTCGCCCGACCCAGCCGTTGTAGTCCTGCTCGCTCTCGACGAAGAGCACGCTCAGCCAGGCCCAGGCGCGCCGGTGCTCGCCGTCGTCGAGGAGCGCGTAGGCGGCGTAGCCGCACGACGCCAGCGTCACGCCGCCCGCCGCCGCCGCGCACAGGAGCCAGTCGAGCTGGCCGAGAGCGGCGGCGGCGAACGTCGGCCGCACGCCGGCCGCGCGAAAGGCGGCCAGCACCTCGTCGGCGGCGCGATGATACCGGCGGACGCCCTGGCGTCGCGTCGACGACGCAGCGAACGCGACCGACGTCAGCACGCCGGTGGCGAACCAGACGAGCGGCAGAGCCCGCTCGCTCGCCGTCCACGGTCCGGCGCGGCGGTCGGCCGCCGCGCCGAACACGGTGGCCGCAGCCCGGATCAAGTTGAGCGCGGCGATGAGCGAGACGAAGAACGAGTAGGCGATGAGCGGTGCCGGCCGTCGCGCCGGCTTGCCGCCGCAGCCGCCGCCGGCTGACGGCAGAAGGCCGCCGAACGCGAGCACGCCCTCGGCGAATCGTATCGCCGCACTGTCGCCGAGCCTCGCGGTCGCGGCCGGCTCGACATCCGCGGGTGCCGCAGCCGCCGACGTCGCCATCGGATGCGGGCCCGCGGGCAACGACGACGTCAGCGGCGGCCGCGCCGGGTCGACTCGGCCGCCAGCTCCCTGTCTCGGCGTGCCGCTCTCAACGTGAGCCGTCAGGTCGTGGTGCGAGGCGAGCCAGTTCAGCGAGCTCACGGAAGCCGAGTACGCCTGGTTCACCGACATCACAGCGTCGATGGTCGAGGCGGCGCTATGCGTCCGGCCGCGCGTCCTTCGAGGCGACTGCAAGGTGACGCAGCAGGCGTGTAGCTCCTCGCCGAGGCGCGTGGGCGACGAGGTTAGGACTCTGAGCGATGAGTGACTGGGGCGTGGCGCGGCGGCGGCCGCGAGAATGACGGCGGCAGACGCTGTGGCGTCGAACCCGAATCGCACCCGCTGATGGACTCCCGATAAGATTAACCACGAATGTAGCGGCCGCCAATATCGCGGTTGACTAATGCTGGTAGCAGATTACTAGGTAGCCGTGGGCGTACGATTGAGCGCCAGCAGCATTGAGCGCCGGCAGAGCTCGGCGCGCGAAAAGCTGCCGCAACGCCTAGACTATCCGCTCGGTCGACATGGCAGACCGAGTCACCGCGCAGGTTCAGTGGCAATTACGAGGCGTCCTTCGTCAAGGCATGCATGTTTTCTCAATCGCGTGCTGCCTAGGCGACCAATTGTCGCGTGGCTCTGCGATGGCTACGGCGCTGCGAATTTTGACACGGAGCCCCAGCAAAAGCTGCCTCAGCGGACTCTGTCTTTCTGTCTCTGCCTCTCTGTCTCTCATTATGTCTGTCTGTCTGTCTGTCTGTCTCTGTCTCTGTCTCTGTATCTGTATCTGTATCTGTATCTGTATCTGTATCTGTATCTGTATCTGTATCTGTATCTGTATCTGTATCTGTATCTGTATCTGTCTCTGTCTCTCTATCTCTCTCGACCTTTCTCTCTCTCTCTCCCTCTCTCTCTCTCTTTTTCTTTCTCACTCTTTCTCTTTCTCTTTCTCTCCCTTTCTCTTTCTCTTTCTCTTTCTCTCTCTGTCTCTCCCTCTGTGTGTGTGTGTGTGTGTGTGTGTGTGTGTGTGTGTGTGTGTGTGTGTGTGTGTGTGTGTGTGTGTGTGTGTGTGTGTAACAGCTACCGCACCGCAGGGCTGTGTTATGGAAGCTCGCTGCTCTACGCGGCAGTGCCATACGATTTAGTCACGCGCGAGACTGCGGCTATCAGGCGTCTATATTTGACCGCACCGCCGCCCGGCAGTCGCGACGGTTGTTTGCTTCTTCACTATAGCGTTTTAACCGATACGATTGACTGAGAAATTTTCTCCTGCGCCTCGCTTCCGCACAAGGCTGTTCACTACAGTATCCGCTAGTGTTAGCCAGTCGAGGAAAACGTGTGGACTTGATTTGTCATGCGCGCCTCAGCCTCCTTCCTAAAGCGGTTACGATATAGTGGTGCGAAAGCCTAGCACTGTCGGCGACGGGTATCCGAGCCAAAGCACCCATTTCTAGCGAGCCGCAGCGGGTGAGAAGCATCGGGGCTTTCGTCCAACGATCGTCTCTGTAGAGCCGCACAGTCGTGCCAGCATCGCCTATTGATGGCGCTCGCTAGCTGATAGTCGGTCGCAATTGATCCCTGTCGATTTGCCTCGCGAGTGGCGATCGCAAAATGGCGGTACGCGTGTGCATCGCGGAGCCATCTGTCGGTTACACCTGCGGTGGCAAATCGGTCGTCGCATTCGGCGATGAAATTCATAAAAAGTGCGGCATTGGCTGCGGCGTGCTCTTTTCCGAATGCAACGCGAGAATGACCGAACGAACTTTAGTCCGATGCCTCCCCCCTCGTTAGAAGCTCGGCACAAGCCGCCGGTAAGAGACGTCTTTGCTGCTTCGGGCGCGAGCACCCAGAAAAGGGCACGATGACTCGGCAGCCGCTAGACAAGCCGGGCCCAGTCCGGTCGCAACGTTTTGAGTGAGGGCACCCAGAGCTGCTTCAATACTCCGGCAGTTTTTCCCAAGATTGAGTGACCCCGGGCAACGGAAGCTAGTGAGTGAGCCAACTCTCGGTCGGGTGGAGCTAGCGGGCCAGTTCGGCAGCCCGTGTGCGAGATTAACCGTGCCATGCCTACTCAAGTCATCTTGCCAAGTGACAAGAGGCGGGCAAATTATATGACATATTGTGCAGCCTGGAGCGACGGCTACTGTACAGAGAGAACGAAGAGCTCATTTGAATGTTCACCATACTATGAGCGCCATGAAGAATTTATCATAACAACGCTCCGCTGTACCGCCACAGCGTCCGCCGGAATGGAAACGCTCCGAGACCGACGAGGTCAGAGGCGTAGTGAAACCTTGCTGTGCCCGCGGAAAAAGCCACAAATGGCGTCCGCTCACGTTATCAAAAATTGCTGAAAAATATCTCTACGAAAATACCTCTACTCTACTCTGCAAAAATCCATGTCAGCAGACGTATCAGCTGAGAAATTTTATTTCAACTGTAGTCAAAGTTTAAGGCTGCTATCACAGCTTCAACTTTAAGGGAATGTGTCTGGCCTTGAACATGGTAAACTGGTTTATTATTGTATGAAATTCAATAATTTTTAATGTTTCGATCTCTATGCTTAACAAGGCCAAATCAGGGAGTCTATCCTGCCCTAGCGACGTTCTCAGGAAAGAGAGGGTTATATTAACTTTGTTGATGAATCGTTCACAGCCAGCAACTGATGCAGCTACGTCAAAAAGAACTTGCAAGCCAACTCTCGAATTAAGAAGTAAATCTTCTTCATAACTGGCTGTGAAAGACACGAGCTCCAGCGGTATTTTCAATGCCGAGTTGTGACACGTGGCAAGAAGCATTTTGCGGTCACACATTTTGTTATACAGCTCTGTTTCATCAACGTCGGAGCAATAGAAGCCTCCAAGATCTAGACCTTGTTGGCTAAGTTTGGTCTGGTCAGGTGTCATCTAAAGCTGCCCAGAATCCAATAACAAATACAATTTGACATCGAGATATGTGAGCTGAGAAAACCTAGCAGCTAGTTCTTGTCGGATAGAGTATCTGCTGTCCTTCATTATTCTTGAAATCTCTTCAATTGCCGCGGGACCAACATTTTGAGAGAGCTCTCCCCTCATCTGTGTCCTTCAGCAGATTCTTCGTTCAGCTGCAACTCCCCACAATTCACATCTCATTTTGTGTCTTGAAGTGATTCTCGGCTAAGGTATTCTACAAGTCTTGAGAAAACCAATCTCGAGAGACAGATTGAAAGTCACACGATGCGCTTTTGAAGTTCATCTTGCAGTCCTTTTTGAACCCAGTTAATTGTCCTAAAGATGATGTACCAAAATGGCTACATAGCCATAACGGTACTACATAATTCAATGTAGGAGACTTCCAGCTTCACTTCTTGTTTCAAGTGTTCCTCTCGTGGCCTCAGTTGCTCCACAGACTTGCAATGATGTGCAGTCCATCACTAATAGCTTTCACAGCCTCCACTTTTGCACTCCACCTTGTTGCTGAGTCACATCAGGCAGCGGTTGCTAAGGCTTTCTTCAGTTCTTCCCACCTCAGAGTTGATCATGAAAAGAATACGCAGGTGCTCTTTCTCGTTCTAAAAAAGACAATGAAAACTGAATCTTGACTTGCAGCACGAACTCCTGCCTGGTTCATTTTGTGATTATCTCAGCTTATAAAAATTGCCTTCTCATTTCTGAGTAATACTCTCTTTTGAACATTTGATGAAGTGTCCTGAGATGACTGTTAGGTTTTTCGTAGCACAGCCAGTAAAGCCTAGCTTGCGTGGTCTAATAGTGTTTCAGTGCTCAGTCACTGAGGGCTCGCTCGCCTTTGAAGCTGTAGTAGGCCGGCTCGCCCTTGGCGCGACGCTGCGTGTGCCCGTGTCACTTACACGCGTATGTCAAGGTCCCACGTATGCCATGGTCCCACGTAATTAGATGCAGCCGAAAAAATAACCTCGTTTTGCGTTATGAATGAACAGCCATACACCGTGAAGAAAAAGAATGGGACTATCCGTCAGTGTAGTGGTTAGTATTTTGCACCGTACGGTTCATGCGGCAGCCTATTGCTTTTAATATGCATGCGTGTAATGTAATGTGATGCATCTCCGTCTGTAACTCCACAAAGTCATAAAGACTACGTGGGTGTTACGCAGGAGAGTCTTGTATAGCGCACTCACTGCCTAAGCGGCTTTGGTACGCATTCAGTAGCCAACAGACTTCATCTCAAGAAACAAAGAGAAAATGGGAGGCATAGCAAAGTCAGGAGAGCAGTTGAGGTAGTGAGTAGCATGGAGGTAGCAACTCAGGACCGCTGACAAGAATGAGCCATAGTCGGCAGCAGAAGAGCAGTTGTCGTTGCGTACGAACTGTGGAAGTGAGCTCCACAGTCTAGGAGCTCCCGAAAGTAAAAGCTTCTGTCGCTAACAGTCTTTAAGCGGAGGAATGAAACAGCTAATTTCTGCATGCATACCTTACTACTTGGGGCATCCTTAGTTATGTTCATGGAAAGTCGACAATACCATTTCTGGACAGGCACTCTGTGCCGCGGCATAGACAGCCATTATACAAATAAAGTAAGCGAAGGTGCACACGAAATAACCCATGGTGATGATTCGTGGTCTTGCACAGTGCGATATGGACAAAGGTCGTCTATTCACCAAGAATCAAAGGTTTCTTCGATCTGTCACCTTTGGTTTCGGACGAATTTCAAATTATAAAATGTAGTTGTATTCTCGCTCACTTCAGATTTTGTTGTTCCCTGGCAAATTTTATCTGGCGGGCGTGAGATTAAACAGCATTAGCAGCGGAGATTGGAGAACTACTATGAATAATTTTAAAATTCTTTACTGCGTGCTAATTCAAATCATATTGGTATAATGTTGCTGCTTGATTTTGCTAGTGCTTACGGTATTGATTCTCTCTGCTTCGACACAGATTTAATCCCTGGATGTAGAATTTCTCTGTGAATTCAATATTGTTTACGGTATGTTCAAAATAAGAAGTTCAATGGCAATCTTAGTATGAAGGATGCAAATCCCAGAAGTAATTAAGTTATAATGTTGAGTTAAGTTATTAAGTAATTAAGTTAGACACACTGTTTTAAATAGAACGGATACACCCTCTCTCCGAGCATGCTTTTCTCTCCTTTCACGTCTGTAATATCTATCAGCGGCTGAGAGGTTTATTTCCAAATAACAACAATAACATTTGTATGCGCACTTTAGGGAAATCACTCTCTTTCTAAGCACTTTACGTTCTCTGCAAAGGAAGCGCGACTGATTGCTTAATTGTCGCATGCTCATCGACGACAAGCGGAGGATGAACAGAGGTGGCATGCATCGAGTTAACTTGCAAATAAGGTTAGCAGCAGCATCCACTTTGTCAGCACGCATAGACATAAATATATGCGTGTGTAGCTTCTTTGTAAATATGGCAAAGTCGGGGGATATTGTGACCGCTGTTGAATGCGAGTTCCAAGCTGTGACTTGGTAAAGGCCCGGTCTCCATAGGATTTGAGGTTTTTACGGAGATATGTGAACGAATCACGTAAAGAAGCGGTGGTACGATGCTTAGCCTGGTGGGGAAGTAAATTTAACGATAATAATTATAATAGTAAATTTGTTACAGCATCTCACAGAACTCAATCTCTTTCTAGGCAATTAAAATTTGCTGCAACGGAAGCGTGATCAAAACCTTAGTAGCATTTTCAATGATGACAAGCGTAAATAAATAAAATAAATACTATAAGATTAAGCAGCCTCATTTGTATAGCCACAGAAGAGCCTTTACGGCTACCACTACCGCTGGCAGAGGCAAAAAAAAGATTGTTCACTGTGCGATTCAATCCCACGACCTGGGGACCGCGGTGGTAAAAGCAACCGGCTTACCTTGTGTGCCATCACGTCGTGCATAGCTTGTTTAGAGGTGAGATGCACAAAGTCAGCCTCAGAATATGGTATGTGGTAGAATACACACTGCAGCATGCATAAGTATGCCAGAGAACAATCGTATTGAGACGCTGTGGTAACAATAGATGGGTTTTACCAATAGATGTCTTTCGAATATCGCCAAGTCAGTGGAGATACAGTGAGGACAGTACGGAGTGAGCTACATGTTTTTGGGAGCTTATACATATATTGCACGGTCTAGAAAGGATTTGAGGTTCATACGAGGAGTATTTATGCGATTATATTCCAAAAAGCGGTAGGTACGATGCTTAGCCTGGCATCGCTGTAGCTGTCTGATAGGTAGGCTAGAGCCAAATAATGGAGGGCTCTAAAAGTAAGTGACAGAACGTTTTGTGGTACGTTTCTTAAAAGCTTTTAGCACCTAGTTGCACAAGTGTGTAAATCAACAATCGGCAAAAAGTACTGTGATGTGAATTACGTGACTCTCACGACAGAAAAGCCAAGCTGCTACGTTTTTTAAAAGCTTTTAGCACCTAGTTGCACAAGTGCGTAAATCAACAATCATTGAGTTACACAAGCAGAGCCGGGGCATCAAAAATGCACTCATGAATGTACAAGTCGAATCTAAACAAGTGCGAAAACAAGCAGCCTTATTTAGCTGAAAGTAGGCAGCTTCTACTGTGGAGCTGACGCGGGTGTCTAATAAATGGTCACTTTGGAAGGAAACCTCGATTTTGTGCAGATTTAAGAGGAGAAATACTGGCAGAGCTGATTATGAGAGGTTCTTTAATATCAAAATCAATCTTGCTTTCCACTTAACAAGTAAGTTCGTTGCATCATCATTCCGTTCAAGAAATTTTTCGGCTATCCACGTCAGAAATTCATATATGTGTGGTATCTTTAAACATAGTGAGATATTTTCTGAATTACGCCTTTCTTCTTTTGTAAAGAAATTTGAAGCTTGCTACTAAGTTTGTTCTTGCTTTCAACACTTGCGTTGACTGTGCATAATGCTATTCAATTTATTGGTATTGATTTACGAAAATGTGCTAACTCTGCTTAGCATAAATTCATGCATAAATAGCGCACATTCATTCATAGGTAGCATACATTTATACACAAATAGCCGATATTTGTGCACACATAGCGTACATTAATCAGTACTTAGCATACATGAAAGCAAGTAGACCTTTCGATAGTACTGCATACATTACTGTCAAACTCTTTGCTATCTAGATTCAGTTTATCTGAAATGTAACAGTAATGACATCGATAAACATTGTGTCGTATGCTCCCGTCACCTACATTGCTAACATGCCTCTGAAAATTTGATCTAATCTTGACCATCTATTGACCACGAACTATATGAATTTCTCACCATTAGAATGGTTTCTTATTAATTACTGCAACACCACCGATAGTAAAGCTTGTTTTTAAATAAAGTGGTGCAATACAAGTTGCAGCTGTCAATAGAAAATAAACACTGACAATAATTACAATGTATTGGCAAGTGCACATCGATAACCTAATCTTATTGTAAGCACTTTAAATTTGCGGCAAAGGAAGAAATTTTACAAGGCACCACACAGTGTTCCAATGCACGAGTAGTCTATGAAAAATTCACTTACACGCACCGATCAATTGCTGTGAGGAAACGGTATGTTTTAGCTATTTTTTTTTAAATTGTCGAAACCTTAAATGTCGTGAAGTCATCTGAAAGTAATTTGAAGGCTGTAGGAGCGTGCCAAGTACAGGAACGGAATCCAAAGGACTAGATTTTTAAGAATTACGGATTACCGACTTGAATCAATAGAGCTCACTATAGGATGCCCTTATTTATCGGGTTGTTGTTTCTAGCAAGAGAAGTGACAATAAACAACCAGATAATTGTAAACAGACGGCATTGTTTGTGTCAAATTACTTCCTTCTCAGGCTACTACATAAAGAGACTTGTATCGTTCTTTACTTTCAACTGAGAAATATATATAGATATATATATATAGATAGATATATATATATATATAGATATATATAGACCTATAGCCGACGAGCTCTGCCGTTCGAATTTGGTTGGTTTGCATTTTAAAGCTCTGTCGAAATATGCCAATAACTACCAACTAACGACACTGCCTCCACCTTCCACAACGGACACGACTCCAGAGTCCATGCATAGCACTGAAAGACATTGTTGAATGTAATAATAATATGCTCGGCTTCGGCCCTTCCAGTATAAATCAAGTAGAATCTTCACTTTCGAGTTGGCACTGCCTTCGCTCCCCCTCAATGCCCAGCTCACTGCACTTGCTAGCAAGATTTTCACTTACGTTCAGCTACCGTAAGAGAAAGTGAAGCTGTCTAATCTGGAATCTCTCCGACCCGTCGCTGCAGGGGCATCTGACGAACGGCTTAAGCTTAAGGAATTTAATATTCTGATGCTGTTTTTAGTTTTCTAGTGAGAACTTTGTTTAGCTTCTCCTGACGCTAGATCGGGATTGGTATTCATAAAAATTTGCTGGCACAAAACTTAAAGACTAATGGCAATTTCCAGGATTTTAACATAACGCTCGAAACTCATAGAGTGCATGAAATCGGGAAGCTTTCAAATGAACCAACTCAGCTTTAGCCTGAAACTGAAGCAGAGGAGCAGGCTCCTGATTATTTAAATTCTGGCTAAGCTTATCTTTTTTGTGCAGTAATTAGAATGTAAGAAATTAGGTACCGATAAACATCTAAAGGTTGTATGCCTGATACTCCTAAAACTTCCCCTACGAAAGCTGCTTTGTTACTTTGGCGGTCAGCTAGTAACCTGCTAATTAGATGTGATCTTGCCTACTTATTATTGTTTAGTCATCTCCATTCTTACGCATTCATATATGCAATTTATTTTGCTAATGTTCGTGAACATTTCATTGACTAAATATAAGCACTACGTAGGGTGCCGAGGGACCACTACGAGATGCCCCACTTGTTTGTTATTCCCATTATCTCAAAAAACTCGTACCACCCTAAGCGAGTTCCTTCAAGTCCTGCTTTGAACACCTCCAACTTAGTAGTTATCTAACTTAGAAGATGACCCGAAGCATAAGCAGCACTAGTTTTTGAAATTATAGGTTAAAGCCCATTGAAACACTCTTAACAAGTGACCATTTCTGTAAACAACCTTGACCTTCCAGCATTGACCGGGACCGGGCTGAAATCGGTGAAGTGCCCGATCATTAACAAAGCAAAAATTAACACACTAACCTAACTTCTTCTTCAGCATCCCGAGGTCAATTGAAAATAATGGTTGAATCATCGTTATCACGTGCTTATCTTTAAACTTTAAATCACTTACCGTTAACTCAAACCAGTCTTTTCAATTTATTGCTTTGAGTTCACCCCATGACAGCATACCCTTGAGTTCATCCAACGGCAAGCTAAAATTGGCGACAGGAATTTATCGCCCTCAGGTACCACGACTTCCTTTATGAAAAATTTCTCTGATCTCATTTCTCTTATGTGCGGAAGAAATCACTCGACTTTCGATTTTCGGAGTGGGTGATTTTGACCAGCCCTCCTCCACATTAAATTGTTCATATTAATCGTGAAAAAGCAAGAGCTTTTACGTTAACGATGTCCGTGCAAAATTATCTCCTTTGACCATGCAGTTTTATTCTCCCTCCGACCTTTAACTATTGATAAAGTACTGCAACACTACAATAGCCGGCATACTCTACGAGTCCGCACCTCCAACTGAGCTCACTGTATGCCCTCGCCCAGACTGTCTAGTCTATCGCAAACATTAAACTAGCTTGGTCTACTAAGCCTCAGGTTTAAAAAGTGAATGCAAGATCGCGACTGACTGTTTATCGACAGGTACAGGACGACTGTATGTCGTACTGATGCATACTACAAAAAGAAAAAATTAGTCTTTATAAACGCGTTTTTAAATGAAAGATGCAGGCTCCAAAACTGCAGAGATCTAGATCAATAACATCCGTAACTGCTACCGTGTTAGCTAGTTTTCTAGCTATTATTGTGATAAAATGGCAGGTCAATTTTCAGGCTTCTTGGTTAACAAAATAATAAACAAGATCATTTGAGTTCATCCACAGGAGGCAGCACCACAACTTTTGATTCATGTTCCTTGGTCCATGCTGTACCTCACTGTCTATATTAAAGGAGGCCACGAGTGAGCTCGCACTAACGTTCTAATCAAAATTAAGTAAGAAAACTTTCAATCTGAACCCTATTTCAACTGCCCTTTTTCTACGATGCATTTATTATTGTATGCAATGCAAAACTAACATCTTAAATATGCGATCAGCCCCATGTAATGTCCCAGCACCTTTCAGAAAGGCTGAATTTCGCTAATATTCAAGAACGCACAATTGGAACAAGAGAACTTGAGGAAATTATCAGCCTCATTTCTCCCTTTCCTATCACAGACTCTAGAATGAGCTGTGGCTGAACAACTGGACTTTTATATTTTATATCTTAAACCTAGCAAGTAATTTCTAGTCTAGGTTTAGAGGTAATAGCTCCACAGAGCAAGCTATGCTTGCGATGAATAACGAACTTCTCGGAAATGAAACTTTGGCAAAGTCTCTCTGCTCGTCCTGCTTGATCTTTTGGCAGAATTGGCTACTATTGATTAAAATTTACTTCTTTACCGTCTTGAAACTCACATGAGCGTCACTGGAAGTGTACGGCAATTATTCAGGTCGTATACTGAGTGGAAGACTTATGAGTATTCAAGCGACCTGACAAAGATCATCAGAG
The DNA here is from genome assembly GCA_009760855.2 of Cristatella mucedo. Classification (NCBI taxonomy): domain Eukaryota; kingdom Metazoa; phylum Bryozoa; class Phylactolaemata; family Cristatellidae; genus Cristatella; species Cristatella mucedo. Next base: position 1,707,153 of record WPIO01000018.1, on the reverse strand, counting down.
GAGCTACTAAAGTACTGGGTGCCTCAGTGCTCTACGATCAGTCCTCTTCTTTTAACAGTTTATACTCTCCCTCTTGCCGATATTATGGCCAAGCACTATCTGAGCTAGCACTTCAAAGCTGATAACATGCAGTTGCAATTTTTTACCCTGATCCCTCCCAGAAATTTTGCATGTTGAATTCCTTACACAACCTTGCTGCATGTACGGATGGCATCCGGACACGGTTGCTGGTAGAACGTTCTTGAACTGAATTACGACAGACCAACTTGCTATTTATGGGCAAACGAAGTTATATTCAGAAATTGGAAAATCTAGAGTACAACATTAGCTCCACCAGTATATTACTTGTTGAATGTGCACGTAACCTAGCATTCAGTTGAAAATGACCTTTTATTAGTCAATTGCATTAGCTCCACAGTAATGTTCACAGACTTTCAGCTACATAAAATTGCTTAAATCAGAGCTTTTTTAGGCAGGGATATCACATCTTAATTGGTCAGCGTATTAGCGACATCCAGTCTTGACTTATTTAAATCACTGCTTGCTGTTCTACCAGCTTGTAAAATAAGGCACTAGCAGATTGTGCAAAACTTTGCAGCTAGCCTAGTCCGTTTTGAGCGTCGCAGTTGCCACATCACACAACTTATCGGCGATCTGTACTGGCTTCCAGTCAACAAGTGCATCGACTTTAAGGTTCCGTCTCTTACTTTTAGGTTCTTTCATTCTCCGGCTCTAGCCTAGCAATAATAAAAGCTACCCCCCCCCGCCGAGCGAAGAGTCGCAGGAACCCCATTCTGACTTGAATTGTTTAGTCATACCTCGTACCAAGCTCGAAACTACTTTAGACCCAGCTTTTGGTGCGTATGCTCCCCAAGCGAGGAAAGCACTACCAAAACTTGTCAAATCGTAACCTGACATAAAGACATCTACAAAGAACCTTAAAATGCACGTTTTTCTTATAGCATTTGATGGTTCTCTGTGATTCGTCCGTCGTGTGCATGTACTTGCAAGTGCTGTACCCACTGCTTTGGGATTTTAGTACGACACGTGTGTAAATGATTTAGATGCAGAATATGTTAAGTGCCTTGACAGGAATTCAGTTTTGTGAGGGCACTATACAAGTGTTTTATTACTAGTAATATTGCTGTTGTTGTCGCAGAAGATACAACATCATGACGTCAGGTAGAGAAGGACTAACTAAACAATCTTATTATAGGGTTATCTCTTTCTGAATCGGACACCGGATTTAGATTTCAAGAATACGTACAAACTATCAAAGTTTTCTAAGAAGGCGTGATACAAATTGGTCATTAACTTAGCTACAAATGGGTAAATACATTCACGCTAGGCTTACCTTGCAAGTAGAACACTGGTGAAACAACCAGTAAGCAAAGAGATATCGGATACATTTTAGCGATACCAAAATTTTAATATAAACTTATAAAGTTACCAATTTAGAACAAAAGATTACCTTCGATCAATTAGGATTATACTTGTTTAAAATGCAGCTTCTGTAAATTTGCGAAGGGAGGATGGTGCCAAGTAAAAGTGTAAAGTAAGTGCTCGTCACCAAACAGGTCGTCGGCTCGAGTACTGAAGCAGATTTTAAATATTGCTCCGCACCAAGCAGGCACCCCAAAAGGTCCATATGCTGCTAAATTACTGAGACTGCCTAAAAATAAATTATCTCTGAGCTTTTTACTGATAAAATAAAAAATTAGGTAGGTAGTATTGTCAATATTGTGCCATGCAAAAAAAGGAAAAAAATACAAGCTGGTTTAAGGGCCTTCATTGTATAGCAACACGTGAGCTCTGCTGGCTATCACCACTGCCGACAGATGGTAATAAAGGATTCCCAACTGCAGGATTCAATTGTACAACGACGGTCATGAACAGCGAGCACCTTACCTACGGCTACTAAGGTTCAAAATCCAGCCAAACTGCGTGCTGAATACATGCACCCTGCCTCAAATTCCACCACTTAATGATTATAATTACGGTAGATATAATGTTCACAGTATCCTAGGATAACCTATTCCTAGCGTTTTAAAGAAAGTTTAGTAGGACAGAGTCTGTATAAACGATTTACTGGCGTGCAATGAGTTTTCATGAACACGCACGCTGTTGAGGCTTTTCCATTCGGATAGAACTAGTCTAGGCCATATACTTAGCACTTGTCACGGTAGTAGTCCCAGCCGACACGCAAAGAATGCCAGCGACGCCCAGAGCCTCGAATTAATAGTAGAGACGTAGCGGCGCACCAGCGAAGCATGCAGGTATCCCGACAGTAGCGTATCGTGACAGCGACAAAGAACGCCCGCAAATCAACAAATAATCCATATGTATAACGTCGATAAGTCTATTTTGAAGTGTGGAAGGGTTGCATGCGTTCCTAAGCGGTCACGATGTACAACGGCTGTCGTACGACTCAAAGCCCAGAGCTCGACTCAAATCAGTTCAACAGCTAAAGCAATACTTTTTCGAGCACAATCGACCGACGAATCTTACTTGGGATTGGCTCTAATGCTGCATTCACCACAGGATATGACAACAGTAAAATCAAAGCCATTGATCCAAAAACGCGAATAATGATTAGCTATCACAACATAGTTAATTTAGCACGCCACCGTTTCAGTATCAGGCTTGCAAAGTGAACAAGTATCGTACGCACAGTATTCATTAAATAGCTTTGTCCCGTAATAGCCTGATTCTGGCTGAAATTAATTATTCAGGGCTCCTGAATTTAAACTGCGAGAAAACGGTCATGAGATATGTATGGCAAATGCTTCGTAAAAGCTAGACTTCGGCTGTTCACTTGTGCTTTCGAATTCGGCTGAAGCGTTTGACATTATTCAAGCACTAGGTTACTGACCTGTTGGTGTAAGTAACGGTAGAGGTTAAACGCCGGTAACCAGCAGGCGCTGTCAAACGGACTATTCTAAGCAATGCATGTGGACTAGGTTTGCTGAGATATGGTCACTCTTTGTCACTGCCGTATTCCGTGTTTGCTACTACCATCATACTTTCTTGCATAGTTTCTGCACTGACAAGTCGCCAGCCATCATACTAATGTCAGTTGCCCCTGCATTTACCGCGCGTCGGCTATACTGCTACCATTATTGGAGCTCAATTTGCAGTGTAGTTCCGTCCAGACATGGAAGCCGCACACCAAGTGTGTAACTACGATCGCTGAGCGAAACAGGGGACCTGAAAACTGATTGAACGCGCGAAATGAAGCCGATGACGCTCTGACGGAAATTGTTTGGTGTGGCAGCTACGCCATCGATGACCTACATAATTAGACGCTTGTGTTGCACTAGTTTCAGAAGACTAGGAGCTCAAGCCATTATTTCTGAATGAAGATAAATGAAGCCATCTAGATGCGATATCCCTAACGCATGAACCTATTTGGCAGTCCTACTATAGGACTGAGAATAAAGTTTGAGCGCCGTGATTTTTGTTAACTCGTTTTTAAATTCGTGAAATTATTAGTTTATTGAATTATTTTTAAATTCACGAAAACATGAACTCTTTCCCATCCTTTTATTAGCTAAGCATGTCCCGATTTTATAATGCTCCTCAGCTGAAAGTAAGCCGACAGTACTCACAGGTCTTCCAGTCTAAAGATAATAATAACTACTAGCTGATTTAACTGACTCTTTGAAATAAGATAACTACGAAAAATAGTGTGTGGAAAATACAGTGCAGGGTTGGCTAGGCTTATCTGCCGTCGATGTAGGGATTATTACGTGAGAGCGAGTGCCCCAGCCTATAGCGGCGGCGCCGCCTGAGGCGCAAGCCAGAACTCGAGCCGATCGGTGCGCAGATTTCCAGGTTCCGTTGGCAGAAATGTACCTGCTAGAGCTAACATCTACAAGCCGGCTAAAAATATAGCATTTTCGAGTACTGCTTAGTACGAGTTTTCTCAAAACTCGTTTTCCATTCACCAAGACGTGCACAACCATGCAGACGCAGCATAAGCACACTGACGAGCCGCTGTCATCGCAGCTTACTAAATTGAATTATACCGGCTGCCCATCAGGAAATGCACCGACTTAATTTTTGTGCTAGTGACCTCGAAAAAATCTCTTCTGTTTCTACGGTCTGTCACTCCTACGAAACGGCGCTCTATTTTACAAGCTGGGCTTTTGGACAAGTTCCTTAATATTACCTCACAATCACAACTAGAGTAAGCATAAGCTTATTAGACACTACCATTTCAACAGATCCAAAGCTCCATTGCTGCTATCATCCCGATTGAAGAAGGTGACACAGGACTGGCCTTTGGAATAATCAAACAACCGGCCTGGGTCGTGAATTAGGAATCCCTTAGAGTAGGTTCTAAAGCAGTTGAACTCATCACTGACTCAAATATGTCATATATTACCTTAAAATTGGGTTAAAATAAGCTGAAATCCACCTCTCCTGGACGGATTTGATCCGTCATATAAAATTCTTTCGTTTCTCCTTGTTGTTGTTTACAAAACTATGCACCTATTGAATAACTGCAAGAACGGAACGTTCTCGCAGAGAGCCCCAGTATACCTTAGGTTTATATTCTCTAAGTGCGTAAATGTGCATGATTCCAAACGGTGTGCTAACAATCGTCCTACTAGCTAGCTGATTTGACAGCCGCTTTTATATGGCAACATTTGAGCCCTTAAAGCTATCACCACCACTTGCAGCTGCATTAAAGAATCACCTACCGCAGGATTCGAACCCATGACTAAGGTCGTGAAAAGCAACGCTTTACTTAGTGGGCCACCACGGATGACTAAACGCATGTCTGCAACTGCAAAAATAAAAAAATAATATTGCGTGACTATTCAAATGAGGAGTATTTTTAGCTCGCAAGCAGCAATAGAGGCTTGCAGTGTACGAACAGTAGCCAAAAGATGCCATCTAACAGGCAAAGAGAATGAAAAATCGCTAGCCGAATCAAGAGTGCCATCTTTAAAGTGACTAGCACGGAAGTGAAAGAAGCGGGCAGCTGGAAATAATATGGAAGAATCGGCACTAGTGGTTTCAAGTTGCAAAAAAAAACAATGTCCTGTCACTTGACTTTGTTTAGTAAATGAAAGTCAGCTATATTGTTTGAAAAGGATAGAAGAGCTATCGGAATCTCGGACAGACCCGAAAGCTAGGTAAAAAAATACTATCACTCATTCGTGACGCAACTTAAAAGAAAATAATTACAGACGGAGATAGAAAAAATACTAGCTGATTTAGCAGCCTCTTTTTGTATAGCGACAGAAGAGCCTTTACGGCTATGACCACCGCTTGCAGTGGTAATCAAGGATCGCCCACCGCAGGATTTGAACCCATGACCTCGGGGCCGAGGGCGTGAAAACCAACCGCATTACCTAGTGAGCCATTACGGCTTACCAGATAAGGTGGTTGCTTTTCGGAGATACATTACATTACAGGGATCTCTATTCAGGCGCTTCACGTGGGCCACCGAGATTGAGCCTACGTGGTCAACTAGACCTTGAAGGGGCGAGAACCTAAAGTACAGGGCCAACTAAGCTCAGCGGATCTGTTGGAATGGAACAAACCGCCGACTTGAGTCACGGAATCTCTTGACTTGATCACATTTTAAAGAAACTAAAAGCGCATCTATGCATCGCTGCCTTCGTTGTTTCCCTGTGATTCGTCATTTAAGCGCTTATGTGTGCTGATATTGTACATGCTGCCACTAGCCATACTTGCATGCTGACCCTGTGCATGTCACCCCAAACCCTGCTATTACTAATGTTAATTTAGCATGCTACCACTAATCATTCTTGACCGCTCGTTAGACCACCACATCAGCTCCTCAGTCAAGTCAGCCTACTTTCAGCTGGATAACGTTGCTAAAATTCGGGCTTGCTTAGATAAGGATACCAAGTCTAAGTTGGTCTATGCATTTGTGACATCCCGTCTTGACTTCTGCAACTCACTGCTTGATGGCCTACTGGCATATGCAATCAGGCTATTAAAGCTGGTGCGAAACTCCTTAGCGAGGCTTGTCTGTCGTGAGCGTCGCAGTTGCCACATCACACGACTTCTCGCCGACCTACACAGGCTACCAGTCAAGCAACGGATCGACTTCAAGTTTTTGTCGCTCACTTTTAGTTCACTTCATGCTTTGGCTGAATCCTATTTCTCAGATCTACTCCTCCACCAGACCAAGCATCGTACCACCCACTTTTCGGAATCCAGCAGTTTATCAATATCTCGTACAAACCTCAAATCCTTTGGAGACCGTGCATTTAGTTCGTATGCTCCCAAAGCATGGAGGTCACTTCCGACTTGCGTCAGAACATCCGCCGACTTGACCAACTTTAAAAGAACTTAAAAACGCATCTATTTTGGAAATCATTTTGTGGGTCCCTGTGATTCATCCTTCACGTGCTTATGCGTGCTGACACCATGCATTCAGCCCATAACCACATTTGAATGCTGAACCTGTGCATGTCACCCCTAACCATTGTATTCATGTTGTTTATCAAACAAGATATTACTCAGCATTCAATCGCGTTCCCTTTGTTGCAACTGTAAAGCGACTAGAAAGAGATAGAGTTCTCTGAGGGCGCTTTATCATGTGCATTATTATCGTTTTTATTATTATATTTTACCGTGCTTTCTTTACGAAAACGTAAAGTGCCTATAAAGACATTGAGGTCTCTAAGGGCGCTATATCAAATGTATGATTTTCATTATTAATATGATAATTATTGACCAGCATCTCAGAGTGTCTTTTTGTGGCACTCCTGTATGCACTGATCTCAGGGTGTTTCATGTGTTTGCTATTGTATAAATGATAACATGCTTTTCATTAGCGACCAGTCATCGGTTAGCTTGATGTGAGTCAAAAAGCCTCTAAACAGAAAGTCGGTTCTTCCATGAATATATGCAACGGATACGTTACCATTTATAATTCGGCTAAATTATATAAACTACGCTATAATTATTGTAAAGCTTATGTTTTTTTGTAAATGTGGTAGATAATGTAAATAATGACAAATGAAGTTAGAACTAGACACACACACACACACATACATATATATATATATATATATATATATATATATATACATACATACATACATACATACATACATATATATATATATATATATCATTGTTGTTGGAGGTCGAATGCATGTTTCTTTCGTAGCATAGATTTGCATGCATCCTCAATTTTCCACAGTCAAATAAAAATAAAAAGCGTATTCCAAAGCTCAACAATAGACAACCGGTATATAGTCTAATATAATGTAGATAATAATCAGATATTACAATTTTATTCTAATAGGCCTCGAAATGTGGACATATATAATCAGCTATCGAGAAATATAGAGAGACATAGTGATGATTGGAGTTAAATAGTGATTGATAGATACAGGGGTTTGAAAGAGAGAGAGAGAGAGAGAGAGAGAGAGAGAGAGAGAGAGAGAGAGAGAGAGAGAGAGAGAGATATGTATATATACGGAAAAGTAGACCTTGTTCAGTTAACTTATTCGTGCGTCAAATTATTAACTGCACATAGAGTTATCATGATGCTTACCGTATAGAAAACTGGTCATACCAGAGCCATGGTGGTAGAAGGAGCCCATTTGGTAATTTAAGCTACATACGTATAGTTAAAATCTCTCACCCGAAACACGTGTTCGGCGTTGACACTTTCTCCACAGGGCCGTCGACGGAACTGTACGTCGTAAACGTGTCACTGGCCTTCAAAGACGTGGTAAATGAAATGATAATACTGGTCATATTTACTTGACTTACTGCCTTGATTTTTTTTCACTTAGACACCAAACTAAATAAAATTAAGGTGCAAGTGCGCCCAATAAAAAAATATGAAAGCGCTATAAATTTAATGTACTGTAATGTATCACCATCTGTAACTCCACAAAGCCATAAAGATTATATGGGTGTTACGCAGGAGAGTTTTGCATAGCTCACTCATAGCCTAAGAGGCTTCCAGTACGCATGGGGTAGGCCAAGCGCTAATACCTTTTCTGACATGGCAGCAGCAGCAAGTAGCTCCACACCCATTAATCGACACGTAAATGCAAACTAAAACACGATTATTTGAAAACCATTGCCTCGATAGTCGTGGTTGCTCAACTATGTCCACCGAACGTTTGATAAAGAGCAAAAATCCAACGTCTTAAGTTCATTATACAATATATGCCAAAGAAAATCCCGATCGCCACATTTGCACGCTCGGCAGTGCCGCAAGCTTCAAAACAGACCCTCTCAGCGGTTTCAGCTCGGTAGCAAAGGGCTGAGCTATATGTTTGACACCTTTGTTGATCACGCTGAAAAAACTCTGTAGCTTCAGGCATGGGTGAGCCGTAATGGCTCACTAGTTAAGGTGGTTGTTTTCACGACCTCGACCCCGAGGTCGTGAGTTTGAATTCTGCGGTGAGCGATCCTTTATTGCCACTGCAAGAGGCGGTCCGATTTTCAGAAGCTGTTATCTAATGAACGATCGCTCGACCGCCGTAAGCAGTGTGCCGGTGAGACCAGCCGATGGTAAGCTGCAGCTATGCCAGACCTTAAGTAACAACTAAGAACATGGCAGTAAGATGAGTTAATGAGGCGGATACATGACTTGCAGGTCACGGAGATCTTTACCATTCGCATAACGTTCAATTTCATGTGTGTCACTTTCTAATGCTGTGGCCACCATTTGAAAGAAGGCGAATGCAACAAATAGATTTGAGATCAAGTTATAGGCTGCTTGAAGTATAAATGTGGCCAATAGTATGGAAATTCCTTAGATAAAACAGGCCAACTCTTGCCATTCCGAAAAAAGCCCTTGAGTGTTGTGCTTTCCGCTACGACTTTAGCATAGTTAGAAGTGGAGCGTGGACGATTAATGTCACGTTCCGAAAAAATCGCTTGACATTGCTTGAGTCAAGTTGACTATTTCCGTCAAACAAAATAGGTGGAACGGCATTGTTAATTTTCCAGACAAGTGAGTCCTCAGATCCATGGCAAACAAGAAATTTGCCGGCAAAGTTATGGCGACTGCTCAATCAATCCATTCATCTTCTAAAAATTGCGAACCTTATTTGATTAATTTTGGCAATATGCTGGCTTTTCTAACTTCACTCTGGCCACTTAGTCTGAAATACACTTGAAACAATCGCGGATCAAGACTCGGTGGCCTTTTCAAACGGTATTGCAACGACAACTACTCTCCTACTGCTGACTATGGCACATCTTTTCCAGCGGTCCTGAGCTGCTACTTCAATGCTACTCACTACCTCAACTGCTCTCATGACTCTGCTATGCTTCCGACTTTCTCTTTGTTGCGTGAGACGAAGTCTGTTGGCTACCGAATGCGTACCGAAAGCCGCTTAGGCTGTGAGTGTGCTATACAAAACTCTCCTGCATAACACCCACGTGGTCTTTGTGACTTTGTCGAGTTACTGACGGAGATACGTTACATTACATTACATTACATACATTGTAGTTTTATTGTGGATTATTTTCACAATATCTGTCCATAGCCAGAGCGAACGGCAATGAGGGAGACCCGATCGGTGGCTAACTGTGGCAAACAGATCATTATCGCATTGAAGGTAGTATCTCATTCTGTGTGAGACGGGCAAGATATATTACAAGGGGACAGTCTGTTCGTGACTCATTGAGTTCAATGTTTAATCTGTGTGAGTGCTGACTATTACGATTCAAAGGGGTGCACGAGAGTACTTTTTCCGATGCATCTTTTTCGGTGCATGTGTATGCGCAAGATAGTGGCTTTTACGATTCGGAAATGAAAGAGAAGAATTGTTTAAGCTCAGTCAATATTCCGAGTTCTCGACTAATGCGCTTGACACTAATTGCATGACGCCATGGATCGATAGCCTTTAGATTTTTCTTCCCTCCAGTCGTTGGTTGTAGACCCTTTGCGTGATGCAACTTCCAAATGAGTTCTCTCTTGCAAAACACCGGTCAGTATTTCTAAACCTCATTTCAATCTTTGTCCGGTTGAAATGAGTGGCACAATTACTTCATTTTAATTGTGCTTCCCTGCTTCTGTCATAGTTCTCTGTCTACAGTAATTTTGAAATCTGGATTCCAGCTGTTTGTATTATAGTTATGCTTGCTCATTGCCTTAATCAGCTGACCAGGTCGCCGTGTTGATGCCGTCGGGCAGCATAAGTCATTTTCTTACTCAAGTATCTACTTAAACAACTCTGGTTGTCTGATTATGCTTGATCAGTGGTCACTGATTAACATTAAATGAAAGAGAATACCAAACAATCTTCGCTTGCGAAAAATTTGGCAAGCTGGTCGGAGGCTGCACGGAAGGAACAGCAGCGATTGAGCCAAGATCATGAATTGCTCTTTCCAGGCACAACATTGCCCTTTCCATAGAATACGCGAACGGCGATGCCATTCCGGCCGCTTGGCCTGTCATCAGGTATTTTTTATGAAGAGTCATGGTCTACTAGCCAAAATTTCTTTTAATCCATAGCTGTACAACACAACTTTTTTGTAGCCACAGTAACGTTCTAAGTGTTTTCTTATTCATTCTCTTTGATTTTATATTATTAAAACACGCCGCATTAGGAAGTGGGCAGTCTATTGCAGCTCAGCTTATTAAGACGAAGCAGGTTACCTATAGCAAATTAGGTAAGGCAGTTGCTTTTAGTGATCTCAGTCCTAAGTTCATGGGTTCAATCCTGTACTGGGCAATCTCATATTGCAGCTGCAAGCGGTTGCGATAGCCGTAAAGGCTGTACTGTCGATATACATAAGAGGCTGTTGAATCAGCTAGGATTAATATTTTTGGCCTCGTTCTTTGCGCCAATTTCCATGCCCATAAATCCATTGGTGTTTGAGAAATGCAAATTAATATGCTATTCGGGGAACTAAATCATTTACGGTGGGGCATAACTCCCAAGCCTTCGGCTATTTCCGGAGACATTACCCTCGCATGGTGAATTGAACTTCGACAGTGAAAAATGAAGGCACACATGAAGCCTATGTAGCCATGTATGTGCTTGACCTGGCTGTTGAGTGAGACGTGTGCAGCACTGGCGAAAGCCCGATTCAGGGCTCATACAAAGTTGTACAGCTGATCGTCGTCGTTCAACTAAATCTTTGTGAGACATCGCATGGGGATGGTCAGCTATTTCAGCTCAGGGCGTCTGTAAAGAATAATTAGGTTTTACCAACTCACTTATTCTACGAACCTTTGCACCTGAATACTTTCCGACATGTTCACGTTAACAGCCGCCGGAACTACGGGTAAGAGCTTAATGGCACTGGGCCTCTGCTGTAAAGCACCACTGTAAGCAATTGCTGCCATCATTCGAAAACAGATAAGCAGCCACTTCCAGCTCGAATGCTCCAGGCATCTTTTTTGAGCTAATTTACAGGTGACGTTGACCGGCCCGCCGTCAGTCAGCTACTACCGCCGAGCGTCCCGCTCGCTTTAAGATTTGCTTTGGATCCTACCGCAACTGCTATATTCTCTAGCATATACGTGGATTGGCGAAAGAAGGCAAGTTCCAGTATTGTAGCAATTCAACTCTACGTGCTACTGTTGCAACTGAGGTGGTGCAAGCCGTGCACGGGGTGCGCGGGCGACAATTATTACACGTCCTTGAAACAATATGAGGGTTTGTCATTATTCCTCACTAGTTCAATGCAGTAGAATGTTTCAGGGATACGACGCCTTGGTGCAGATAGGAAATCGACAAGACTTTTTTCTAGCTGAGCTAGCTTCCTCGTCAGCATGGCACCAGTACAGCCTTAACGGCTATCGCCACCATTTGAGCTGGGCATTATTTTATTAATTACTTAATGTGCGTAGCCCACAACCTAGTTGGTGAAGGGCAAGAACTTCACCCCTTAGCAAAGACCACGTTGAAGATGGAAAGTCAAGATAATACCTATGACATTTGTCCGGAAATAAAATTTGGGTTTATGGTACCTTTCGAAAGACAAATATTTTATAACTGGGATCGGAAGTTCTGATGACTTCAGCATGAAAGAAAAACTTGCCTTGCAAACAACTGCTAACCCGGATGCAAACCGGAAGCGATAAATCTACAAAAAAGATGTACCAATCTCTGCATCATGCGCGACTCGTATCCCAACTTGTCGAACATTGGTAGGTCTCTATAAATGCTTGAAGCTTGTTGAGGTGCATAATTGTGACTCGTATACAGCTTTATTTCCAGGGTTGGTTAGTGCCTTGGAAATTAAATTACTCAACTAACATTTCACATATCGGAATGAAATCTGAAATGCGAGTTTAGTTCTGTTTTTTACCATATTTTTTAATATTGTTGATATCGGTTTGATGTAATTGGGTTCTATATATCCGTGATTATTGAAAATGAAGTTCCATAATGTATGATGACGTCATCTGCAAAATGTATCATACCAAATCAAAAATATAAAAAACATAGGGTATAAAAAGCACAGCTAAACTCGCAATTTTCAAAATTAATTCTGATACTGGAAATATCAGTTGAGTCATTTAATTTACAAGCCACCAACTAACTGATAAAATAAAGCTGTATAAAAATCACAAGTATGCACCTCCACAAGCTTCAAGCATCTGTAGCGATCAACCATTGTTCGAAAAGTTGGGATACAAATTGCATACAATGCAGCGATCAATACATTTCTGTTTTAGATGTTTTTCTTCCGATTTACATTCGGTTTAGACGTGGTTGGCATACTCTATTTTGATTCCACGTGGAACTCGTCAGAACTTCCGATCCCAGTTGTAACATATATGTCTTTGGAAAGGCACCACAAACACATTTTGATTGTCGGACACATGTTATAAGTATTCGCCTGACATTCCCACTGAAGAGCGAGAAACACGCGATTCGTGATCCTGGTCAGCTTGGTCTCACGTAGGCGAATCGATTTCTCCCTAGACTTGGAGGACTCCTTTCAGCGATTGAACTATATTTCGGGAATAAGTTGAAATTTTTCGAGAGTTCCGATTTCGACTCATCCGGCAAATAACGGCCCTCGTCGCTTAATTATCGAGTCCCTAGCGAGGCATCGTGACTTATCCGCCAACCATGGAGCCCGCAACCAGCGAGCCGGAGACAGCAGCTGCCCTGCTCTCTTTTGTCAGTCGCTTGTTTTATTTCCCGTACACTCATAGTTGCGTTCATCATACTGTCTCCTTTGCAGAACCTTTAACTTATACTGGTAATGCGGTAGGCGGTACATCAAAATTACGCCCCTCTGATCTTGGAGATGACTGTACGCTAGAGTTCCCGAGAAATAATCTAGCAACTGACGGAACCAAAAATATTCGCCGTATCATTTTCCCCCCTTTAATATCATCGAGTGATATTTTCATATAATGAGATAAAGATAACGTTCGTTCCGCTGGCACAAGACCCTAGGAAGCCAATTGATAAGGGGCCAGCATAACTGGACCACGCCCTACCTGAAAGCTACATGCACTATCGTCTCGGCTAAATTGACAGGTGAATCTAAGCGAAAACTCTTAAGTTAGACATTTCGCGAGACTAGCTGTTAAACTGAACTTCGAAGTTACTTGCTGGAATTTACAAGCGCCTTAGAAATTCCTGGAGCCAACTCAACTATCTCCCCTATTCCAATCACAGTAAACGTCCTGTGGTAAATATTATATTCCAACAAGGTGGTACGACTGTCCCATTTGGAATCTTAATTTAGACGCAGGCATTGCAACCAGCAGGGATAGCCTCTAGAAGGGATATAAATGGATTATTTAGGATTTGCTAAAGAATATATCAACAGGGAGGACATTCATAGGAAACCTAGTCACCGAAGGAGGGTCCGTTAGCCTTTTCTGGCTCTTTAGAGAGAGAAAGATATAGAGATGGACGGCATAGACAGAATAAAAGAGAGAGACAGAAAGAGAGCACGAAAGATAGAGAGAAAGTGATAGTGATTGAGAGAGAGGGAGAGAGGGAGAGAGGTAGAGCGAGCGAGAGAGAGAGAGAGTGAGGAGGAAAGGGGATGAGTTAAGGAGAAAGAGCGTGGATTGCAACGTGAAACAATGTCTCACCGGGAAGACGGTAGGAATAAAATAAAAGTGAGTGCTTAGCTTTGTAAGGCAAGAGACAAGGTACAGCAGCAATCGGTAGTTTTTAGAGCAAATTTAATTCCGCGATTTTATCTTAGAGTAGTTATCAGAACTATCATAGTACAAGGTGATACAGCTTGGTGTTGGACACTGGTCTAACTCTCTGGGTCTGGCTATTAAAATTGTCAGAAGCATTCACGACTTAATCACAAAGTGCCGTTGAGTCATTCAGCTATGTTTTGACGACATGCGTTTTGAAATTATTTCGCGGATGCCTGCATCCCGGTATTACCGCTTTGTAAATTTCTGTAGGTAAATTTACCTTGCACATACATTGGAACTGTTTTCTGTTAATTTGTAAATTTTTTGTATTAACAAAGTGAGGCTGGTTTTGAGTGCTCAGTTTGAGTGGTTTGGAGAATCTGATAAACTCTGAGCAAATTCGAACAAATAATATATTAGTTCATATTTTCTCTGGGTTTATCAGATTCTCCGTCTTTTTTTATTTTTGTTTCAGGCTCTTTGAATAGCTAAATCTTTATGCGTGTAGATATCCACGTACTAGAACAATTTTATTTTTTTACTGAAAAAATAATATTA
>WPIO01000018.1:1472500-1690000 GCA_009760855.2 Cristatella mucedo | reverse complement strand
ACAGCGACAGAGATAAAGACTAAAACTGAGACTGAGACTGATACTTGGAACGTTACGGAGAGACAGCAGAGAGAGACAGTGAAAGTGACATATCTACACACACAGATAGATAAAAAGGAGCAAGAGATAGAGGGAGCAATAGTAACACAGACTCGGCTTTGGGCATGGCGAGAGCGAAACAAGGGCGGAGGCCAAAGTTAGGACAAAAATGAAGAAGAGATAAAAAAAACGGAGAACACTAAGCCGAGACAAGGACATGGAGAAGATTATACGGACGTCTACATGAGCATAGAATCGGAAGCTAAACAACTTCTCAAGATTGATACACGTAAGGAATAGTCGATGAAAATGTGACGTGAAAGTCAGTAAAGAGTCATCGTGATGAGGGCAGAAAAAAAGCTAGTCAAAGAGAGTGTGAGTTATATATATATATATATATATATATATATATATATATATATATATATATATATATATATATATATATATATATATATATATATATATATATATATAAATATATATATATATATATATATATATATATATATATATATATATATATATATATTTATATTTATATTTATATTTATATTTATATTTATATTTATATTTATATTTATATTTATATTTATATTTATATTTATATTTATATTTATATTTATATATATATTTATATTTATATTTATATTTATATTTATATTTATATGTCTAGCGATAGAGCGATAGAGATATGCAATGAAATTGAAAAAAGTGTATTGCAGCATTTGACAATGCGGCTAGGCAACGGTTGTTTATCCGAGATGTCATGAACAGATATGCCCAATCTACGGCTTAAATCATTGAATTAATGCCGGTTAGCCTTCGGAATACGGAAAAACAGTGTGCATTGAAACTGCTCACAATAATAAATAGTCACAAGTATGCTTTTTGAGTTTTTAAGTAGGATTCTCATTGCTATATTTGCTATTGTGAATAATTTAGCACAAGAACCATCAATAACTGTTAAGATTTTTACTTGTTTGAATGCCAAGAGGATTTTTATTTTCAGACCAGCATTTTGGAAGGATTAAGCTTGCAGCCATTTTGCCGCTTAGTGCGGACGATGTACCATATTCATTTGAAAGTCATTCGATACCTTAAATACGGCGACGCTGGTAGCATTCCACTATGTTCAAACCAACTTGAGCACGAGTCAATTACAGTGAATTTTATTGAGTTCGATTAGCTGCAGATTATGGTGGTTGCAAAGTATTTGTAAATTCCTCTCTATATACAGTACAATAAGTTCAACGCTAATCAAGTAAAATCGTATTGGTCGCAAACAAACGTATTTGAAGTCGCAAATAGCACACCATGCTATAAGTAAGTTTCAGCCAACTTATGAGGAGTGCGTGTTTTCTGGCTTCATCAAGGATATCAATGTTATCTGGCTTCATCAGCTTCAATTAAGAGCCACTTGTTCTTGTACTGTAGGTCTGTATTGCAGAATGATGAGGAAGTACGTCATCCACGTTCCTACGAGCTGCAACATATACGTGTCACAATGACGTCGTCAAGCCATTAAATTAGCTTATTGTAGGTGCTCCTAACATACGCCGTATGAAATAAGAAGTAAACATGACATACAAAAAATGCCGAGCAAAATATATTCATAAAAATGCTCCATCTAAACAGTTTACAAACTTCCAGTTAATAGCTATACACGGATGCAGCTATTCAGCTCAAAATGTAAACTTCATCTCCGTCTCTTCTTATATCTTCTCACTTATGTACACAAATAACGGCGCTTCCCTAATTCTTGATTATATTGATGCGAACTTTGACAGCCCATATTTTTCAATTCACATGCATTAGAGTGGTTTCTTGAAAACAGTAAATGTGTGGCTTGACCTATCGATTACATCCCAGCATATTTCCTTTCGAAATGCATATGAATTAGTTGACGAATTTCCAGTTCTTTTATTTCTACTCTTCTAAATCATACTAGAGAATCTTAGCTTGGAATTTGCACAATACTGCCATGTCTTCACAAAGTGTGAGCAATTAAAAAACATTTAAATCTCAAACATGTACTTACATTTCTTTAAAAACGATTTTAATAGCTAGAATAATAATTCGCAGATAATAGCCTACAATATATATATAAGTTACAGCTTTTCTCAGCATTTTAGACAATCAAACACTTGATCGGTTTTGTGATTTTTCCAGCAAACTTGTACGACGATGGCAAGGTGTTTTGTAAGCCTAGCCTGATAGAATTAGGCAAGCCCACACGGCACTTTTAAGATAGAAAACCGCAACGTCCACATAATTTTGCCTAAATTACTAAAAAATGCTTCTATTATTAAGCGTTCTTTTGAACACGACTTACACTGGATAAGCATATTACATCCACAATTCGGTCTTCCTACTTTCATCTCAGTTTTGAATAGACAATATCACAATAGGCAACACATAAACCAGGTCTTAGATCAATACTATGTAGTTTTGTTAAGTAAGCATGCCAGTGACCCAGATAATCTGCAGATATGACATACCCAACCAATTTTATCGTTCATTAATACATGAGTTGGTGCCACATTACCGCAAATTTACCCGAGCTTCTTTGGCTCGCAAAAGGTTATAAAATAGTAATTTAAATATGGGTTTTCTAGCTAAGTGGTTATTCAACTCAATAGTACCAGAAGTTACCTTCTATTTCTCGACTCCGAAAGATTGTTTTCGTGTATACATTTTCAGTGCCTAGCTATTCCTCTAACTAAATTAAAAATCCTAGTTAGCGAGGCCTTTATGTCGTGAACACCTACTATCTTAATCTATCTTAATGAGCTGTCAATATCTGCATTGACTTGGCGTAGTTTAGATTTTTAGCTTAGCACTTTATCGTTTTTTCAGATTTCCCTGTGCAAGGAAATATATTCTTCGTTACCGGCGAAGGATACTACGAATTTTACTACTGAAGTTTCCATGTGACCCCAATGCGTCTACCGCGTTTGCGGATAATCTTTTCACGTAAGTAGCATCGGCCATCTTAAGTCTTGCAGTAAGCTTCCAGACCAATAGATAGATATTTTCCGTGCTGATGTTACGGAAAATTGAAATTATAACTCATTTCGGCTTTGAACTTCCGTTTTAAGATTTTTCAATTTAGTTTTTGTACTTTAGCTGATCTTATTTAGTCTTTATTCAGTGCCTTAACTTAAGTCTTCATTTATCATGTGGGAATGTGCATTATTTCTCGTATGAATCAGTTAGAAAATGCTTATTTATCATTGAAATATTGTAATGCGACTAACATTCAAATAAAACTTGACTATTTTGACATATATATAACTGTTCAGCTGATATTCTGCTACTTAATCTTAGTAACCGCAAACAGGTTATTGCAAAGAACTAAGAAACCTCCTCTGCAAAGATTTATTTGGTTCAAATAATATAGCCCGGGGTAGAAACCGAAATCTGGATATAAAGACCAGTATAAGATAAGATGAAAAATGAAAAACTTATGTATTTAGGCTATCTAAATCTTAGAAAGTAAATAGGTAATTCTATATTTCCTTAAAGATGAGGTTGCTACAGAGAGGTAGGCAAAGATGTACTAAGACAACATGCTGCATTTGCCAAGCTATACTTTCGGCTCGATAATAGTTTTTCTTTCAAATTGGCATCTAAGTTTTGGTTACATTTGAACTTTCTAAACTTTAACTAGTATCAAACGAGGCTTGGTTATAGGAATGTGTGAGTATCTCTAAACGGATAAAAGCGAGATGTCAGACTAAATGCAAAACCAGTTTAAAGTAGGGAGAAGAAAAATAATAGATCTCTTAAACTCACATTATTGGCAGAAGTTAGTGCATGTTGTTCTAGGAGGTTTTAGACAGCCAACTCAAACCATTGGCAAGTTTTCATTTCATTAAACAGCCAATTGACAGTCATGCAGCAAGTACAAAGCGAGAGGCATAGCTTATAGATAAGGATAGTTAAGGATGTATATTAAAGTATGAGTACAGTCGCTGAGATCAGCGGGGTATAATATGTCACTTTCGGACACTAGAGATCAGTCGTGGATGCACGACAATTATGAAGACCAAGTTTTAAAGTTTGGGACCCGCCTGTTAAAATGGTTCTTTGCAACGCTCATCGAACCTCAAAATGAAAATCCTAATTTAATTAGAAATACTATGTTAGTGACGGGAATTTTATACTAGAGCTCTATCTCAGCAGGTTCGAAGCCATATCGGGAATTAGAGATCTGAGTAAGAACTTTACTCTAGAGCCGGCAATCGTTCAGATACCATCACAGCACCATCGGCTAAGAATTCAAATACCTAGACCTAATGCAGTCCTGGAGTAATTTGCAGCCATATTCATCACTGGCTGCAGTGTCCTAATCCATTTTTGATAGCAAATCCAAGGCTAGATAGCATTAGTCTAGTCTAGACGGAATTTTGGAGCAATTAAGATCTTTTTTTTCAGCTAGAGCATTAGATAACCTCTAACATATGACCATAATTAAATCTTTTGGCTTGGTGTGGAGATGATATCCTAATTTCGCTGAAAGATAATTACGCTGTCAAAGAGTACAACTAAATTTTGAGTATATGATCACAGTTCACTATAACACGTCTAATTACATGAGTAAATGCCAAACCCGTAGGGTTATGGTGTCACTTAAGTGGAAATTAAGTTTCACCTCGTTTAAGGAAATAGGCCAAACAATAAAGGTCGATAACCACAGGGCAAGCGTTCTGAGTTTGATACTCACGGCCAGTGATACTTCTTTGCTGATGACAAACAATCCCATGGCTTTAAAACCAGCTGATTCACTAATTTGAGCAAGAAATAGTTGAATCTACAAAGCAAGCATATGCTGCACCTTTTTATACCTATCAAGTTGAATCGTCAAAATGTTGCTAAAACTATTTACTTTAACCTCATCATACTTTAGCATATTATTCAGTAATCAATTTAAAGATCAACGATAAGCACCCAAACATTGAAAAAGAGAACCAGTACATTAAAGTTAGAAACAAATGTTAGATTCACCTGTAAAAGGTCATTCTTGTTGATGTCGCCACAATCACTGGGTAGTTTTTGTAGCTGCGAAGCTGCACATCGAGACTGTCAACGAAAGGCTAACCGATTAAGACCAAGAACGAGATTTGTTGATACTCAGTTAAAATTGAATCCGATTGCACGATCCTAGTTTTGCACGATGCATAATTTATAAATGGTATTTAAAGTATTCATCAGGAGCATTTTATGAATTCCTAACCCTTTAAATTATATTCCAAAACGTATCGAGCTTAGTTAAAATACAATGCTTTCTTAATATCCAAACTTTGCATATGATGTTCACAAATATTATTTACTACTTCTTCCTAATATCAACCTTTACTTCCAGTAAGTTTAGTGTTAAATTGAGGTTGCTCTGAGTGCGAAAACAAATTGAAGAATGCATGCCACGTTTTAGTTTGGTTTCCTGCTGCTATAGGAAAGACAACGATTGGGGCTACATGCCTTCCTTTAAACTAGATCATGTGACTACGCTCGATCATTAAACGCTTTCTCCACATGATGTGCATTTCGAAATCGGTGTTAAAACGCAGGCTTTGAAAACTTGGTGCTAATTTTATAAAAAAATAGCTCAACAAAAATAGTTGGGGCAACATTAAAAATTCTCCCTGCGTTTCAATTGGGTCTACCTTGCTTAACTCTAAGCAACGTAAATTGTACCCTCCGATGAGTGTACGTTTGCAACCACGTACCGTTTACCATAAATTTCCGTACTTCGCATAACTCCTTTGCTGTGGCCACGAGTCAGTCTCAAAAACGCTTTTCCTTAACCGTCTACAATCGGCACTGTCAGTATATCTCCTGTTTAATCTGCACAAAATCTAGATGACTTATTTCTGAGTGACCTTTCACTAGACTGCCCCATTGGCTCTACAGTAAAGTCTGCTTGCTTTCAGCTGCATTAAAAATATTGCTAAATTTCGGGTGACTTTAGACAGGGATGCTACATAACAGTTCCTCCGTGCATTTTATTTAAGGAATCCCGTCTTGACTTCTGTAAATCAGTGCTTGCTGGGCTACAGGCCTGTGCACTCAGGTAATATAATTATATAATAAAATGACTCATTTATATAGTGCCCCATGAGAACTTAATCTTTATTCAGGTGCTGCTTAAAGCTGGTGCAAACTCTGCAGGTAGGCGTGCCTACCGTCAGCGTTGCTGTTGCCACAGTGCGCCACCTCTCGCCAACCTGCAGTGGCTTCCAGTCAAGCAACTCATCAAATCCAAGGTTTGTCACTCAATTTTAGGTCTCCTCACTCTTTATCTTCAGATTAACTTTCAGATCTACTCTCCGATTGGGCTAAGAATCGGTGCACCTGCCATTTGGAATCTGATTGTTTACCTATACCTCTTACAAAACTAAAATCTTTTGGAGACCCTTGCCTTCAGTTTGTAAGCTTATCAAACTTGCGTCACGACATCACCTGATTTGATCACATTAAAAAAGAAACTAAAAACGCCTCTATTTTAAAAAGCATTATGTGATTCAACCTATAAATGATAGTGGCAGCATTGCAAGCTACCACTAATTAAACTTGCATGCGGACTACGTACATGTCACCTCTAACCCTGTCATTTTCATTGTTTATTAAGCGTGCTACCACTAACTGTTCGACAGTACTTTCTTTGCAAAGTGCATGGCTTGCATAACTGCTTGCTTTGTAACTGCCAATTTAAACGTAGTATGCTAACATTTTTTCAATCAATAATGTAGTGATGTGTTAATGTTTTTAATCTAACATTAGTATAGCAGAATAAATTACTTTGGAAAAATAGGAGAGGTTTAACTTGCTTTTAAGATTGCGCAAATAATACATTAATTATATTGAATTGTATCATATTAGATTCATGCTTTTGATTGCAATTCTGGCGCTATAACTAAATAATTACACATTTATTCTTACACGAATATATACGACATAACATTCCGATAAATTTTGATATTATTGGGCTCTATCTTTTGCGTTCCTTATGAATTTGTGCAAAGTACACGAGTTATGTATATTACTATATATTATAAGATACGCCGCTAAGAATGGAAGATCTATCAGAAATGTCAGATATGGTCAGCATTTTCTTGAATCACGTTACACGACTTGTGAGTTTAGATACTTTGGTAGTATACTGAGTGTTTTATGGATCCTGATCCAGGTTCAACTGAGTATATGAAGTGGAAGTAGTGTTAATACAAATCCCATTTTAATTTTTAATTTTTTTTCTAAGAAACCACGCATCGGCCTGCATGCATTCAAGCATCCAATTTCTATTGTAAAAGCAAACATGTTTGATACGCAAATATATATCTACATACTCTAGAAACAAGAACGTGGGAAGACGCTGAGTCAGGGAAGAGACATGTCGCTTGTCCTCCTCTTCAGTGGGGCAGCGATCTGGGCCGTCCCCTATTTTTACAGCCCCCCCCCCTGACGGTCACCGATGACTGCATTGTGTCTTTATTTTTCTTCATCAGCAAGCACCGAGCTCCTTCCCTTTTTTTTAATAAAACCTATGAGCGTAGGCTTTTCATTAGTCACAACTTTAGCCGTGGGCCGATATTTAATTTTTCGTGCCTTTTTCTTTGCTTGTACTTAACCGGTCTTAGCCCTAGACGAAAATCCTGGCATCGTTACAGATTGTAGGAATTCCTAATTTTACTGCTGTTTATACGTACCTCCGATTCACTGACCCCAAGTTAATAATATTTTGAGGACAAAAGTGTATAGAGACTGCTAGTGTTTGGATGCTAGGAGTATTTTCATTATTTCAACGACCAAGATTCACCACTGTCTGTTAGGTAGCTTAATCTTGCGTAGAAAAATGCATTTATAAGCTTAAAATTACAAAGATCTCTTCAGTCCAGTGGGCCCCTCCTAACCTTCCGCACCTGAAGCAAATCAATCTTAAACCCTTAGAACACAGCCTTATTAAAAATGTTCGTATACAGCATAAGGTAAATATGCCTTTCAGATAAGCACTAACAATTTAGTAGATGGCGGCAATCCTGTAATACGTGATCCTCTATTGTCTACATTAATTGGTGGTGATAGCCATTAAAACTCAGCTCACCGGCCGATTAATGTAATTCCATTTTGGCTGGGCTGCCAAAGAAAGCTCTTATGCCACTATAGCGGACTATGAATATGGCTGCAAGGCTAGTCTGCAAGTCCCAGCGGTGTGAGCACGTGTTACCTTTGCTGAAAGAGCTAGGATGGTTGCCGGTTGAGCAAAGGATACAGAGCTAAGTTCTTACGCTGACCCACAAGGCCCGCCACGGCTTGGCTCCTTCGTACCTAGCTGAACTTCTGCACCAGTTTCAGCCTGTTCGCATCCTCAGATCCTGTGTGGACAATAAATTAGCTGTCTCTTTCCTCCGCTTAAAGACAGTTGGCGACGGAAGCTTTAGCTCTACAGGTCCTAGACTGTGGAACTCGCTTCACAATTCTTATGCAACGACAACTACTCTCCTTCAGCCGACTACGGTTCATCCTTTTCAGCGGTCTTGAGCTGCTACTTCCATGCTACTTACTACCTCAACTGCTCTCCTGAATCTGCTATGCTTTCTATTTTCTCGTATTGCGTGAGACGAAGGCTGTTGGCTAGATCTATTCAAGGAACTAATTGTCACTTGCAACCCTAGGGAACAAGAGCTATTAGCAAATCAATCACCTGAGTGGATCAAAGCACAGCTGCTGTTTAAGGAAAACCAATAGGCCTAATAAGCATTTGTATTGCTTATTAAGAGACAGAGACTATGACATCAAGCATAGCATTGTGATGCTCCAAGATAACGGACTTGGTCACTTATAATTTTATAGGGATGTCTTGCTAGGCGACATGGCTCATGTTTTCTACTAATCGTTTAATCATGTTTCCTGTAGAGCATCTGTAAAGGGTTGAGCAAGAGATTAATTTGTCTGGGAGAGCTACATGAATGTATTATTATTTATTATTAACTAGCTCCTTTGTTCTGTCTTGGCTTTATTATTGTGTGTCTCTTAAGGCTGGGCTACCAAAAAACAACTAGGCAACTGCAGCTGGTTTTTAATATGGCTGCAAGGCTAGTTTGCAAATCCCAGAGGTTTGACCGCATGACTTCTTTGCTAAAAGAGCTTGGGTGGCTGCCGGTTGATCAACGGATACTCAACAAAGTTCTTACGCTGACACGCAAGACCCGCCAATGCTTGGCTCTTCTATATCTAGCGGAACTGTTATACCTGTTTCAGTCTCCTCGTGCCCTCAGCTTCTGTACGGACAAATAATCAGCTGTACCATTCCTCAGCATGAAGACCGTTCTCGAAAAAAGCTTTAGCTCTGCAGGTCCTAGTGGAACAATAATACTTGCACCTCGCAGAGGTTACAAGATATTTCAAGATATTACTGAATGATTTGAAGTATGGCTGATATTTCTTGTGGGAAATTTCGGAATTTCCAAATCCAGTCATTATTGAAAAAAACAGACTAGGCGATATCACTAAAAGTTCTTCCCTATTGTGCCTAAGAAGCATGAATGCGCTGGTGCCCTTTGTAATCATGGACTGGCAGCAGTGGATTAGGCTCTCTAAAAATAACAATAATATTATAAATTGCACTCAATTACTTGCTATAGCTCCCTCAGAGAACGAAACCTCTTTCTAGGCACTTTCCATTTGCTGCAAACAAATCATAATCTAATGGTTAGCAGCAGTATTTCAATGACAACAAGTATGATTTAAGTTAAAGGTGACATCACATTCTCAGCTTGCAAGTGTGGTTAGTGGCAGCTCGATGATTCACTAAAGGGTGCGATCACTAGATGCGTTTGTAGTTTTCTTTCTAATGGGATCAAGTCCAGGGATTTCATGACGCTAGTCAGAAGAAAGGTAAAGGTTTTTGAAGCATACGAACTAACGGCAAGGTCTCTAAAGGAATTTAAGTTAACTACCGGTTGTTTAAAGTTTATATATTATATTGGTACATCTGATAGGTAGACTGGAGCCAAAGAATATAGGGATCTCAAGGTGTTTGACCGAAGGTGGAAGTTTGTGTATTGCTTGACTGGGCGCCAGTGCATGTCAGCTAGAAGTGGTGTGATGTGACAACTGGTACGCTCACAACAAACAAGCACAGCCAAAGAGTTTTTTTTTGGTGTGATGTGACAAATGGTACGCTCACAACAGACAAGCATAGCCAAAGAGTTTAACACCAGCTGTAAGTCACCGATTTTGAGCTTCCGATTTTGCTTAAAAATTCAGTCAGATTTCTTCTGGATTAATTTTTAATGCATGGTGACTGGCGGCCACAGCAGTAAGACAGAATAATGAAAGTAAGTTTGCTTGGAGTGGGAGTGATCTCATAAGTAGTAAATAAGTGATTCTCTGCTCTAGCACAATAACATGCAGTCTAGCCTGCATATATCATCGAAGCAGGGCTGTAGCTACTCGCTTCAAGCTCCCATTCATTTTGAATTACCACTTTATTGTACCGTGATATCAGGTAATAAATATCAAATAAAGTGCCCAGAATGAAATTTATTTCTCTACGATTTCTATAAGCACATATTAGTCTTGCATAGTAAACTAGCAGTAGTAGAAATATTAACAGGCATTCCGTACCTTTTCTGCCAATATTGATGCAGCCAGGAATTCAGCACTGAGCATTGTAACAGCACCCAGTAGCCAGAATATGTAGGCGTTCAGCAAAGCACCATTAGAAGGGTCACGAAGAGTCTTGGATGAAATTATGTTATACAGCTGGATTATTGTCAGCACCATGTTGAAAAATATATGTGCGCCGAGGTTGACCTGAAGACACTTATTGATGCCATTGACCACGCTACTAATACGCTGATGGAAAAGTCGAAAGTTTCCTATCTGCCGAGCAGCTCTGAGGGGGTCTGTACGCACAACGTTCTTAATTCGGCTATTCAACCTGTCGAATGCATTTCCGACGTGAATGCTGACGTTAAAAATAAACACGCCGGGCCATACCCATGCTCCCGAGCCGATTATTAACGTGGCGATCATTACGTACCGGGTCGCTTGGTATTCGCTCTCAGTCGTTGCATTTGCGGGCCACAAGCGAATTAATACCCTTACGGACTCTTCATTGCGATCCTCAATGTATTGAGGGCACAAGTAGAGAACGTTCACTGTAATAAGGATCCAGCCGATTAGAACGGACAAAAAGTTCAATTTCCACGTACCTTCGTCTGTATTGCCATTGCCCTCCGTGGCTGTCATGTCAGACTCAATTTCGAGTAGCCGGGTATAATACTTACCAATGCCCACCTTATCTGAGTAGCTCATGACATAATGTACTATCGCATTCGTCGAAATTAAGAGGAACCAGGTGCATGCGCTAATCTTCATGAATAGGTACTCATCCACTCGATCTCCACTATCGAAAATCGTTACGAATATTCGCACTAAATTGGCCATTATTAGCATTAACACAGTCGTTGACCATAGCATGATTGGTATCCAGATTCTCGGGCCAATATTGCAGACGTTTCTTGGAAAGAAAAGTCCGAACACTGTAAGTGAGTACATGAGTGCCTTGTAACTGCTCTGGTCGAGAGTAGCTCGCCTCATCTGTCACAGTTTTGACGCTGGATTAGGTGGCAGGAGAAAGTCGGACAAAGACGTTGAAAATAAAGTCGAAGAACAGCTCACGCTCGGTAACCTCATCAGCACCGCAGGCCTTTTTGCAGCCGAAGTAAACCGAGAGTGGTGGTACACTGGAATCAGCTCTTTCCAAATCTCATCCGTTTCATGCCGCCTAAGTGTTCCAGATGCCGACGGCTTGTCCAATCACAGACACGATTTTCAGAACAATTAGAATAATCAATACTCGTTATATTACCCTGGGCAACTCATGTAGGGGTTCCTCCTAAGAGGCTGAAGCATTAAGCCACTCCGTAAGAGGCTCTTAGATCTGGCAGTTTGCAGAGTACTGCATGCCGTGGCCTTTTGATTTCTGCCAGAGGGCTGGCTGCTTACGTTTGGTGATGTAAACAGTCATTGAATACCAGACTATCTCATTATCGGAAAGGACTGGGTCTGATAACGCTCATTTCTCAACTCGGTTGCTATGATATATGAATGAAAATGGTGACTTACTGTATGCGCATTTAGGGAGTTTCGTAGAAACTATACCCTTTCCTACTGCTATAGCTTTTAGGTTGGGTGCTGTCAGAATCTAAGCCGTTAACGTAAAACACTCGAAGCCATTTGGACTCTAAATAATGTTTGCTCCTGGACCGCACAGACTGGGGGCGGCTGCTAAAACGTGTCTTACGAGGATATGCTAATAAACAATATCATTCTAAATTGCGAATCTCGACCTTGAACATAAACACGGGGCAAGCCTCTCTTGGAACACTGTGAGGTGATGCTGGACTAATAATGCTCATCGATGAATTGGCTTTTTATATGGAGCAAGGAATTAAGAAGGGTAACGTTAGCCTTTTTGTGGCAGACGTTGTATGCTAGCTAGTGCACACATTACCGCGTCTCGGCCGTATGGCTTCGAATAAGTCACGGTTATTTACAGATTCAATGCCATGTGTCCGGCCAGTAACTTTTGGATTTAGTGAATTGACCCATTGGATGTAACAGAACTGAAGATATTATGTCAATATTTTTGTAACTTTTAACAAAATTACTGAAGAAAACTGCTGGAATTCAAAGAATTGGTAGAGATCAAGGTAAATGCTGCAGTCACCTCTCAAAAGTCCGGCGGAAAGAGGGCTGCCTCATAAGGTTACTTGCCGAGAGAAGGTAAATATGTCCGCAATTACAAGCAGCGTGAAGCTACAGCAAGTTATATTATTAAATAAGCAGAAAGAGGATCGGAAAGCTATAGGGAGCTAGCATCAACGTTTTAGTGGCTAATTGCATGCATATACAGACTTAAAGTTTCTGTTCAAGGGGAATATATAAGTTAGTAAAGCATATTGGATGGGCAGCATCTAAGCTATTCTCGAAACTAAACAAGCTTGAAGAATGTTCTAATCCTCCCCTTAAATACCGTTGGCGACAGAAGCTAAAGCTCTGCAGGTCCTAGACTGTAGAACTCGCTCCCATATTTCTTACGCAACGACAACTAGCCTCCCACTGCCGACTACGGCTCATCCTTTTCAGCGGTCTTGAGCTGCTGCCTCCAGGCTACTCACAACCTCAACTGCTCTCCTGAGTTCGCTATGCTACCCAACTTCTATTTTGTGTGTGAAGTAGAGTCTTTTGGCTTCCAAACGCGTACCGAAAGCCACATAGGCTGTGAGTGCTCTATTATAAACTCTCCTGCGTAACACCCGCATAGTCTGAATGGCTTTGCGGAGTTACAGATGAAGATACGCACACAATGACATGGTTATTGGCACTACATCAATAGTGGAAGTTGTACGACAGTGTGGTAAAGTAACACTAAGAGCATTTCTTAATCGAGCAAGCTGGTCCACCTATTACGGCTTTTGATATAGACAGAACATAGCATGCTTCATTTAAGGGAGTGACATACAAAGAAATAAATAGAAAACTTGAAATTTAATTCAAACATTTCCACATAGCGTTCTAAATTATGACCTAGTAGCGACTGAACTGAATGTATATCTAACTTATTTTCTTCAGGCGACTGTACACACCCATATTAGCTATCGCTTGCTAGCTGTCACGTATTCTTCAGTGGGCGGTAGCAGTCCTTGTTGGGATACCACTCGACCTACATGGTAAATATTCAACTTTATAATGGCTCATTTGGCAATGACTATACACTCTAATTATTATATGTAATTGCCTCTAACTATTTGAATTAGAAGGCTGTTATTAGGTTAGTGACTCCTTACCATAGTTACTCAGTTTCAGCATTGTCTTATTTTGTTTCTTAAGAATATTGCATGGTGCATGCGCATGTGTCCCATTGCTTGGAAATAGTCCTGGCCCGTGCTTGATCCAGCAACACAGAAATCCATTACGTCTAATGCCCGCTGAACATAAACGGCACGGTAACTCAGTTATTAGATGAGCTTCATCATCCGTTTCCCTCTTTGCTTTCCTAAGTTCTCAGGATGATACTTAAGCTGCTAATTAAAATCTCGGCTTGCGATGTCATATCTTTGCTTGAAAGCACTTTCTAGCAAAGCCGTGCGACTTTGCGGCCACAAACAATCGCACACACCAATAAAAGAAACGTCAACTAAACATACAGTGCAACAAGACGTCGTTAGTTGTTCTAGAAAAGGCCGAGAAACAAGAATCTCCACTAGAACCTAGTTTAGTTTAACAACCTCTCGTCAAGTGACCTGTTGATTTACCGATGAGAAATCTTGAGTGCTTTGCTCCCACAGCATTCAATACAGGGAGGGACGTTCTTTCTTCGTTTAATTTTGCTTTTTTATAACTTACCCAAGTCCCGAGTACGATACAATTACAGTATATTTGTAAGTGCTGGTTTTGGCACATGTTGCAATTATCAGGTCATTCAAATTGGACCAGCCGCGCTAACTTGACAGTATTTAGTGGAAATGCGTGATCCAGCTTTAGATCCTAAAACATCCAAATGCCTTGTTAGATCATCTTCGGTTTTAGTGCAAGGAGGTATTGCAAGCTATTTTTCTTTGGGATAAGATAGGTTATAGTGACAGAACCATTGCTTGCTGTTAATTGACTCGATTTCATGCTACGCATGACCACATACCTATCACAGTTTTCTTTAAATGTTATGATTTCTCGAGAAATTTCGTGCAAGCGAGCTTGAAAATGGAAATTAAATAAAATCAAGTGCACTATATATATATATTTTATAACTGCTCCTTCTTCGATTGGATCTCACTTGATAATAAGTGATGCTATTTAAACCTGCATATGTAACCAAGTAGTAACCTAGATTGTGAATTAGCTTGTGACTAATTTAGCCCGGTCGTCCATCAATGACATCAAATTGACACAACCAGATCGCTGGTGGCCGCCGGCTATTGATCGGCGACGATGTGGCCTTTTGTGGTTGTGCTCTCGGCAGCTGGCTGCGGACAACCGAGCCCGCATGGCAAACCGCAGCACCGAAATCTCGTCAGATTAACTGACCCAGGCTCGGGTTTCGGGGAGTGGTGCATATCAATGTATCTCTGAACTATCTGAAAACCACTATTCATCTTAAGAAGCTGAAAATATTTACCTCGATAGGCCTTTTTTTCATCAAGCTAGTATGTAAGTCACAAATGATACAGAGACCTGCTATTTTTTGTTTTTAAATACGTTCTCCTGGTTTGCTTTCAGTTTAGAGATATATTTCGTAGGCAAATTTTCTAATGGTCTTCTTGTTTACATACAAACTGTATACAATCCAGACCAACTTTAATGTGGGTATTTTAAAGCACATAAAACCATACTGTTACGAGTCGACCATTTGGTCTCTAATAAAATAGGTAATTTTTGACCAGCTTAAATAGTTTTTGGCTCAGCCTTTACCATGGAAATATGAATGTTAACTAGCCTTGAAAAATCGTACACTATCCTAGTACTCAGGCGACAAATATTTCGGTATGCGATATTAAGTTGCAGAATCGACTTTCAGAACTCCTAGCTTTGTCCTCGGCGGTTTCAATATAGTATTCCAGCTCTGTTAAATTTTGTAAGTCGGTTACCTGTATCTTGAGAGTGACACTTCGATCGATAACAACTCGTATGTCGTAGCACACGAGATATATTCAATGAGCTTACTGGGCTGTGCTAGCATCCAATTAGTAAGTCAACAAAATGAGCTCTCTGGTTTCAGTACCTTAAACTCAGAAGCCCGATAGAAGGGAATGTAATGTGGAGAAACGTTCACGATCAAGACTTTTTAATTTGAAAAAACTAAGAATAAATCTTATGTATAAATCCAGTTCTTTATCAGGCATACTTTCGTCGTATATCAGCAGATGGGCAAGCACGGAAGTGGCTAGGTGTAATGTATTCTAGCATTGATTCAAATTAAGAGGTAGCCCAACGCTTCACTGGTGCTGCATGATACCTTCTAGGACAAGTAGGTTGAGGAAGAGACTCACAAAAGATATTTTAAGCTGCCTTTTTTAAGAGGACAAAATTGTAATTACATTGGCAAAAAATTGACATTTGAAGCTTACGGCCGGCATTCACGGACACCAGGCTTGCATAGAATATAAAAAATCTAGGTTTATTGAGCTAGGCTAACTATCGATTTAAATACCCTCAAATGTGTCAGCCAAATAGCCGCAAAGCGGCCGCATCGGCAATCCAGCTAGCTAAATAAAATTTTTGACCTTCAGTATTGACTATGTTCAAACCTATTTGTGAAGAATCACAATGTTAACAGCCTATATAGAAAATTATCACTAAAAAATAAGAAAGTGAAACCGAGAGTATGTTGTCGCACGTTTAATCATCCTGTTTGCTCGATTCGCTCTTTTTGATAATGCGTTTAATTCAGTCACCGGTATAGTTCATGTAGTAAAACTTGGTCAGTCTCCGGTATTATTTGAAGTATAAATCAAAGCCATGAAAGTTCTTTGCAGTGACTCCAACTCATTTTTTATTGACGAGTTATCTAATGCTTGAATAATCCTCAGTGCGGATCATGGCTACCCACGATTTGTTAATGCTATCATAATTTGCATATGCTTTGAATTATTTTGAAAATCCAATAGCTATCACATTTCAATTTAACTTTTTCTTGCTGCAAATGACTTGTTGCAATGCCAGCTTTTTTCAACTCGCACTTTTTTCACTGAATGCATTGCTTCAGTAATGTTTCACCAAGCTTTAAAATACCAGAAATTTTTTTTATAATTTTGTACATAGCCAACATAAGTCCTTGCTCACAAGATCAATGAGCTTATACCACAATTCTTTACCAATATTTTTTATGTTTGCATGACATTTTGTCTCGATGATCAGACTAAGATAGCTATCCACACGAAATCTAACAGTTAATCTTACAACCTGCCACATTATGCAATATTAGTTATGCAAAGATTGCTGAAATATATAGCTATGCAACTGCTTGCACTTTAATTTATTCTTAAAATAGTGGCAACTTTGTGGAATTTGATCGTGGCTGGGGTAGAAGACTGAAATAAAAACTGTAAATCGGCAGAAATTCATATCACCAGCTATAGGCTGGGCTATCCAAATTGACTCAACGATCGACGCTACCTTAAAGGAGTTATTACGTGCATGAGGTGACTTCCAATAAGCCAATAATACCTGCTTAAATAATTATATGTACGAGCACAAAAATGATCTCATTTGACGAAGTGCTATTTCCGTCAAGCTGCTGGTTAAAGTATATGCTGTCCTAGTATTTACCAAGATTGTGAATAGCATATATCATGCAATTACAATAATCTGCAGAACTGCTTGAATTTTGCAAGAGTGGTAATAGTCGAATGGCACCAAGATTAATCCAATCCACCAACAGTTTGCGTAGCCCGATCACAAGACTCTGAAAATTGCAGCAATTTGATTTAGCTTAATGAATGATTAGGCAAATGTATTTGAGCTATTTTTAAATATAATTTTAGCTTCATGAATGATTCGGAAACTGTAGTTAAACTATTTTCTAATTAGTACTTTTTCAATTTAAAAATGTTTTTTAATGCTTGAATTCTAAAAATTGTGCCGCGAACAAAGGCTTACAAGTTTAGCATCAGCTATGTGAATCAAATCGATGTACGTCTAATTATAAGTCTGGAAGATATCTTTAATTTCGTATTGGCCGAGGATAACAAACCATACGTACTGTGTTTAATAAAAAATCTTGAGAAAGAGTTCATTCCATAACTGATAACAAGCGGCGTGCTCACGAAGGGCCCAGCCAATAAATTAAAAGCGAGAAAAGCAACGCGAAAATGGCAAACCTCGGCGAATAACATTCAGATTCTCATTTTACCCTTTCTCCTCTACCTCAATTAGCATCTTCAAGTCATCTGATCTCTCATTCCTGAACTGAATAAAATAATATTAATATTAATCTAATAAATATTAATAATGTGGGGATTAATAAAGCCCGTATATTGAAAAACATTCCATTGTACTATTTCTGGCACAACATTCTTTATTGAAATTATTTTCTTTATTTAAAAAGATTCCATCAAAAAGTTTCAGTATTGTAGGGGGGTCCAGAACGGATTAATGGTATTTCAACGGATAAAACTAGTTTTGCATGCGAGTAATTTTAGTTACGATCTCTGTCACAGAACGAAATTAACTCGTAAGTTGAAATACCACTTTATATCAGTAAAGACATTTCCTATAAGAAGAGGTATCTCTCTCTACACACAAATATATATATATATATATATATATATATATATAGAGAGAGAGAGACAGACAGACAGAGACAGAGACACATTTGCATGCTGACCCAGTGCATGTAACCCCTAACCATGTTATTCATTGTGTTTGTTTTTCAAGCATGATTTTACTTACTATTCTATTGCGTATCACTTTGCAGCAAATGTAAAGCGCCTAGAAATAGATTAAGTTCTCTGAGGGCGCTTTATCAAGTGCAATATTATTATTATTATTACAGAGACAGAGACAGAGACAGAGACAGAGACAGAGACAGAGAGACAGAGAGACAGAGAGACAGAGAGACAGAGAGACAGAGAGATGCATGTCGGCAAGCAGCACCCTCCCGCTTGCCTGTGTTCTGATTCATAAGAAACTCTGAAAACAAGGACGATTGTGAAAGTAACACTTTGATTGTTTTCACTGTTGAACTTGATATTTCTCCATTGACGCTCTTTGGACTTAAGTTTCGGTAATATGTTACTTTCACACTTTTTAGGCAGGGTTATAAAATATTGGTAATTTTAAAATTGATTTTAATACAGTTTGAGCGCTTAAAAAATCAGCACAAGCTCTTTAAAAACTTTTAAGTTCACAAAATGTAACAATTCCAAATGCAAAAGAATTAATTTTCCTTTCTGATATGTTGATGACGTTTTTATCTTTATTTTTGCCGGTTACGGGCAGAACTTCGACACTAGAAGGAACAGTTAACACAGCCCTTCAAAAAAACAATAGTATTTTAGACTACTCATAAAGTGAAGTCTTTTGACGCGAAGCTTTCCTCCGGCCCTGGTATTAACTGTTACCTGTCCGGGCTCATTCCTAAAATTGTATCCGCCAGCAATACCAAGATATTTATCAAGCTTATCTCTTGGAGCCTTATTATGCCAGTGCGGCTAGTTGTTCTACCGATGCGAATATCGCACAATGAAGAAAGCTTTATTTCCTATTACGTTAATCCATATATTTATATATAAATACAAATATATATACATATATATATGTGTGTGTGTGTGTGTGTGTGTGTGTGTGTGTGTGTGTGTGTGTGTGTGTGTGTGTGTGTGTGTGTGTATGTATGAGAACTTTAATGGGTTGATAAGCACCTGTGCAGAATAGAATAATTTGTTAAGCATTTTCTGAATTAAGCTGTATGAATAACTCGGTTATTCAAGTGATGCCAAATTTAAATGCCAACGATATAGATGACAGAGAATCTTTTGCTAGCCCAGGCTGCGGGAGAGTGGAGAAAGGGTAAGCGATCGACAGCCGAGTGATCAGAGAGATGCAGATGTAAGGAGAAGTAGGGTGCGTGCTGACGACCACTTGCCGTCAGCTTTGCCAGCTATTCTATATATTCGTCCAGCTGCTCGTTGATCATTGATTTCTAGCAGCGGCTTTGGTTGTACGTGAGTGATTTTTGAGCGACCAATGACAGCTACGAGTTCTCTTAGGTTCATACATACGTCACTTTGTATATCTTCTACTTTAATTGCCAGTGCACTGCTGATTGTTATTACATTAAAAATAGTTAGGAAATATTTGGTCGGATGCCTTATTATTTCAAATTTGTGAGAGCAGTTCGCACTCCAAAGTATATATAGATAATATTTGAAGCAAGTCAAAAGAGAAATTATCCGTTAATTGACAGCTCACTAAATACAGCTTTCTTTAAAGCTACGACCGGTCTTCAACTCTTGCATTGTCATTGTTTCTTAAAAAATAATTCTAATAAAATAAATAGCCAGTTTATTTCATACATTTAAAGGTGGAATTGGGCTTGGCAATCGTTGTGGTGCTAAGCAATTATACTGGAATACAGAAGATGAGTGGTGTAAACTGCAGTGCTCACAGCTGTAGCACCTGCCTCAGAAAACTAACTGGTGTGTCTTAGTGGCTTGTAAATTGTTGATGGTGTTCCGTGGCTTTTTAGTAGCAATGGCTTTGCCAATTGCATATTCTCTCCAATAAGAGAAAAAAATGAACTACCTTTAAGTTAAGCAGGTACCAGTACTAGGTAGAATTTCCTAACAGAATATAGAAGTTATATGATTGTTGATGAAATATTGGTCCAAGTTAAATTTGAGCTTAACAATAGTTTTCTAGCTTTTAATTATAAGCATATGGCTTTCCATGATATTGTGTAAAATAAATTTAGGTTTTTAAAAATAAATGTCAATTTTGAAGAGAAGGTACTTAGTCCGCAACAATTCTTTTGTATTTCAGAAGAGATATAGTTGTTCACTTGGTTTTGAATTTGCAATATGATTACCCTTACTGCTTACATTTTAATATTACTTTTGTGAGCATAGATTTAAAGTCGATTTTTTGAAGAACTTAAGTCAAATTTCTAGCTTAAATTAAGCGTTGATATAAACTTTCATGACTAAATCATTACATATTGAACTTTCAAATCTGGTATTGGTGATTCTGAGCTTTTCATTCGAGTGAATGAGAGTTACTTCATTGCTTTCACTGAGTGCTAAGTTAGATATTGGTTTAAATAGTTAAATATATCCATCTGCAATGTATACAACAAATTATTCGGATAGTGTTTGAAGTAAATTAAATTAGAAAATGCTCTTGATTTTAAATAACCACGATATGCGGTAAGCATATCAATAGCCCACCACGGCTTGGCTTTTTCGTACCTAGCTGAACTGCTGCACTAGTTTCAGCCTCTTCACGTCCTCAGGTCTAGTGTAGACAATAAATTAGCTGTTCCATTCCTCCGCTTAAAGACCGTTGGCGACAGAAGCCTTTACTCAGCAGCTCCCAGACTGTGGAACTCGCTTCCACAACTCTTACGCAACGACAACTACTCTTCTGCTGCCGACTATGGCTCTTCGTTTTCAGCGGTCCTGAGCTGCTACTTTCATGCTACTCACTACCTCAACTGCTCTCCTTTCTCTGCTATGCTTTCTATTTCCTCTTTATTACGTAAGACGAAGTCTGTTGACTACCGAATGCGTACCGAAAGCTGCTTAGGCTGTGAGTTCGCTATACAAAACTCTCCTCGGTGACATCCACACCGTCTTTTTGACTTTGCGGAGTTATAGAATGAGATACATACATACAATATCAACTCTCGCTTACTCTGTGGGAGTTAACTCTATTGCAATTTTATAATATCATTGCATCAGTGGTTACCACAATTTAACTTTCCACACTACCAGGACTATACCTTAGACTAGCTAATATAATTTAAGAGATTCGTGCCTGCTTCCTTTGAAAATTGAAAGATACTGTCTTCCATCAGGTGCTGCAAAGTCTTTGCTAACTGGTCACTTGCCTTGAACAAAGTTTGCCAAGTTTCTTTTATTTACCTAATTTTGGCTACAAGCGGACACAGAGAGCAATTGATTGGGCAAATGTGTACCACTGTCCAGATGTAAGCTTTGCTCAAAAAGAGCTATTCTTGTTTACATAATTGGGATACTACGTATGCAGGCCAAATTTTGCCATCGAATATTAGCTTTAAGGATAGAATCGGCAGTATCCAATCAAGTTTTTTGTCGTGTTCAATTTCAAAACTAGCCATTTTCATATTACACGTTAACTGCAGACGTATTTCTGCCGTGCGACTGAGCTGTAGTATACCAGTGCTGCCACACATACTTCAGATGTCATTGCAATGGTTGAATTATCTTTTATCTAAATAATGCATGGTCTAAGGAAATGTCGTTTTCAATAATCATCAAGCTAAGGCAACAGCAGCTGCTTGCAGGACTCGATTGACTGCACCTCATTGTTATCTAAATTAATAATTTAAGTGATTTACATTTTTAACATTGTGAAACATACCAATTTAGCTTCCCGGGGTAGCTTGTATCTAAAGTTCTCTTGGCTTCAAAAATTATAAATCTCTTCTGTCTCACCTAGCTAAATTTTCAAAGAAGATCTACCATTATACTCACGCGACACATTCACATATGTTCAAAAATTTAGATTCATCTCTTGAAATCACTTTTGGCTAAAACATGTAAAAAGATAATTAGTAGGCTAAGGAAGTTTGTCTTGAATCGTCGACTGAAATTCCTTTTTTTGATAACAGTGTCTGTCTTATAGTCAATAAAACATTTTATTCGATTTTTTTCTCGAAACGCGACCACTTCTTGTAGCTAAATTGCCCTCCTGGTTGTGCTTACCCAGACTCAAGATTGCTCATTGAAGGCTCAAAGTCCTCCTGCTGCATAGGACTGTGGTAGAGATAGACATGTACCTCTCCCTAAAAATTACTAAGCACTATAATAACAATAACTTAATAGTATTGTGTTTCAAAAGGAGAAAAGCAAAACATCTTTTCTTATTCTCCAATTCCGCTTTGCAGCTAAAGTATGGCCCTCAAGCTAAGACTCAGTCTGAATTTTCTCTGAAAAAGTTCTTGCATAAGGTAACCATCTGCAGTCTCATGAGAAGAGATGGCCAATAGCTACAAAAAATCCATACCACGAGCTTATGAATGGCAGTAAATTCAGTTTTATACTGGTTTATTTGCCGACGTGGGTTGCACTACTTATTTAAAGTCACAGCCGTATATTTGTCTTAACCTGTTTACGACAATGAACAGTTTTTACAATAAATTATCATCTCTACCGAGCTATCACTGTCTTCTAAAAGATAGTTGGTTAACTCAATCCTTCATTAAATCCCATTACCATACTAGAAGCATCGCAACTGGATGAAAACTTCCGCCACTGCTAAACTCATACGTAAAAAAAATTTGGGACTGGTGAATCTTGAGCCAAGCAAGAGCCAGACATTCTGAAATCAAGTGCAGTCAGGGGTACATTTAAATCGTATTGCAGTCATCATTAAGTACTGTAGCCCTGTCTATCAAAGTTAACTTACAAACAAATTTATAGAGCAGTCCAATATTTAGAGAAATTTTGAAAAACTGAAGTAAAAATATTTAGCCTAACAAACCAACACTGCTATAGAGATGCAGATTTGATAGCCGATCTAACAGCCGACCTTGCTTTGTCCTGCCAGGGCACTATTTGCATAACACCTGAGGGCATCCATTTAGAAGAATTATCGATCTGTATTGATCGTCACCCGTTTTTAGTGGTGTGCAATCTCAATTGTTTACTTATTTATTATTTAAGTGCTTACCACTTAGTAGAGCAAATGTGGAGAGACAATTTATTTGTGCGAATGCATCTACAGTATCCTTCATCAATCAATATTTTTGTCAATAACATCAAGTCGCGGCTAATGCATGGCGGGTTTTCACAAAAGCTTTCCTTAAAAATGGGTAGCTCCATCAATCTTGACTCGGATTGAATGACAATATAATAAGGAAGTACGTCAGCCAAGTGCTGGCAACCTGAAACGATCCAGGGTCAATATCAATGCCTACTCAATGGTTACAAATGGCTTTACGAGTATCGTTTTTTGGCCAGCTTCTCAGCATGCTTATGCAAAGTACTCACCGTCAGAAGGGCATCCTTGTTTAAAGCAAACACATTGAGTGGCTCAAAGCCCATTGGTCTGTGCGTTTGATCAATGAGCAAGTGAATCTAAAAAGCGAAGATCAGCATATATACAAGAAATACAGTCCTAATGGTCTCATAGGTAACTTTTGTATTATGATCTTATTCATCTCAAGTCAAATTTCAACTTAAATAGTCGCAGTTTATTAACAATGAGAGCATTCAGTTTTAGGAAAAAACTCTGAATTTGTGACTCCGACAAATAGGAGATCGAGTGACTCAAGCACGGCAACTTATAAAGTATCACAACTTTTATTTGACAGTCACTGATGTGAATGCCCTCTTACACTGAGAATTTGACTTGAATCCAGTGTTAGGGCACCACTCCTAAGAAGATGAATAGACCCTGCCAATTTTTCAGCCTGTAAAAGTATAAAAAACGTGGCGGTTGACGATTATACCGTAGCAAGGAAAGCAGAATTGCCACAACAATCATTTATTACTGTTCCTAGGTAGACACATCTTAGCCAAAGAACATGCTTAGAATAACTATTTACCAATGCAGATATTTAAAAAACTGGTCTAGTTACGTTCCAATATTCTGTTTCAATTTTAGGACTGATACGCAACAGCTAAATAGTTTGTTCTCATATCAAGCAGATACGTTTAATACTCTAATTTTGCTGCAAGACAGCTAAAGAATTTGACCTTATCAACAGCGACTTAATTGCAAGTTTTCCGTAAATAACTATTCAAGCAATTCACAGATTGACGTGCATTGCATTACGTTTGGAGGCCCTATAGAAATAATGCTAATAGGACTAACGTTTTCCCTCTGTATGAAGTTGAATTTAATATTTCGTTAAGTCAATGGTAGGTAGACAATTGGTATTACTTATAAAACTGCGTCATGTGACGTGAAAGGTGAGTAACTTGAATATTTTTAATGAACAACTAACAAATGGATATTTCGTTATCCGCATTGTCGAAAATTACTGGTAAACCATAAAAGCAAACGTGGATCTATTATGAAATATTACAAATTATACCACTCAAAAGTTTTTTAGACGCAATATTTATACGGTTATACTGCTGAGTGTTTTCATCCATTACTAAGCTTCCACTTTATCACTGAGTTTCTTAAGCCGAGCTCACAGGAAAAGGTATTAATTTGAGGACTGTTGAGAGTTCAGTTTGTTCTTTTTTTAATACAGAAAGACCAGGTGCTCATTGTTTTCATCTTCTTGATTGTTCATGAAGATTAAAACCCCTGAAAAGACCCTGTTTAAAGAAGCTTTGACCTCTTTGCTCAGCTTTTTGAATAATCTGGCACACCTACAGATTTTCTTTGTCTGCAGGTTAGATGAAGATGCAGCCTTTGACCTTTGCTGAAGACGGCTGTGCAAGAGAGCTTTGAGGTACTTAAAAAGCAACTGACTCATGGTCTTGAGCCGAGGTGAATTTGCTTATGAGATATGGTTTGTAACTGAGTTGTGGCATCAGTATCTATCAAGGATTATAGAGCGGCCACCGTTCGCTAGTGTTTAAAAAATGAAAATTCAGTTCACTGCGGCCAGTACCTTTATAACAAAGCTACTCCGTTTCGCGTCTGCACATTTGGCAAAAAAAATTGACAGGATACAAGCTCTGAGCCACATATGGACACTGAAGTCATTTTTTTATTTGCGAGCCATTTCTGATTC
Organism: Cristatella mucedo; assembly: GCA_009760855.2. Taxonomy (NCBI): domain Eukaryota; kingdom Metazoa; phylum Bryozoa; class Phylactolaemata; family Cristatellidae; genus Cristatella; species Cristatella mucedo. The sequence goes on along the minus strand of WPIO01000018.1, from coordinate 1,664,499 downwards.
GTGCATTTATTTGGAGACGATTATAGTTTCAAATTGTGAAGCAGCTATACTTCAGGACTCATTGTGAAGTATCTAGTAATACTCGCTTTTTTTTTGAATAAAATAGGTTCCTATTATATGAGCAAACATCGCTACAGAAGCATAGCCGTTATTGACGCCTGAAAAAGCTAAAGAAATTTAGCAGTGCTTCTAACGTGTAGCTCTCGCGTATTCATCCAGCAGCTCAAACTCTTAGAGTTTAAACTTTGAGAGCTGATCGAATAAATTATTAAGGCTAGATCTTTGATCAGACTACTAAAGTAATCATGGTTACGGAAATATCTGTTAAATGGCAATCTGGTTCTGAAATATTCCCTCTGTCTGGCTAGCTTAAGGCTGTCTCCTAATTGTTACAGTTCACTTATCAGAGCGTCATGGACAGGAAGTTAAAGAATTTGTGCTATAATAATGGTGAATAATAACTAAGTGTGTGTATCAGTGCTAGGGAACCCTGCATTGCTCATTTGATGTTAGAAATGAGGCGCCATTAAGAAAAACCTAATGCTAGAACGATTTCTCGGTTCTCGAATCATTATGGCTAGAAAACTTCGTCATCTGTTCTTTTCTGTACCTGGCTGCACAGGTGCCAGATAAAAAATCAATCGCAAAACGAATATGTACAGGTGCCAAAGGTTGAGCCATACAATTTGTCTAAGTAGCAGCAATTGACCATAGAAGCTAAATATAAGCTTCTATGGTCAATCTAAGTATACCCAATTAGCGAGCCTTCTAGAGATTGTGTAAAGTTCTAGGTGATTACTCATGATTGTGCCCATTAGATTGTGTTTTTGAATTGTAAAAATAGTCAATATATGTCACCTAAATTTTGGAACTTGATTAGGAATGTAACCATACAGTTTAAATGGGAATCTAGTAGTTTTCTGGCGTTAACGTCCTAACAGCTGTCGGTGTTGTTGGAATAGACATTTAATAGCAATAGATGCTTCAACAGCCCACAGGGATCTTTTCAGAAATGTATCCGTAATTTGATTTCTTATGCTTTGATTGCGAGCTTTAAGTGAAGAATAGTTAATTTCGATCAAGCAAAGAGAATCATTGGCACATCCTTCAAGAAAGAATTGCTAAAGTAAGTACTTACTGTGCAGTATACACGAGCACTTATCACACACTCCAGCACCAGAAATCCGAATAAGAGACACAGCCAAAAGCTCGTAATTCCAACGAAGTAAGGATCACCTCTTAAAACTTTAGACCACATGAGACTATAAATGGTAACCATTGTTCCAAAGAGCTGGAAAGTTGTATGTACCATCAGCTGTGGACCCAGGCAATGGTTGGCAACTTGTATAACCTTTTCAATACGTCTCAATACCTGTCTGTAGGCATCAACTTCTCTGAGAAAGACGGAAGGGTTCAAGCAGATCACTCTCTTAAGGCTTCGTTGATAGGAGCGTAAGATGTGTTCCATTTGTAATCCGACGAGCACGATATGCAGTGCAGGCCATATGTAAACGCCGGGTCCCCAAACAAAGGCAAGGCCGACCATGCCAAGGCCCCAATTCGTTTCCACTTGCGTCTCGTTGCCGTTGCCGATGTGCAGTCGGCAATACTGGCTGTAAATCTGCCGCATCTCTGGGTGGATTAGCTGTGCGATAGTAAAAGTGGATGCAAATAATGACATTAGCCAACCTGCAGCGATGCAGCACCAAGCAGCAACCCGAGGACCGAATGGATCGTCATGCTCGCCACTATGATCGCGTAGAACCTTCAAGTCTGCCACGATCCTGCTAAGTGAGTCGTAGTAGACAGCGATGCCTTTTCGACGCGAGAAGCTCATTCTAATGTAGAAGCACACGTTTGAAACACCAATAAACATCCAGCCGGTAATTACCATCTTCTGAAATGTACTTGCCGTAAATCCGTCACTGGGTTCCCTCACTGTGACCGCCATGCGCAGGACATTGGAACCAAGCAGAATGAGAACGAAAGTTGAATAGAATGCGAACACTGTCCATTTGGCACCTCCAACGTTCTTAAAGGACCTTGGCGTTAAGAGTCCAAATGCAGTCAGACCGTATATCATTGCTCTATCGATGCTGCTGCTCACCTGGACTTTGTTATCCGTGATGGAAATGTTCTCAGGTTTCACAGTATTAACCCGTCTTGCAGTCACTGGCTCCATCTCTGCACTATACATGTCTGGCCCTGTATTGCTGTTCAAGCTGACGAACAATTGATAGGAGCCGGTTGACCTATCGAGCGACCTATCATGTTTGCTTGTTCTAAGTTGGCCTGCAAAGAGAAAATAATACTCGTAATATCAATATTTACTAGGCGATGTGCCGATGCTATGGATTCTTGCAAGTGGCAATGGAAAGGAAAACAGGAATTTATCTGCAATGATTTTCTGCGTTTTAACGTTTTAATTTTCTTCTCGGTGATAATCTGAAGAAGATGCGCTTTTTTTAATCACACTGACATACCAGAGGAGTTTAACTGACACTTATTTTTTAGCTCAAACCTTAGCAAGCAAAAGCGCTAGCTAACGGAGATACTTTATTTACCATCAGCTTAAGAAAGTCGCAGCTTTGGTGGCCAGTCATGCAGTCAGGATGAAACTATAAGAAACCAAGCAAAGACAGTTTTATGGATAGAGGTGTACTAACATACTTAGCAAGGATAGCCAAAATAAGTGAGAACCCACCTGTAACCGATGCAAAGTCTGAACGAGGAACGATCACCAGAGTTCTCAATGACGAATTTGCTTATATTTTTATTTTGGCCGAGATCTCTCTCCTAATTTAAAAACTGAAATGCTCCCACATCAGTTGATAATCATTCGCCCATAAGATTTTCTTTTTCAGGCAGTACACTACTGTTAACCTACCATCCCTTATGCAATTCTAAATTTATTAAAAATATTTAAATTTACAAAGTATCAGTACTTCTTTAGAAAAGGCCGTGTATTAATGATCGTTTTATGGCTAAACATGCACAAATATTAAAATCCAGCTAATTACATAAGCAACTCTTCAGAACAGGGCTCTGATATCACCACGTCGTTCCCTTATCGTTTATTTCCACATAGTTGTACGATATTGTTAGTAGAGGTGCTGTGACCTTTTTATACTACGCTGACATTAACGGTAAACTTCTAAACTAACTCCTCGGTGTAGTAAAATATCATTGCTAGCTGCCGGTCAATCCTCGTACTACAACGACTTTAACCAAAGCTATATGTGCAACTAGTTATCAGCCCTCATAGTACTGCTAGCCGTCGAACTTAGCTTTAAGAATATTGGATGGGTATAATTATAGCCATATCAAACCTACTCAAATCAGAAGCAGAATGCATTTCAAGGCGATTTCCGTGTATATTTTAATACATATAGAACTGCGATTAGTACTGTCATTTGGTTGTCTGCAAGCTTGGCAGATAATCCATTCAATACTCTCGTTACGCAAATGATGCTGAGAATTTACTAAGATACACAAGGATCTCAAGTTCTCAGTACTAGTTGCCTGGTTCTATACAGACGTGCATGAGCATTCTGGCATTGGACTCCAGCTAAGGATAAGATATAGCTGTAGCAATCTCTGAAAACTTCCTATTGGGGACAAAGATTTTAACAGTAAAAGCTTGGCTTAAACACCATCTTTAGCATTAAAAACTGAATTTAACTGTTAGGGTATGCATACTCTCTCATGTTCAGAGTGACATCGAGAATCCTACTCACGATAGAACGATACATATCTACAAGCCGCTTTGTATATCCTCCATTTCCTCCAATGTACGTCCCTGATGTCTATGGACCTCATTTAATAATCATATTAAGGAATCAAAAGCTCCTACTTCCTTTCTCCTGTATGCAGTTTTAACCTGGTCCAACTTTCAAAGCATCACATTAACAGGCATCACTAGTAAATGCCTAATTTCCATAAAAAATCTAGCTCTTTAATAGGTATTAGTGAAATGGGCAGGTTTCAATCTTCCCTAGGTTACATATTTTCATGCTTTCCTCTAGAAAAAACTGTATTTACTTATCCGTACCACCTAAAGATAGTAGGAAATAGTCACAAACCAAAAATACGTTGCTACTGAGGTGGTGTCAGGGATATTGTAAGTTACACCATTTTCCCCGTGACTAGATATGTCAAACTTTGGTTCTACTATAAAAAAGTGCTGCACCGAAATTTGAATTATGTACTGTTAGGTGAATTCATAACCGCAGGCAGAGTCCACAGAGATGTTGAAGGAAAAACCCCATAAGCAGATATTTTATTTTCGTTTCTTAAGAGTAAAAGAATAGCTAACAGCCATTCTTGGATTGGAATGGTTTTAAGAAATTTGCGTCGCCCAGCAGATGCATTTTTTCTAACAAAGTTGGAACCTTATTGAGATTAAGGTAAAGTGATGCTCTTGAAGCGCTCAATTTCGCATTTAAGGCTTACAGTGCATCACTCAACAGTCCAGTTGTGAAACTGAGAAGAGCTCTGGGCATGGGCTTTAAATGAAAACGATGTAGGACAACTCGTGACTGGTGAACAATCGCTTCTTACTAGACACAACTCATTGTGCAAAATTTTGCAGTATGTGAATTATAACTTAATTTTAATGCATTCCACTCTGCTCTTTCTACATGTTCAGACAGAGATTGGTCATGTTATGGAGAGAGCAGTGAGTCTGCTAGCGATGAAGACATCTCAGATCCGCTTTCCATCTTCATAGATGTGGCTTACGACAACAGTACTATCCCTGTCTAACCTACACGATCTGATCGGAGACTACGGCCTTACTTAGATGAATGTAGAGCTATTGACGTCTGAGCTCCTGGAATGAACCTTGCTAAATGAAATTTAAAAGGAACAAATCTGAAAAAGACACCACCAGAATTGTCCAACCACGAGTGTTAGCAGGATGCCAAGTGCTTCTGCAGCCTTTTTGGCGTTCCATCATTGGAGGCTGTAGGCATTACCAATTACCTAAATAAACCCGATTGACTAATTTACCATTGATCCAGGAGCCTTAAAGCCAAGCTCATTCATAAAAAAAGATTAGCACCCATGTCTCCCAGCTCAATACGTGCACCTCAAAGAGGACTACATTAATGTCTTTCAACAAGCTAAATTACTTGATGAATGACAAATATTACTGATTCCAGATTTTAAAATTCTGTCATGCTGTTTCATGCCCAAAGAAATGTGTGTGTGATTCTGCTCAAGCGTTCTCAGGAAGTCCACTGAAATAAGTTTGCAGTGGCTGTGGCCAATACGGGATTCCACTGAATAAGGCTGTGCAACGAAAGAAACCTGTTCGAAAAGCTACCTTTTTGTTTCAAATGACAGCGAACTGTGCAACCATTGCACTTAAAGGTTTTCATTTGTATTTGCACGGTCATTATCCTGCAATTTGATGCAATCACTTCAGTACCCCGCACCAATACCCCAATCAACTTCAATCCAACGAATCCACCAATATAAACGGAAATACATTGCACTGAAGTTCCAGTTTTATTTAAATATTAAAGTGCACAGTTTCGTGGCGACACCCACGTAAGGTAATAAGAAATGTTGCTTCTCTATACTCTGGAAACGTGCATCAACAGCCTGAAATGACCTGGAGAAATGCCGCAATCCACTCTATTTCACTTCAATTCATCGTCAAACCTCAATTGCGAAGCTTTAATTTAAATTGATATAAGGCTAGATTCAGTTCAATTTTTAGTTTGTTCAAAATCAAAAAATGTCGCTCCATTGTGTGCATGCGTTCTCAGGCACTGCATTGCAACCAAATGCAAGGACCCGGTTTCATGCTACAATCCACTTTGATCCGCCGTACAGAGAACAGAATGGGTACACTAGAAGCTCTAGTAAAGGTTTCATGCTGCTCTACTCTCCGGTTCCTTTGTACTTGCATGCGTTCACTGCCATTATCTTGACGATGCTTCAGCCATGCACTGAATACGACTGCAAAGGCCAAGGCCGATACAGCAGTCTAAAGCAATCTGCTTCATATTGATCTGAAATCGGTTTCGCTATGCTGTGATTTTGAATGCATATTACTGAGCACTGATGTGGGATTGAAGACAACCACATCTTTTTAGGCAATTACCCTGGTACAATCTTTGACATTGCTTGGCAATTTACGGCAACGGTTCGGCTTAAAGTAGCAATCTACCACAATCAACGGCAAATCGAGCACAAATTAATTGTGTAAAGTGCCTATTGTCATTGCATTTCACATTTCATTGGGTAATAATTGAATTAGCAGAACTTACAAGCTATTTTGCATGTTAGGTGTCAACGATGCATGGCAATAGACAGAAATGGCTGGGGCTAATGCAGCAATTCATGGTGAATTGACAAGAAATCGGCTGCACCATGGGTAAATTCTTGTTCCACGTAAATTCTCACTGTGCGCACGTACTGTCAACCCACTCTTACCATTCAATCTTGGGAGATGCAGGGCGATCGATGGCAATGGCCCGGGCAAGTGTGTCACTTTATAATAATCTTTAAGACATAGACCGACAGGTTCTGAGAGAAGCTCCAATTTTTCTTGTGATTTGCAGTACACTGCAGTAAAAGTGCATCCATATCATTTTAAACAAGTGAGAGTGCACAATCAAGGGCAATGCACGGTAATTGAGGGCAATTGCCCGACTTTGACCAAAATTTGTTTTAAATGTACTAGACATTGGCTGTTGGAAGCTCAAATTTTCTACCTAATAACTCATGCTATGTGCGTCCTTACTTTCAACGTACTGTGTGTGTTCAGTCTCGGGCAATGAGTGGCAATTGAAAGCAATGGCCCGGAAAAATAATTCCATTGGTTTCGCTCTGTTAAAATTCCACACCAAGATGCTGGGTGAACAGCCATTGTTTCTTGCTTCGTACAGCCCACTGTATAAAAAAAGAAACTGCATCATTTCAAAAAATCGCGAACATCTAACCGAGGGCGATGCAAAGCCATTCATGTCAATAAAAATACGGTAATCCTTACAGCATCTCGACAAATAGACGGAATATGGTTGGACAATGCTATCATTAGGATTTTTTGCTAAATGTTCTAGTCTATTTCCGTAGCTCCCGGGAATTCTATTGCTTGTGCTAGCCATCGGTTGGTGCATGGCAATCAACAAAAATGACTATTGCCAATGCAGAGGTCTTCAGCAACTGTTCACAAATCGACTGCTCGCAGGCTATGCAAAGCTGAAGTTACGCATCAGGTATGACATTACACTCTTTGTAACGTGCTCTCTTTCCGTTTGAACCTAATATATGCGCTCAATATCGGGCTGTTAACAGCACTCAATTGCTAATCCTCTGGCAAATCATGAAATTCTCCAGCAATTATCCATGGGAATCTTTAATTCTCATTCTGAATAATGAAAATCTAAACTTTTAAAAGGCATAATTAAGAACTCCAAATTACTTTAATGTCCCCTGAATCGAACTGAATCAACATTTGCACACAGATTACTAGCGGAAGACGAGATAGTTACATCCAAGTCACTAGCAGACCAGCCACAGATAAGGCGGCACTTTTGATGGCTGTTTCAGGAGAGGACCAGCAGTCCCACTGTAAAGCAAGTGTGGTAATAATGGACATCTTAGTTACCTCTGCCTCGGCGGCAGTAATTTATCTATACATGATTGCTAAGCATAGTCTTGTTGTCGAACGCGAGTTACTTTGTTTCTAAGCCGATGTCACCTTATTAATGTAAACGTATGTATGGCAAAGAAATTGGTTGTAATAGGCTTGAATACTCGCTTAGAAAAAAGGGCGCGTAGTAAATACGTTCAAGGGGTGGCTTTGCTTGGAACTATCAGCTTTACGCTTTCTATTTTTATATCTAATAGTAAGACTGTTGATCTCAAGCGTGCATGTCATTTTTGATTACAGTTTTGTATAGCTTAAAGTGATCTTTTGCTTGCCGTTTGGGGCCGAGTACCTTATACTTACAAAGTTTGGCACACAACGCAGTTCGAATAATACAACGCACCAAGGAATATCACTTTGATGAGTGAATTTATTACTTTTGGGGTAACTACGTCTTACAAAATAATTCGTTTTCCCACTTCCGGACATTTGTTAAAAACGAAAATTTTGGGATTGAATTTACAATTTTGTCTTTAAATAGGCATGAATTGTTTGGACCCGTTTTTTCAAATTTTTTCTGTCTTTGCCAAGAATGGTAAAACTTCGTTAAGTCGATGATTAGTAGACATTCTGAAGGTGCAGATGCTACCAACTCTATCTAAGGTCAGGGCTCACAATTTTATTGTATGCTGTTCGAGACTGTGATTGAGCAGCTACTAAATACCTCGGATATGTCTTGTCCGATTGCTTCAGTGGCAATGGTTAAAGATTAGATCTACGCCAAGCCACTGATAACATAAATTCGACGACGGAATGAGCTAGTTAAGATTTTGAAATAGACAGAGGTACCAGATGGGAACCATATATTTGTAGTAGTTTATATCTTTCTGTGAAATCAAATGGCTAATAACTATTATAAACTATTCCTTTTGTTATAAATAACTCTGGAAAATGCAATACAGCGGGTACCACAGAGTCCCTATTTCTGACCTATTAACCCATATGTAATTTCAACGTCAGTGCTCACACAGAACAGTAAAGTGAGCACTTTCCCTAACGATATTCTGGATTTATCACATACTTACCGCAAAATGTAAAACGAAAACATCACAGTGAGACCAAGTATAAGATCTTTTTAGAGAAAGCAAATTGTAAAAAGAAACACTAATGTTTGGCATCTGCATGCTGAACCCTGTTAAGTGGTCACCTTGTAGAAATCAAGATCAAAATATATCATATATTTGTACTCGTTTTTTCAGGGTTTTTAGCCTTAGTTAGAGTGCAAGACACAGTGCTGTTTTTTCCTCTTCAAACATTTCTTCAATTCCTTTGAATATCTGTCGTCGTCACAAAAGAAAAGCTTGGGGATACTAATGGCAATTTGTCACACTTCTGAGGCTCGAGCATTAGGAAATAAAATGTACGAATCTAAAATAACTTAGTCCCTAGATTAGTTTATTTTGTAGCCGCTCCATTGTGACAAGTAATTTTTAAGGTTTAATTTAGTTCTCGGCTCTGAAAACTAAGTGGTCTCTAATCGTAGCATGTTTGTCATAAGCTGATTAAATAGATTCAGCTATTAAGATGTTGCCGAAATAGCGACAATTAATTTGTAGTAATATATTGTAATTTCTCTTACATCGACTGAATAAAGATCGCTGCAAAAATAATTCATTCTGCTTGATCAATCTTATCTATCTACATGATTAATTAAAAAGAAACTTCAGCATTAGGTAAAATTATTTAAACAAACATACAACTTTCAGGTAGGTGACTAATTTGCATTTCCCAATATTCTTCTGCCTGTGAAATGAGGATATTTATGCACATCAATTTCAGGGAAAAAATGCGAGAACGATGTCGTCCTTTCTCGGGCTTAGCTGAAGGGCTCAAGCCAGTCTTGCTCGGCTTTTTCACCGAATTAATTCAACGTAAATTTACATAGTTCAGTATTGTCGCAAACAACTAAATTATTATGACTGGTATCACCCGTAAGGCAATGCTCCATATTGAATTACAAGATTTAAAATGAAACTAGAATGCATCTATCAATCGCAGCATCTGGTGGGTCCATACGATTCCTCGATTCGCTTACATGTGCCGACACTGCAAGTGTTGCATGCTGCGACTTACCATATTAGCATGCTGTTCCTACATCTATCTCCTTTAGCAATGTTACTTTTGTTTCATTGTTCATTGAGTACGCTACCTCTAACTATTCGATCACGCTTCGTTTGCCGCGACTGTATAGTGTCAAAAAAGAGGTAGAGTTCTCAGTGGGTATTACAGCAAATTAATTATTAATAATATTATTCGATGCAACGACATGTCTCAATAGTTAGACACTTCTATAATAACAAATAATTTAGTAATTTCCTCATTTCAAAATTCTCTAGCAATCCATATTGTCGGTATTGTACATGGTGTACGGTAACGATTGTGAATGTATACGGTATCAGGAGCAGGATCAACTAAAAAGATCTAACTATATGCATTCACTAAAATGACATGGCAATTTACCGTGCACCGAACGAAAAGCTGATACGAAAAAATAGAGTGACATTGAAAGCGGTGAAAGTTGCAAACTTAATTGCGGCGAAGAGAATTTAAACGTGTTTTTTTAATTAAGGGTCATGAATTTAATTCAAACATGTAAGTTTTGGTTCGTCTAAAGAATTATTAGTAATCTCCAACTTGCAGTTTTTGGCTAAAATATTCAAAAGCCTTGTACATACACACACACACACACACACACACACACACACACACACACACACACACACACACACACACACACATATATATATATATATATATATATATATGTGTGTGTGTGTGTGTATACACCGTTAGTTTCTTTTTGGGCTTGTGTACAGGCTGCAGAGCCGAACTATATTAACCAGGCCAGACAATTGCTCTAGACTTCTGGTATTGAACGAGAGTTGTGGCTTTAGCTGCAAACCTGTAGTCCATCGTGGCTCCTAAAATCCTCCTCTCTAGGCTGAGCGCCCGAAGTAGTTGTGCAAAAGCTTCATTGCTCTTTCTTAATGTCTTACTCAGCTACAATGACTTTCGTCCGTGAAACGAAATCCCATAGAATCAACAAACCCAAGTGTGACTCAGCATGAAGTGTGAAAGCATTTTAAAATCTGTATTAAAAATATGTATCCTTACCATTCAACACTGCTATAGAGATGCAAACTTGATAGGCAATCTAACAGCCGACCTTGCTTTGTGTGGCTAGGGTACTAATTGCATATCACTTGAGGACATCAAATTAGAAGAGTTATTGATCGGTATTGATCGTTACCCTTTTTTAGTGGTGTGCAATCTCAATTGTTTACTTAGTGATTACTTAAATGCTTACCACTTAGTAGAGCAAATGTGGAAAGACAATTTATTTGTGCGAATGCATCTACAGTATCCTCCATCAATCAATGTTTTTGTCAATAGCATCAAGTCGTGGCTAATGCATGGCGTGTTTTCATAAAATCTTTCCTTAAAAATGAGTATCACCATCAATCTTGAATCGGATTGAATGACAAGATAATAAGGAAGTACGTCAGCCAAGTGCTGGCAACCTGAAACGATCCAGCGTCAATATCAATGCCTACTCAATGGTTACAAATGGCTTTACGAGTATCAATTTTTGGCCAGCTTCTCAGCATGTTTATGCGAAGTGCTGACCGTCAGAAGAGCATCCTTGTTTAAAGCAAACACACTGAGTAGCTCAAAGCCCATTGGTCTGCTCATTTGATCAATGAGCAAGTGAATCTAAAAAGAAAAGAATGGCATGACGACGAGAAATTCAGTCCTTCTTGTCTCATGGGTAACTATTTTATTATTATCTTATTCATCTCAAGTCAAATTTTAGCATAAATAGTCGCAGTTTATTAACAATGAGAGCATTCAATTTTAGGACAACACTCTGAATTTCTGACTCCGCCAAACAGCAGATCAAGTTACTCAAGCACGGCAGCTTATAAACTATCACAGCTTTGAATTGACAGTCACTGATGTGAATGCCTTCTTACACTGAGAATTTGACTTGAATCCAGCTTTAGGGTGCTGCTCCTTAAAAGATGGATAGACTTTGCTAATTTCTCAGCCTGTAAAAGTATACAAAACCTGATGGTGGATGATTATACCGTAGCATTCAAAGCAGAATCACCACAAAAACCACTGATTCCTGTTCCTAGGTAGACACATCTTAGCCTAAGAACATGCTTAGAATAACTATTTAGCTATGCAGATATTTAAAAAACTGGTCTAGTTCGGTTTCAATATTACTGTTTAAATTGTAGGACTGATATTCAACAGCTAAAAAAGTTGTTCTCATATCAAGCAGATACGTAAATACTCATGTTTTGCTGCAAGGCAGCTAAAGAGTTTGACCTTATCAACAGCCACTTAATGGCAAGTTTTCGGTAAATAAATATTTAAGCAATTCACAGTTTGACGAGCATTGCATTACGTTTGGAGACCCTACAGATATAATCCTAATGTGACTAATGTTTTCCCTCTGCATAAAGTTAGATATAATATTTTGCTAAGCCATATGTAGGTAGACAATTGGTATTACTTATAAATATGTATCATGCGACGTAAAAGGTGGGCAACCTGAATATTTTCAATGACAAACTGACAAATGGATATCTCGTAATCCACATTAAGTCGGAAATTACTGGTAAACTAAAAAAGCAACGTGGATCTATTATGAAATCATAGAAATAATACCACTCAAAAGTTTTCATAGACGCAATGTTTCTACCGTTATACTGCTGAGTGTTTTTCATTCATTAGTAAGTTTCCACGTTATCACTGAATTTCTTGAACTGAGCTCACAGGAAAAGGAATTAATTTGTGGACCATTAAGACTTCACTTTTTTCTTATTTCCTTTAGCAAGACCAGGTACTCGTCGTTTTACTCTTCTTGATTTTTCATGAAGAGGAAAACCACTAAAGAGACCCTGTTTAAAGAAGCTTTGACTGCTTCGCACAGATTTTTGAAGAACCTGTCACACCTAAAGATCTTCTTTGTCTGCAGGTTAGATGAAGATATGGCCTTTGACCTTTGCTGAAGACGGCTGTTCATGAGACCTTTGAGGTGCTTAAAAACTACTGACTAGTGGTCTTGAACCGAGGTGAATTTGTTTATGAGATATGGTTTGTAACTTAGTTGTGGCATCTGTATTTATCAGGGGTTATAGAGTGGCCACAATTTGCTAGTGTTTTTTCAAAATGGAAAATTCAGTTCACTTAGGCCAGTACCTTTTTAAGAACGCACCTCCGTTTCGCGTCTAGACTTAGGGCAAACAAAATTTGCAGCATTAAAGCTCTAAACCACATATGGACACTGAAGTCATTTTTTGATGTGCGAGCAGTGACTGATTCGTGTATTATTTGGAGACGATTATTTTTTCACATTGTGAAGCAGCTCTACTTTAGGACTCATTGTAAAGTATCTAGTAATACTCGCTTTTCTTTTGAAAAAAAGAGGTTCCTACTATGTGAGTAAACATCACTACAGAAGCATAGCCTTTGATTATGATGCCTGAAATAGCTACAGAAAGTTAGCATTACTTCTTCTAACTTATAGCTCTTGCGTATTCCTCCAGCAACTTGAACTCTTAGAGTTAAGATTTCAGGAGCTGATTGAATAAACTATTATAGCGTGATCTTTGATCAGATTATTAAAGTGATTTTGGTTAAGAAAATATCTGTTAAATGGCAATCTGGTTCTGAAATATTCCCTTTGGTTGGCTGGCTCAAGGCTGTCTACTGATTGTTACTATTCACTCACCACAGGTCATGGACAGGAAGTTCAGGAAAATGTGCTATAGCATGGTGAACAACAATAAAGTGTGTGTATCAGTGCTACGGAACCCTGCATTGCTGATTTAATGTTAGAAATGAGATGTCATTCAAAAAAATCTAAGGCTAGAATGATTTATCGGTTCTTGACTAATTATGGCCAGACAAATTCGTCATCTTTTCTTCTCTGTACCTGGCTGCACAGGTAAAAGAAAACCAAACTAATCATAAAAGCGATAGTGTACAGGTGCCTAATGTTGAGCCAGAAAATTTGTCTAGAGAGCAGCAATTATTCATTTCATTTCATAAAAGTCCTTCAGTGATATTGGTATTCGAAATGTTTCATCCAGGGCTAACGTTAATCCTCGAAAGCTACGATTTTTTAAGTCGTAGCTGACTATTTCCCTGAACAATTTAGGATCACGTCTAGATAAGTTGACTCTGCTCAGATAAAAATGTATATACATTGTGCCAGCGATCACTTGAAGCCATGCCGATCTATGAAGGCTACTCGTTAGTCTTGGAATCAACAATAGCATATAAGTAATTTTCCGTACCATTACACTTGAATGATTTTACCCTGTATTGTGGTTGTGACTACTGTAATAATATTTTTAATGCACTTGATAAAGCGCCCTCAGAGAACTCTATCTCTCACTAGGTGGTTTACATTTGCTGCAAAGGGAATGCTTGATAAACAAAAAACGAATTGAAATGACATTGTTAGGGCTGACATGCACAGGGTCAGAATGCAAATGTGTTTAGTGGCAGCATGCACAGGTTCAGCACGCAAAAGCACATCAAGGACGAATCACAGGGAACAACTAAATGCTGTCCTAAATAGGTGTGTTTGTAAGTTCTTTTTAAATGTGGTCAGGTCAGGGGATGTTCTGATGCAGGTCGGGAGGGAGTTTCAGGCTTTGGGAGCATACGAACTAAATGCACGGTCTCCGATGGATTTGAGATTTGTACGAGGTATTTGTAGACTGTTGGATTCCAAAAAATGGGTAGTACAATGAGAGCGAGGCTGGAGCCAAAGAATGAAGTGACTTAAACTGTTATCAACTCAGGTGATTTAAAAATACATGGCCGCTTGGCGATTTGCAGTAGACTTAACCGGAAAACCATAGAATGTCGAAACATCTGTGTTCTGATAAATAAGCAAACTTTCACAAAGAGTAGCAGTTAGCTGCATATTTTAGGTGAATGGACTTTGAACATAGAAAAATTCCTTACCCGAATTACAGGAAAGGCATTTAAAAACATTATTAAGCAAATAATATAGTTACTATTTATAAAGTCACAATGTACCAGAGCAATTCAGTAAAAATGTAAGCTTTTTTGTCACGCTGTAGCTTAAAGTCGGTCGAATAAATGGGATTTTGGAAATTAAAAACTAAATATAGGCATCTTAGGTCCATTTAAGTCTACACGATTAGCGAGCCTTCTAGAGATTGTGGACAGTTCTCAGTGATTATTCATGATGACCTTTTTGATTGTTTTTTTCGCATTTTTAAAATAAGCTATATATATCACCTAAATTTTGGAACTTGATTAGGAATGCAACCATACAGTTTAAATATTAATTTAGTAGTTTTCCTGCGTAAAAGCCCTAACAGCCGTGGATGTTGTTGGAATAGACATTGAATGGCAATAGATGCTTCAACAGCCCACAGGGATCTTTTTAGAAATGTATCTGTAATTCCATTTCTTATACTTTGATTGCGAGCTTTTAGTGAATAACAATTAATTTCATCTAGCAAAAAGAATCATTTACACATCATTTGAGAAAGAATTGCTAAAGTAAGTACTTACTGTGCAATATACACGAGCACTTATCACACACTCCAGCACCAGAAATCCGAATAAGAGACTAAACCAAAAGCTCGTAATTCCGAAGAAGTAAGGATCACCTCTTAAAACTTTAGACCACATGAGACTATAAAGGGTAACCATTGTTCCAACGAGCTGGTAAGTCGTATGTACCATCAGCTGTGGACCCAGGCAATGGTTGGCAACTCGTATAACCTTTTCAATACGTCTCAATACCTGTCTGTAGGCATCAACTTCTCTGAGAAAGACGGAAGGGTTCAAGCAGATCACTCTCTTAAGGCTTCGTTGATAGGAGCGTAAAATGTGTTCCATTTGTAATCCAACGAGCACGATATGCAATGCTGGCCAGATGTAAGTGCCGGGTCCCCAAACAAAGGCAAGGCCGACCATGCCAAGGCCCCAATTCGTTTCCACTTGCGTCTCGTTGCCGTTGCCGATGTGCAGCCGGTAAAACGAGCTGTAAATCTGCCGCATCTCTGGGTGGATTAGCTGTACGATAGTAAAAGTGGATGCAAATAATGACATTAGCCACCCTGCAGCGATGCAGCACCAAGCAGCAACCCGAAAACCACAAGGATCGTCATGCTCGCCACTATGATCGCGTAGAACCTTCAAGTCTGCCACGATCCTGCTAAGTGAGTCGTAGTAGACAGCGATGCCTTTTCGACGCGAGAAGCTCATTCTAATGTAGAAGCACACGTTTGAAACACCAATAAACATCCAGCCGGTCATTACTATCTTATGAAACGTACTTGCCGTAAATCCGTCACTGGGTTCCCTCTCTGTGACCGCTACGCGTAGGGCATTGGAACCAAGCAGAATGAGAACGAAAGTTGAATAGAATGCGAACACTGTCCATTTGGCGCCTCCAACGTTTTTAAAGGACCTCGGCGTGAAAAGTCCAAAAGCAGTCAAACCGTATATCATTGCTCTATCGATGCTGTTGCTCACCAGGACTTTGTTATCCGTGATAGAAATGTTCTCAGGTTCCACAGTATTAACCCGCCTTGCATTCACTGGCTTCATTTCTGCACTATGCTTGTCTGGCCCTGTATTGCTGTTCCAGCGGACGAATAAGTGATAGGAGCCGGATGACCTATCGAGCGACCTATCATGTTTGCTTGTTCTACCTTGGTCTGCAAAGAGGAAATGATACTCGTAATATCGATATTTACTAGGCGACGCGCCAATGTGATGTATTCTTGCAAGCGGCAATTGAAACGAAAAGAGGAATTAATTTCTCTGCACTTTGTTATGCGCTTTCACGTTTCAATTTACTTCTTGGTGATAACCTATAATGATGCGTTTTTTCAATCATTCTGACATACCAGAGGAGTTTAACAGAAACTTATTTTCGAGGTCAAAGCTTATGTAATGTAACGTAATGTAAAGCTTAGTATGCAAAAGCGGTAGCTAGCAGCAATACTTCATTTACTTAATATACTTAATTTAATTTAAGCTTAAAAAGTCGCAGCTCTGGTGGCCAGTCATGCTGTAAGGAAGAAATTCTAAGAAACAAAGCAAAGACAATTTTATGAGGAGTGATGTACTTACATACTAAGCAAGGATAGCCAAAATAAGTGAGAAACCACCAGTAACCAAAGCAAAGGCTAAACAAACCTAGCTCATCAGAGTTCTCAACGACGAATTAGCTCTTATGGTTATTTTGGCCGAGATCTCTCACCTAATTTAAAACCTGAAATGCACCCACAGCAGTTGTTAATCATTCGCCCATCAGTAATTTATGATCAGGCAGTACACAACTGTTAACATACCATCCCTCATGCAATTCTTACTTCATTAAACAATATTTTCTTTTTAAGTATCAGTACTTCTGCATAAAAAGCCGTGTATTAATAATCGTTTTATGGATAAACATGCACAAATATTTAAATCCAGCTAATTGCATAAGCAACTCTTGAGAACAGGGGCTCTGCTAGTGATATCACCATGTCCTCCCCTTATCGTTTCTTAACACACAGTTGTACGATATTGTTAGTAGAGGCATTGTGACCTTTTATATACTACGCTGATATTAAGAGTAAACTTCTACGCTTACTCATCAGTGTAGATTATCATTGCTATCTGCCGGTCAATCCTCTTACCACTACGACTTTAACCACAGCTATATGTGCAACTAGTTGTCAGCTTTCAAAATAATGCTCGCCGTCTAACTTAGCTTTAAGAATATTGAATAGGCGTAATTATAGCCGCATCAAACCTAATCAAATCAGCAGCAGAATGCTTTTCAATGCGATTTCCATGTATATTCTATTACCTATATAACTGTGATTAGTTCTGTCATTAGGTTTTCGACAAGCTTGGCAGATAATCCTTTCAATGCTCTCGTTAAACTAACAATGCTGAGAATTTACTAAGATACACAAGGATCTCAAGTTCTCAGTACTAGTTGCCTGGTTCCATGCAGGTGCATTAGCATTCAGGCATTAGACTCCAACTAAGGATAAGATATTGCTGTAGCAATCTGCGAAAACGTCCTACTGGAGACAAATATGTTAACAGTAAAAGCTTCGCCTAAACACCATCGTTATCATTAAAAAGTAAGTTTAACTTTTAGGGTATGAGTACTCTCTCATGTTCCGAGTGGATTTGAGAATCCTAATCACGCTAGGACCATACATATATACAAGCCGCTTTGTATATCCTCCATTTCCTCCAATGTACGTCCCTAATGTCTCTGGACCTCATCTAATATTCATATTAAGGAATAAGAAGCTCCTACTTCTTTTCTCCTGTATCCAGTTTTAACCTTTCAAAGCGTCACTTTAACATGCCTCACTAGCGAATACCTAATTTTCATCGACAGTTTAGATCTTTAATAGATGTCAGTGAAATAGGCAGGTTTCAATCTTCACCAGGTTACGTATGTTCATGTTTTCCTCGAGAAAAATTTTTATTTACTTATCCGTGCCACCAAAAGTAAGTAGAAAATAGTCACAGACTAAAAATACATTGCTACTGAGGTCGCGTCAGGGATATTATAAGTTGCACCATTTTCCCGTGACTAGATGCGTCAAACTGTGGGTCCACTACAAAAAGCGCTACACCGAAACTTGAATTGTATACTTTTAGGCGAATTTATTACCGCAAGCTGCCTCCTCAGAGGTATTGAAGGAAAAGCACCATAAGTAGATATTTTATTTTACGTTTCAGCAAATTAGAAGAATAGCTAACAGCCATTCTTGGATTGGAATGGTTTCAAGAAATTTGTGTCGCCCTGCAGATGCATTTTTTATAACCAAGTGGAAACTGTATTGAGATAAAGGTAAAGTGATGCTCTTGAAGCGTTCATTTTCACACATAAGGCTTACAGTGCATAACCCGACAGTCCATTCGTGAAATTGAGAAGAGCTCTGGGCATGCGGTTTTACATGAAAACAATGTAAGACAACTCGTGACGGGTAAACAATCGCTGCTTACTAGACACAACTCATTGTGCAAACTTTAAAAGTATGTGAATCATAATTAAATTGTAATGAATTCCACTCTGCTCTTTCTGAGTGTTAGAACAATAGAGAAAAGAGAGCCGTGAATAGTATTATTCAAAGAACTTTGCGGAATTCAAATAATAACTCAAGCAAATGCGTCTTCTGTTTAGCCTGCTTTTACAAACGTTGAACTGCTAAGAGTGTATCAGCTATCTTGTATCCACACATTTTTTCCCAGCTTCCAAGTCAATAATTTCTTGAACTACCCGTTACAATACTTTCTGGACAGGGATCGGTCAAGTTATGGAGAGAGCAGTGAGTCTGACTGGGATGAAGACATCGCAGATCCGCTTTCCATTTTCATAGATGCGGCTTACGACAACAGTATTATCCCACTCTAACCTAAACCATCTGATCGGAGACTACGGCCTTACTTAGATGAATGTGGAGCAATTGACGTCTGAGCTCATGGAATGAACCTTGCTAAATAAAATTTGAAAGCAAAAAATCTGAAAAAACGCCACCACGATTGTCCAACCCCGACTTTTAGATAGACGCCAAATGCTTGTGCAGCCTTTTTGGCGCTCCATCATTAAAGGCTGTAGGAATTACCAATTACCTAAATGAACTCAATCGACTAATTTACCGATCATCCATGAACCTTAAAGGCACGGTCCTTCATAAAAAGATTAGCACCCATCTCTCCTAGCTCAATACGTGCACCTCTAAGAAGACTATGTTAATGTGATTCAACAAGCTAAGTGACTTAATGTATGACATCTATTACTAACTCCAGAATTTAAAATTGTGTCATGCTTTTTCACGCCCGAAGAAATCTGTGTGTGATTCTGCTCAAGCGTTCTCACGAAGTCCACTGAAATAAAATTGCAGTGACCGCGGCCAATACGGCATTCCACTGAATTACGCTGTGCAACAAAAGAAACCTGTTCAAAAAGCTACCTTTTTGGTTTCAAATGACAGCAAACTCTGCAACCATTGCACTTACAGGTTTTCATTTGTATTCGCACGGTCATTATCTTTCAATTCGGTGCAATCACCTGAGTACCCCGTGCCAATACCCCAATCAACTTTAATCCACCAAATCCACCACTAAAAACGGAAATACATTGCACTGAAGTTCCAGTTTTATTTAAATATTAAAGTGCACAGCTTCGTGGTGGCACCCACGTAAAGTAAAAAGAAATGTTGCTTCTCTGTACTCTGGCAACGTGCATCAATAGCCCGAAATGACCTGGAAAAATTCCACAATCCGCTCTATTCCACTGCAAATCATCCTCAAACCTCGATTGCCAAGCTTTAATTTAAATGCACATAGGACTAGATTTAGTTAAATGTGCACCAAAAAAATTTCGCTCCATTGTGTGCATGCATTCTCATGCAGTGTATTGCAACCGAATGCAAGGACCCGGTTTCATACTACAATTCACTTTAATCCGCTGTACAGGGAACAAGATGGGTACACTAGAAGCTCTAACAAAGATTTCAAGCTGCTCTACTCTCCGGGTGCTTTGTACTTGCATAAGTTAACTTTAAATTCTGGGAAAAGTGATTAAGGCTCAAGGAATAGGATGTCACTTCTATGCTGACAATACTCAGTTGTATTTGTCATTTCAACCGTCGGAATCTGCTGAAGCAACTGAGAAACTGAATGCTTGCCTTGCCGATATTCGATCCCGGATGTTGGAAAACTTCCTGATAATTAAAGACGATAAAACCGAACTGCTGCTCATAGGACACCCTAAGCGTGTGGCTGGATTAAAAGGCTTTGCTGTTCTAATAGGTGATGCTATAGTGCGACCTTCACCACGTGCTCGTAATTTAGGTGTCGTGTTCGACAACTGCCTCAATTTCAAAAGCTTCATTCAAAAGACTGCCTCTACAGCTAGCCATCACATCCGATCCCTATCCAAGATTAGGAGCTGTCTCCCACAGTGGCTTGCAAAAAATTTAACTAGCTCTTTAGTTCTGTCTCGGCTTGATTAATCTAATTTCCTTTTGGCCGGGCTGCCGAAGAAAGCTATTTTGCCACTACAGCGGACTATGAATATGGCTACAAGGCTAGTCTTCAAGTCCCAGCGATTTGAGCACGTGTTACCTGTGCTGAAAGAGCTAGGATGGTTGCCGGTTGAGCAAAGGATACAGAGCAGAGTTCTTACTCTAACCCACAAGGCCTGCCATGGCTTGGCTCCTTCATACCTAGCTGAACTGCTGCATCAGTTTCAGCATGTTTGTGCCCTGAGGTCCTGTGTGGAGAATAAATTTGCTGTCCCATTCCTCCGCTTAAAGACAGTTGGCGAAAGAAGCAAAAGCTGTGCAGGTTCTAGACTGTGGAACTCGTTTCCACAATTCTTACGCAACGACAACTACTCTCCTACTGCCGACTTTGGCACATGTTTTTCAGCGGTCCTGAGCTGCTAGTTCTATGCTACTCACTACCTCAACTGCTCTCCTGACTCTGCTTCGCTTCCCACTTTCTCTTTGTTGCGGGAGACGATGTCAGTTGGCTACCGAATGCGTACCGAAAGCCGCTTAGGCTGTGGGTGAGCTATACAAAACACTCCTGGGTAACGCCGACTTGGTCTTTATGAATTTGTGGAGTTACAGACGGAGATATATTACATTACATCAGAATTTTCTTGACGATGCTGCAGCCATGCACTGCATGCGACTGCAATGGCAAGGCCGATACTGCAGCCTTAAGCAATCTGCTTCATATCGATCTGAAATCGGTTTCGCTATGCTGTGATTTTGAATGCATATTGCTGAGCACTGATTGAAGTCAACCACATCATTTTAGGCAATTACCCTGGTACAATCTTTGACATTGCATGGCAATTTATGGCAATGGTTCGGCTTGAAGCAGGAATCCACCACAATCCGTGGCAAGTCAAGCACAAATTAATTGCTTGAAGTGCCTATTGTCATTGCATTTCACATTTCATTGGGCAATAATTGAAATTGCAGAACTCCCAGCCTATTTTGCATGTTAGTTGTCAATGATGCATGGCAATAGACAGCAATTGCTGGGGCCAATGCAGCAATTCATGGTGAATTGACAAAAAATCGAATGCACCATGGGTAGATTCTCGTTCCACGTAATTTCTCACTGTGCACACGTACTGTCAACCCACTCTTACCATTCAATCTTGGGAGATGCATGGCGATCGATGGCAATGGCCGGGCAAATGTGTCAGTTCATAATAATCTTGTAGACATTGACCGACAGTTTCTGAGAGAAGCCCAAATTTTTCTTGTGTATTGTAGTACACTGCAGTAAAAGTGCATCCATTTCATTTTAAACATGTGAGAGTCCACAATAAAGGGCAATGCACGGATATTGACGGCAATGGCCCGACTTTGACCACAATCTGTTTGAGATTTACTAGACATTGGCTGTTGGAAGCTCAAACTCTCATACCTAATAACTCATACTATGTGCGTCCTTGCTTTCAACGTACCGTGTGCTTTCAATCTCGGGCAATGAGTGGCAATTGAAAGCAATGGCCCAAAAAAAGTAATTCCATTGGTGTCACTCTGTTACAATTCCACACAAAGCTTCTGGGTGAACAGCCATTTTTTCTTGATTTGTACGACCCACTGTATTAAAAAGGAAACTGCATCAGTTCAAGAATTTGTGAAGATTTTATCAAGGGCGATGCACAGCCATCAATGGCCCGGAAAAATACGGCAATCCATAACACATCTCCAAATATAGACGGAATATTGTTGGACAATGCTCCCATTGAGATTTCTTTTTTTGTGTTCTAGTCTATTTCCGTTGCTCCCCGAAAATTCTACTGCTTGTGCTAGCTCTCGGTTTATGCAATGCAATCAACAAAAATTACTCTTGCCAATGCCGAAGTCTTCTGCAACTTTTCACAAATCGACTGCTGGTAGGGTATGCAAAGCTTAAGTTATACATCGGTTATGACATTACAGTCATTTTTAAGTGTTACCCCGTTTGCACCCAATATATGCATTCAATTTCGGGCTATTAACCGCACGCAATTGCTAATCCTCTGGCAAATCATGAAATTCATTACAAAATTTCAAAATTCTCCAGCAACTATCTATGGGAATCTTCAGTTCTCACTCTTAGCAATAAAAATCCAAGCTTATAAAAGGCATCAGTGAGAACTCCAAATCAATTTAATTCCCCCAGAATCGAACTGAATCAAAATTTGCATACAGATGATTACTAGCGGAAGACGAGATAGTTACATCCAAGTCGCTAGCTGACCAGCCGCCGATGAGGCAGCACTTTTGATGGCTGGTACAGGAGCGGACCAGCAGTCCCACTGTTAGGCAAGTAAGATCACAATGGACATCTTAGTTACCTCTGCCTCGGCGGCAGTAATTTATCTATATATGATTGCTAACGATAGTTTTGTTACCGAACGCGAGTTACTTTGTTTTTAAGCCGATTTCAACATATTAATGTAAACATATGCATGGCAAAGAAATTAGTTGTTATAGACTTGAATAGTCACTTAGAAAAGGGGGCACGTAGTAACTACGTGCTAGGGGTGTGGCTTTGCTTGGAACTATCGGTTTTACGCTTTCGATTATTATATCTAATAGTCAGACTGTTGATCTCGAACGTGCATGTCAATTTTATGTAGCTTAAAGTGGTCTTCTGCTTGCCGTTTGGGGCTGAGTATCTTATATTTATAAAGTTGGCCACACAACGCAGCTCGGATAATACAACGCACCAAGGAAAATCACTTTGATGAGTGGATGTAGTACTTCCGGTGTAACTACGTCTTACAAAATAATTTGTTTTCCCACTTCCGGGCATTTGTTAAAAACGAAAATTTTGGGATTGCATTTACAAGTTGATCTTTTAATAGGTATGAGTTTTTGCGGACGCTTTTTTCAAATTTTTTCTGTCTTTGCCAAGTAAGGTAAAACATCGTCAAGTCGATGATTAGT
Source organism: Cristatella mucedo (assembly GCA_009760855.2). Lineage (NCBI taxonomy): Eukaryota > Metazoa > Bryozoa > Phylactolaemata > Cristatellidae > Cristatella > Cristatella mucedo. The sequence goes on along the minus strand of WPIO01000018.1, from coordinate 1,640,847 downwards.
AGACTTTAAGAAAGTGCAGATGCCAACAATTCTATCTAAGGTCAGGACTCATAATTTTTTTAACGCCGTTGGAGACGGCGATTGAACAGCTACTATGTACCTCGGATATGTCTTGTCCAACTGCTTCTAATGCGATATTTAAAGATTAATTCTACGCCAGGTCACTGATAACATTGATTCGAGGACGGAACGAGCTAGTTAAAAATTTGAACTAGACAAAGATACCAGATGAGTACCATATATATTGCAGTAGTTTATGTCTTTCTGGGAAATAAAATGGCTGAGAGCTATTAGAAACTATTCCGACTGCTATAAATAACTCTGGGAAATGGAATACAGCGGGTACCACAGAGTCCATATTTCTGGCCTACAAACACAAATGTAATGTCAACGTCAGGGTTACACAGAACAGTAAAGTGAGCACTTTTCCAACGATATTCTGGATTTATCACATACTTACCGCAAAATTTAGAACGAAAACATCATAGTGAAACTAAGTATAAGAGCCTTTTAGAGAAAGCGAATTGTAAAAGAACCACTAATGTTTGACATCTACTTGCTAAACCCTGTTAAGTGGTCACCTTGTAGAAGTCGAGAGCAATATTTATCATGTCAGTTTACTCGTTTTTTTCAGGTTCTTTTACCCTTAGGTAGAGCGTAAGAAACAGTGTTGTTTTTTCCTCTTCGAACATTTGTTTAATTCCGCTGACTATCTGTCGTCGTCAGAAAAGAAAAGCTTGTGGATACTAATGGCAATTTGTCGCACTTCTGAGGCTTGAGCATTAAGGAAATAAAATGTATGACTCTAAAAAAATTAGTCCCGAGATTAGTTTATTTTGTAGCCGCTGCATCATGACAAGTAGTTTTAAAAGTTTAATTTATTTCCCGGCTCTGAAAATTGAGTGGTCTCTAATTGGAGCATGTTTATCATAAGCTGATTAGATAGATTCAACTTATAGGATGTTGCCGAAATGGCGATATTTTATTTGCAATAATCTATTGTAATTTCTTTTACATCGACTGATTAAAGATCGCTGCAAAACATAGTCAATTCTGCTTGATCAATCTTAACTCTCTACATGATTAATTAGAAAGAAACTTCAGCTTTCAGTAAAATCATTTTAACAAACATACAAGTTGTAGGCAGGTGACAGATTTGCATTTCCCAATCTCTTCTGCCTGTGAAGGTTGATATTTCTGCACATCAATTTCAGGGAAAAAATGTGAGAAAAATGTCGTCCTTTCTCGGGCTTAGCTGAAGGGCTCGAGCCAGTCTTGCTCGGCTTTTTCACCGAATTAATTCAACGTAAATTTACAAAGTTCAATATTGTCGCAAACAACTAAATTATTATGACTGGTATCACTCGTAAGGCAATGCTGCATATTGAATTACAAGATTTAAAATGAAACTAAAATGCATCTATCAATCGCAGCATCTGGTGGATCAATACGATTCCTCGATTCGCTTACATGTGTCGACACTGCAATGGTTGCATGCTGCGACTTACCATATTTGCATGCTGGTCCTACATCTGTCTCCTTTAGCAATGTTACTTTTGTTTCATTGTTCATCGAGTACGCTTCCGCTAACTATTCGATTAAGCTGTGCTTGCCGCGACTGTATAGTGTCAAAAAAGAGGTAGAGTTCTCATTTGGTATCACAGCAAATGAATTATTAATAAGATTATTTGATGCAACGACATGTATCTATAGTTAGACACCTCTATAATAAAAAATAATGCGGTAAGTTCCGTGGTTTCAAAATTCTTTAGCAATCCGTATTATCGGTATTGTGCATGGTGTACGGCGACGATCGTGAACGTATACGGTATTAAGAGCAGGATCAATTGAAAATTTTAACTACATGCATTCACTAATTATTATATATATTATATATATATATATATATATATATATATATATATATATATATATATATATATATATATATATATATATATATATATATATATATATATATATATATATATATATATATATATATATATATATATATATATATATATATATATATATATATATATATATATATATATATATAAGAAGAGCTTGATAGTTGAAATTCGAATCCGAAATACAAGGTTCGGTGCTAGAATTTAACTTGGAGCCTCTTATCAAATACCTACAATAGGCAGAATTTCGTGAGGCGTGCATTTTATGATTACATATGAATGAGATTAACGTACAAATTCTTGGCCTGGACATTATAAAGGGGACGGGTTTGACCGCAGTCTCTCTCTCTCTCTCTCTCTCTCTCTCTCTCTCTCTCTCTCTCTCTCTCTCTCTCTAAGAGTCGCCATTTGGCGATTCCTAGCACTGAGCACGATCTGCAGTAAGCCTAGATGAGAATCTTCTGGAAGTCACTTATTGTATTTCTGTTATATGCTGGCTATAGGTTGTGCTTCTTCCTAAAATGGTGCGTTTTAGCAATGTATGCAGAATAGCGAGAGATATGTATTCTATCGTATTGCGAGCAATAGGCCTCTGATTGCTATTCGCGTTCGGCCGCTACCGGAATTAGCGAGGGTCGTGCAGCAGTTACGTCAGCGTCACAAGTTCTGGATATACTTTTTTCTGTTACGCTCTTGCTTAGTTCTTTGCCCTGCTGTTCGCACTGGCTGGCCGGGTGCCCGCACGCGGGGCACAGTTACTCAAAGCTCGAGTTGGCTAATGAAGGCACTCGGTAAGATATAAATGAGCAGCCCACCGAGGGTCGGGCAAGTGTGAATTCTTCCACCGACTATTTTTGCAGTCGGGTTTTGAAGCCGGACTTTGAGGTGCCGGTAACACGCTAAGCAGGTGATACAGCTCACACAAGCTTCGTCAACTTTATGGGCGGGCCATTACTGCCTGAATTTGGCGAAGCTGACAAAAACTGCTTCTGAGCTGGTTACCGTACGTTGGAGTTTGGGCTCATCAAGCCCTGCAAGTAAACGCGAGTGCAACGACGACGCCACGCTGCTTCCTGGATGTCACACTTGGTAAACACTGCGCCCGCAGGAGAATGAACAGCCTCTTTTGGAAATGGCGGTCCCTTAAAACCAGCCAATGGAAAGCTTGGTGCGGCGAGTGCATTCATATTTCCTTATTAGCCAGCTGGTAAAAATAGCTCAGAAAATCAAGCGCGAGCTCAGCCGGCTGTGAGGACGACGGGATACGAAAAAACAACTGCCGATGGCTGGGGCGGTGGAAGGGCAAAGTGATTTCCAGCAAACCATTATCATGCAAAATGGCCGACTAGCTATACCTTGTTATGATGGTAGGGTGAGTAAAGACATCTTTTGACTGGTCCATGGCTGAAAATACCTCGCGTCTTATTACCAGATTAAAGGGTTCAACCGTGGAAGTGCAAGACGCATCAATTTATTGGACGTCTAAAACTATATGATGTTGGTTCATGTACTGAAGATCCACTTTGGACGTGAACTCAACGAGTGTGTAAATGGGTCTGAAAAATATTTAATGAAAGTTTAATAAAAGGTGACAGACACCAACCAAGACCATACTATTCCCGCCATCACTAGTAAGCACATATGCCCAATCAAAAGCCCTATTAGTGCGAGAAAAATTGGTGAAATGAAATGACGGAATGTAGTTGACACCCACTCAGAGTTATCATTTCTTAGTGGTTAATCTCATGAACCCTGAGAGAATGACAGAGTCCTTGGAGAATGTTGTCACAGGACACTCACAACAAAGTGAGCTCATGGAGGTTACGTTGAGTATCATTGGCTAGACCAAATGTCTACTTGGTTTTTAGAAGATATTGATGGTGCTGACATCCTGGGTTTAGATTATTTGTTGCCCGGGCGATGGTAAATTAAATTTTCTCAAATATTTGGTAGTCCGAGGTCAATAGGCGTCTTGCCAATCTAGAGGTGAATGGGCCGAGAGTAGTTACAATAGAAACATTAGCTCTGTAATTACATCAGCTCTCTCAGAGCAAGTGCTGTTGTCATGATAGATCAATGTTCCAGAGGGGCGTCATGGTTCAATATTAAGCATGGGCTATCAGATTTATTACTGGATCATCACCAATGACGACTTAATCCTGCTTATCTGACCACATCCACATCTCGTTCAGTCTAAAATGTGTGCCCTATTCCTCCTGCTCTAAAATCACGTGTGAATTGCGAAATCTGGAGATCCTTGAAATAGATGGGTGTCCGTGCGACCATCTTTGCTTCGCTTCTGCTGCTCAATCCTCCTTCTGACTATCCTCATTGATAGATTGCTACAAAACGACACTAGCTGACATGCTCGAAGAGTTTGCACCTCTAAATAAGCACATATTTGCAATAACCCAGATGGTGTGTGGTTTACTGCAGACATTAAACAAGCTAGGTTGACAAAGCGGTAACCAGACTTTTCCACCCGGCTGTTTGAACCCCGAAGGGTTCGACCCGGGCGGTTGAACCCAGGGATTATTCGACCCTAGGATTATCGACCCCTTGGACGATTCGTCCCTGTCCATTTCACCCATGAGCGTTTGAACTCCAGGATTGTTCGACCCATGACGTTTGAACCAACATAATCGCATCCAACTATGTCAACGTTTCTGGATGGTGTATCGTTAGACATCGAGTTTAAAAAGGCCAAACTGCTGCAGGTGGTCGCAGGTGCACAGCATCCGGCATAGAAACGTTACCGTGAGCTGCAGCAACGTGTGGAACGAGCTGTAGCCACTGAGAACTCAATCAACTCATCCACGTACGTGAAAGCCATGGCATATTTGTCACATTCTTTATTGCCCATATGAATATTGACTTGAAACATTCGTTGATGCGCATTTCAGGTGATCACAGGTTCAACTTGTTTAACTAATTTTGTTCAACATGCTGTGAGTCTTTTAACAGCCAAGTAAACGATTAAACGTTATCGGTAGCTTCCAAAGCTGTTTATTATTCATGTGTACTCCATAGTCAGGAGTGGTCAAAACGGCTGCAGTCTATTCGCCCTAGGGTCAAAAAATCCTTTGGCCAGACAACCCTGGTTCGAATACTGCCTGGTTGAAATATCCTCTTGATGAGCCGTCCGGGTCCAACTTTCCGGTGGCTAAAACACCAGGGTCGAAATCCCATAGAATCAACAAAGCCCAAGTGTGACTCAGCATACAAAAGATCAGAACTGACTGTACATCGACAGGCATACGAGGTACTACGGTAAGTCGTACTAATCAATTTCATCAAAGGCTAAGTCTAGCGTCTATAGCAAACTATTGTTGAACTACAGATGCGCAATCAAAAAATGCTGATATCGACGATCAACCATCTTCTTAACCGCTCCCGTGATAGCTCCTTACCCGGAGATCTCTCTGATTATCCAGCTGTACGCTACAGTAGCCTCTTTGTGCAGAAGATAAGCGAAATCAGATATTTCATTCCTAAGATGGCGGCGTCCCCTGGAATGATGTCTCCCAATTCCTGGCAGGAACTTCACGTCTACATTCAAGCAGGTTACTAGTGACCACATCCTACAGCTCCTATCCTTACCAAAGAAGACAACTAGTCCTCTGGACACTATTCCCACTCATCTGCTTCTATGATGCATTGTTCTGCTACGGCACAACTAACATGATCGATATGCAATTAGTAGCAGGTCAATTTCAGCAGTTCTCAAAAGACTGTAGTCAGGCCATGAATCTAGAATGTGACACTAGACCAAGAGAATTTGAGCTCCTCAGTTCAGTCTACGATCTATCTTTCTTTATCAAAGTTACTGGAACTCGACGTTGCAGGCCACCTGAACTCATGTATTGAAACTGTAGACCTTGCTGGCAAGTTCATGTCTCCTTTTAGAGCTAATCACTTCATAGAGTCAGCATTTCTTGTGGGATACAAGGATCTACTCAGGAATGCAGATGCAGATAGATTACAAAACTCTGCAGCTAGGCTTGTCTGTCGTGAGCGTCGCAGTTGCCACATTACTCCACTTCTCGCCGACCTGCACTGGTTACCAGTCAAGCAACGGATTGACTTCAAGGTTTTGTCGCTCACTTTTAGGTCTCTTCATTCTATGGCTCCAGCCTATCTTTCAGATATACTACCCCATCAGGCCAAGCATCGTACCACTCGCTTTTCGGAATCCAACAGTCTACAAATACCTCGTACAAACCTTAAATCCTTTGGAGACCGTGCATTTAGCTCGTTTGCTCCCAAAGCCTGGAACTCCCTCCCGACCTGCATCAGAAAATCCCCTGACCTGACGACATTTAAAAGAAACTTAAAAGCACACCTACTTAGGACAGCATTTAGTGGGTCCCTGTGATTCGTCCTTGTTGTGCTTATGCGTGCTGACACTGTGCATGCTGCCACTAACCACATTTGCATGCTGACCCTGTGCATGTCACCCCTAACCATATTATTCATTTTGTTTGTTTTTCAAGCATGATTTCACTTACTATTCTATTTCGTATTACTTTGCAGCAAATGTAAAGCGCCTAGAAAGAGATTAAGTTCTCTGAGGGCGCTTTATCAAGTGCAATATTATTTTCATTATTATTATATTATTATTGTCACTGCTAATGTTGTTTGACCTTTCGGAAGCTTTTGATACTTTCGATCCACAAGTTTTTCTTGAGCGCCTCCCATCATCTCGCCTTGGCATCACTGGCACTGTATTGCAATATTTTACGTCCTATCCCAGTGGTGAACTAAAGAGTACTGATGTGAGTGGACAACTACCATCCGAGGAAAAACTTAAGTTAAGGTAATTCAAGTCTTTGCAGTTAGTCCTGCTATTTTCGTGGTTTTTGCACTTCCGCTGATTGATGTGATCGCAAATCAAAATCCACACTTTCAATTATATGCAGATGACACTTAGTTGAAACTTTACTTTATATATCCCAGCCTTCAAGAACGTTTAATTTTCATAACTCTTGCACCGCATTTATTGATAGCATCCACAAAATAATCGCAGCACGTTTTATTAAATGTAATGATGATAAAACCAGCTCACTTGTTCTGGGCTATCCAAGGGTGATTCAGAAGTTGACAAGGCTAGTGCTCACAATCTCCTCTGAGAGAATATTTCCTGCTGAATTTTCACGAACTTTCGGAGTTTCGTTCCAAAGATACCTTTCATTAGACGACCACATTAGCTCTGCAATCAAGTCTGCCTACTTTCATCTAAAGTACATGCTGAAATTCGGCTTGTTTAGGCAGAGATACCACATCTAAGTTGTACCGTGCATTTTTGAAATCCCCTCTTGACTTCAGTATCTCGCTGATGGCTTGTCTACCGACCGGTGCAATCAGGCGCTTAAACCTGGTGAAAAAACTATACAGCTAGGCTTGTCCATCGTGAGCTCCACTTTTGCCACATCACTCTGCTTCTCCCTGACCTGCACTGGCTCCCAGTAAAAAAAAACATTTAATTCGAGTTTTTTTCGATCGCTTTTAGGTCTCTTTATTCTTTGACTCCAGCCTACTCATCAGATCTACTGCCCCACCAGGCTAAGCGTCTTAAATCCTGCTTCTAAGAATCTATCTGTTTGCATATACTTCGTACAAATCTCAAATCCTTAGAAGAACGTGGATTTAGTTCATACGCTCCCAAAGTCTGGAAATTAATTCCGACTTGCTCCGCTACAGCACTGACATGTCTACATGCAAAGAAAAACTAAAAACGCACCTGTTTATCACAGCATATAGTGGGTCCCTGCTATTCGACTTTTATGGGTTTAAGCTTGCTGACACTTTGCATGCTGCCACTAGCCGTACTTTCATGATTACCCTTGCATATCACCTCTATGCATGTTATTATGGTTGCTTATTGAGCATTCTACCTCTAATTATTAGATTGCGCTTCCTTTGCAGCAATTTAAAAGTGCCTAGAAAGGTGTTGAGTTCTCTGAGGGAGCTTTAACAAGTGCGTTGTTATTACTATTATTTACATTATTAAGTGAATCATTTGGCTATGTACTGCAGAAAGAGACTGAAGCATGGTGAAATCTGGAAACTGAACACAATACATCAGAAGCAGGATTTTATTACCAAAAACAATCGACCTGAAATGGCAGCTTGCTACCTGCAAAATTCTTGAATGAACACTCGAGTAGTGTCGTGAGTAGCAACGTGGTTACTTGTACTGCTTCTTTTATATTTGCTTTAGAGCCAGTGACTGCTGAATCTCTTTTCTAGACTCTTAAAGTAAAAAGTGACAAGATTAGGGACTAATGGCCCGCTACCAAACCAGCTACTTGTATCATATAAGAGCAAGCTGATTGGGCTCTCTCCTTAAGGAGTTTTTCGACCAAGAGACAAATTTGGTAAGAGATAAATACAATAAATACAAGAGGTAAATTATCATCTGCTGATGGCTAATGCTTGTGAACTAAAAGCACTTTACTAGGAATATGCAACCATTGCTTGACATTTGTGTCACGAAAAGAAATGGATTATACTTCTCTAACTTATAGGCAATACCTTTATAGTTGACTTGATTTCGAAATTTCACAACGGGTGAGTGGATCTTGGAGTTCGGTTGCATAACTTTAGCCAAACTCCCATACTTTTTGTCAGAATAAAATGTAGACCATGTTTAATTTCAACAGAAATTTCATTAGTGACACAATTCACAATTAAAATAGCTCCCGCACGATTTCAGGATATCCTTATTTTGAATGAAAGTAATTTTGCTCTGGTAACGAGATAATTTCAGGGTATTTTACCTATAATTGAAGCTACGTATGCCTAACTTTTTTTAACCAAGTGAAGTGCTGAAGGCCCTGGCGCTTAAGTGTCTTGTCCTAACCCATCGATCACCTACGTATGTCTTGAACAATTTCGGCCGTTACAGATGAAGTCGAGACAGCTACAACGATATCTACAACGACAGCTACTGAGAAGGCGTCTGAAAAACTTTTAGAATTATTTATTTGATCACATATTAGAGCAGCAACAAGCATCATACCATATCATATCTTGATTTTTTAGTTTCCCTTATTTTCCCTATTTAGGTTTGCCATAATTGCAAAGAGAACTCAAGCTTTGTAGTGCTACATCAGCAGGATTGTGACCTACATGACCACGTCTCAGCAGTTCCCTTAATTTGTATAAATAAGGATCATGTGTTTTCACTATCAATGGCTGGGAAACATGCCATTTCAAGTCACGCAATGCTCTCAGATTTTTGCACAATGAGCTTTTAGCATTTAGGCATACGATTGTTTTTTCAAACTTGAAATCAAGCTGTCACAGAGGATTTTATTCTGTGATCATAGGAGCACTCTGTACTTGAAGCCAAAGCTGCTGTGCACCACGGCTGAATATGTATCGTACCTGAAATACTCTGTGCATGTTGAATACACTGCTATAGGCTGCAGATAAGTACTAATTGAATATAGATCAATGAGCTCTGCAATGGAGCCACACCCATTTAACATCGGCTTACATGCACGTACTGACAGTTGACCTGCATTTCTTTCAACAGAGCTTAATAATAATAATAACAATACTTAAATTGCACTTGATAAAGCGCCCTCAGAGAACCTAGTCTCTTTCTAGGCGCTTTACATTTCCTGCAAAGTGACGTGCAATTGAACGGTAAGCAAAATCATGCTAGAAAAAAATTGATTTACACGGTTGGGGTGTCATGCACAGGGTCAGCATGCAAATGTGATTAGTAGCAGCATGCACAGTGTCAGCATGCATAAGCACATCAAGGATGAATCACAGGGACCCACTAAATGCTGCCCTAAATAGGTGCGTTAAGTTCCTTTTAAATGTGGTCAGGTCACGGTATGTTCTGACTCTGGTCGGGAGGGAGTTCCAGGCTATGGGAGCATACGAACTAAATGCACGGTCTCCAAAGGGTCTAAAGATTGTACAAGGTATTTGTAGACTGTTGGATTCCAAAAAGCGGGTGGTGCGATGCTTGGCCTGATGTGGTAGTATATCTGAGAGATATGCTGGAGCCATAGAATGAAGGTACCTAAAAGTGAGCGACAAAACCTTGAAGTCGATCCGTTGCTTGACTGGTAGCCAGTGCAGGTCGGCGAAAAGTGGAGTAATGTGGCAACTGCGACGCTCACGACAGACAAGCCTAGCTGCTATGTTTTGCACCAGCTGCAATCGCCTGATCGCACATGCTGGTAGGCCAGTAAGCAGTGAGTTGCAGAAGTCGAGACGGGATGTCACGAGTGCATGGACCAACTTACACGTGGTATACTTATCTAAACAAGCCGGAATTTTAGCAATCTTATGTAGCTTAAAGAAAGCAGACTTTACTGTGGAGCTGATGTGGTCGTCTAACGAGAGGTCGCTTTGGAATATGACACATAGATTTCGAGCTGATTCAGCAGGAGATATGCTGGCAGAGCCAATTTTAAGGGTCAGCCTTTCCAATTTCTGAATCACACTGGGTTTGCCCATAACTAGTAAGTTATTTTTATCATCGTCTAGTTTGAGAAAATGTGCTGCCATCCTTGTGCGGATGTCATCAATGCATGCAGCAAGGGAGTTGAGAGATTTTGAGGTGCTCGAAGGCTGGGAGGGATCAAAGCAAAAGTGCAACTGTGTGTCATCCGCATGGAAGTGAAAGCCTAGATTGTGCTTGGCAATCATATCAGCAAGAGGGAGAGTATAAACCGTGAAAAGAACAGGACCTAGAACAAAGCCCTGAGGTACCCCGAATTTTAGAGGTACCTCAGATTCAACAGGTTAGGGTGCCCAGTTGTTTGTCGTGCGTTGGATAGGATCAGTGCCACTAGGGCTGCTGCTAATGCCGCCTTAGTACCAAACTGAGCAGCTGATGCAAGCACACACAATGCTGCAGTTAACCTATTCAGCAAGCATGTAAAGGTGAAGCACGTTGCTCGCTCAAACAGTAGCAGCCAGGATAGAAGGCAACAGACTGCCCTGCTAATGGTGAGCTGTGAGATGGAGATGTCTAAAATTCCTCGCTAATTTGAGCCTAATAACTTAGTACCAGAGGAGTTATTTTAAATTGGTGAGTGAGCTGGTGATATATATTTAGAAGGTAGCAATAATGTCCAGTAGCCCTGGTTTGGCCTACGGATTAAGGGGCGCCAAATTAAACGATCACGGCCAAGACGAACGCATTTAATGACAGAGGTCACTGGCACTACTCCTAAGATAAAAGCAATAATCCCGAATACATATATAATTTGCTTTGGACGCTATGCAAATGCATTAAATCATATGTCATTGTATAGGCTACGGCCGGCTGGCCTATCTGTTAGGAAATTAATGTAGTCGGCGACGATGCCCAGTAACATGGTTAGACAGCAATACTCTAGCTTGATGTAAATTCTTTGGCCATTTCAAGGTCTTTGAATCTTTTCTTGAAGTGTGCTGAGCGCCTGAGCCACTGAACAATGGGTTTGATGAGTTGGGCGTTTACAGTTATCATCTGATTTGTTGTTTATGGCTTGGCACTTTTATATGTATTCACGTTTTTATCCTCGTATAGGATAAACTTAATAGTGGCCGATTCAAGAGCATCGAGGCAGTTGCTAGCATGCCAGCCAGAGTATGGTGTGCTGAAAGAGCACCTTAGAGGTCTTGACTAACATCCATGTTTGTTCTAAAGTGTTCCTTATAATGCCTTTCGTCATATCTGGCTTCGTTGGGCTCGTTATTGCCACAAAACCAGTGCTGATGGCTGCTTTACGGATATCGCATGAGGCTTGTATTCAAGTTGGCAATGCCAGTATTAATGAATATCGGCCATTCTGCAAAGCTGTCGCAGAACCGCTTGACTTTTATGTGTGATTAAGCAGCAAGGATTGGCCCCATTGCTAAGTAGCAATTATCCATGACACAACTAAAAAGGCTTGCCAATCAGCAAGTAAGAACTTTCAGACTCCGATTCTTCCGCTTTCTTATTCCGATCTGGCTACTACAATAGGTTTCTTATTGCATGTTGCAAAGTTAATAACTAAGCAAAAACCAAAAATTATTCACGCTGTATAAGTAGATTTACAAGCTTTCTCACTTTGCCAGGGCTTGTAGAGCGAGGGCACCTGAAACCATGACACTGGTAGCCTGTGATCCTGTTGCTTGACCGCGAGATGGCATCATGTTGTTGTGTATGTATGTATCTCCGTCAGTAACTCCACAAAGTCATAAAGACCGTGTGGGTGTTATGCAGGAGTGTTTTCTATAGCTCACTCACAGCCTTTCGGTACGCATTCGGTAGCCAACAGACTTCGTCTCACGCAACAAGAGAAAGTGGAAAGCATAGCAGAGTTAGGAGAGCAGTTGAGGTAGCGAGTAGCATAGAAGTAGCAGTTCAGGACCGCTGAAAAAGATGTGCCATAGTCGGCAGTTGGAGAGTAGATGTCGTTGCCTAAAAATTGTGAAAGCGAGTTCCACAGTCTAGGACATGCAGAGCTAAAGCTTCTTTCACCAACTGTCTTTAAGAGGAATGGGACAGCGAATTTATTCTCCACACAGGACCTCAGGGCACGAACAGGCTGAAACTGATGCAGCAGTTCAGCTAGGTACGAAGGAGCCAAGTCGTGGCGGGCCTTGTGGGTCAGAGTAAGAACTCTGCTCTGTATCCTTTGCTCAACCGGCAACCATCCTAGTTCTTTCAGCAGAGGTAACGCTTGCTCAAACCACAGGGACTTGAAGACCAGCCTTGCAGCCATATTCATAGTCTGCTGTAGTGACATAATAGCTTTCTTTGGTAGCCCAGCCAAAAGGGAATTACAATAACCAAGACGAGACAGAACTAAAAGGCTAGTTAAATTTTTTGCAAGCCACTGTGGGAGACAGCTCCTAATCTTGGATAGGGATCGGATGTGACGGCTAGCTGTAGAGGCAGTCTTCTGAATGAAGCTTTGAAATTGAGGCAGCTGTCGAACACGACACCTAGATTACGAGTACGTGGTGAAGGTTGCACAATAGTATCACCTATTAGGACAGCAAAGCCTTTTTAATCCAGCCACACGCTTAGGGTGTCCTATGAGCAGCAGTTAGGTTTTATCGTCATTTAATTTCAGGAAGTTTTCCAACATCCAGGATCAATATCGGCAAGGCAAGCATTCAGTTTATGTCGTGTTTCATATCTTTAATGCATTGGTAATCAGCTTAGGTAGACAGGAGGGCAGTAAAAGATTATTTCTCCAAAGTTAAAAAATTCGTTTCTGCGACTCACTTTTGGCAGTAAAGTGGATCTTTTAAAAAATAAATGGTAGAAGTGTTTTGTTCATCACTAAAAATATTTTGATCATTTAGACCTCTAATGCACCACATCCTTTATAAATTATCTTCAATTGGATGGCTATTAGTTAAAAACAACCGGGTGAATGAAAAGTACGCAAATTCCCTTGCAAATGGAACATGAGAAAAATAAATAAAGCACGTGCCACGAAAATTTATTGCAAACATAACTTACTGACGACATTCCAGCTGTAGCACTCAATTTGACATAGAGTTTGTGAATTGGTAGAATAAGCCTTATGTTAAATGCTTAGGTATTCCAGCACATTCAAGTAACGATCGGCGAAGCTAAGGTTGTACATAAATTTAATAATTATTGAACACAAAATGTAGGCTGTAGACTGATAAATTTGATTATTAATCAGTTAGTTTCATCGTCGTACAACTGTTTTCTCAGAGCAAGGGTCGCCTCGACAGTAACACAGAATATCTGAAATTTTGAAAACAAGATAACACGGTGATTACCGATTAACCGTTCTTGAAAATTCAAGGCACACAACATGAGAGTGGGACGATAGCGCAAGATTATAACTCGCCCTCCTGATCAGCTCATTTTCTCACTTAGTATAAAGAGCTAAGCTGAGTGATGCAAAAGTGACGCACTCGACCTCTTCATTAGGCCTTCTCCGGTGGTGCAAATTGAAGAACGATTAGGAAATATGTAACCCATGTACCGACGATCTGAAAATAATGGTATTATTTCTATACCATAGCAAGTCACTTTAGACGCACTGATCCACAGTAAAAAACCAGAAACTTTCTGAAAAATTTAAATTCCACCAAATTGTAATGGCAATGAATTACCATTTAGAAATAACATATATAAAAACAATAAATGAATAGCTAACTGACAGACCAACACCTGTACTTCTTCATGAAATATTTCAATTTTTGAAATAGCTATTTATTTAACATTCTTCATTATTGACGGCGCGGATTTAATCGATAGTGTTTTTAACAACCACTGGCAATGAACAAGTAATATTCAAAATTCAAAAGTCCCACACGACAATATGAGGCTGATCAAGTTTTGATTTATTAAGCCTATGCTGCGTGCTAGTTTACTTCAAATTAGCTCGAAGTCATGCATTTTCTAGTGGCTTCAAACCCCTCGCCCAATGGTTGTAAATTAAAACTACTTGACCGAACTACGCTTAAGCCTTCGCAATAGGATCTCACCAGCTTAAGCTCGAATCAGGAGTGTGCGATTTAGATATCGTTACGTTGTGCATCGTTTGAAGCTTCCTTTTTACTGCCGATAAAATATGTTTGCATAAATGAATTTGTAGTTCTATAGGCACAACAAATAAATACAACCAATCATAACCTTCTTTATTCTCAGTGTAATATATATATATATGTGTGTGTGTGTGTGTGTGTGTGTGTGTGTGTGTGTGTGTGTGTGTGTGTGTGTGTGTGTGTGTGTGTGTGTGTGTGTGTGTGTGTGAGTGTTTATATATCCTTAGTACGAAAGAAGTGATTGCAAAATATCAGTACGCTATCCCAAGAATTTTTAATTTTTTTCTTTTGAAAGGGAGCTTACGGCTTGTAGGAGAGTAAATGCACAATCACTTGCTGTATGATTATTACAGCTTTTAACGCCTAGGTTTGCAAATTTAGATTAATGTTTACCTTAATGTGAGGACGGTCGATTCGAATCTTTCTTTTTGCACTGCATAAACTACCCTACGAATATCATTTGGGAAGTGACCCTAAATAAAAAGAAATTACAGTTCAGCGGCATCATCTTACTTATATTAGCCTCTACATTTCTAGCAATACTTTAAGGGTATTTTTTGTTAGGCATAGTATGGCATGATGTATACCTTTAAATTGGAATAGTAGACTCAGGTTAGTTTTAATTCCCTTTTATTAGCTATTAGAAGCTATCTGGTGAATAATGCTTGACTTGAGCTTAAACACGTGCAGATGACAGTGTATGAGTTATTTTCTAAATGTGAGATAGTTCTTGCTAATACGCGAGTAAATAAATTATTTCATTTGCAGAAACTCTGAAAATCTACTTTAATTGGCTGTCTAAAAAATAATTGAATTTCAGTTAATTCACGATGTAGTGTCAGTTAAGGAACGGAGTAACGGAGCCTCAGCATCTCGCTAAGAACTTGAAATTGCTTCGTAGACTTGCCTGATTATTGGCTCGAACACTTAGCCCGAGTTGCGAAGTCGCCGCATGTTACTCTTCTTTCTAAGCAAAGTGTATTTGTAGTGAGGACTTGTCAATTGCAGTTAAACATTGGAGACGCTGAAATGATACCTCCATTGGAGCAGCTCGACAGTAGCCAAAGACAAGAAGGTCAATCAGATCCCATCATACATTTATCACTTTACCAGTTCAAAAAGGCTTAACGGACTTTAGGTTCCGCGAGAATATCTCTAGCATTTACGTAATATGCTTAGCCCGATTAGCAATAAACAAGGGCATGTATTTCCTTTTTGGTCGTAACTACCAGCTAGGTAGAAGCTAATTTCGCCTCCAATGCTTGAGATACTTCTAACGGATTGCTCATAACTATCAGAGGGTTAAAGTATCTGAAAACAACGCAGTGATTGAAAGTGTGCGACTAATATAGCTGCAATATTATATAAACTAGCATATCGCACAAATTTCAACCGGAAGCGGCATGTAAATTTGCCTAATGGCATACATACTGCTAGCAGGCCTTCTTTGCTCAGCACGAACAAGCCCATGACTGTAAATCCAGATGGATTCTGCAACTGGCTCAGAAAGAGCTGCACCTACAACAGTACATTGGTGAATTCTTCATTGACCTATCACGGCTATAGATTCACCCACCCTGAAGCAAGAAAAGTGGTGCAGAGCTAAATAAAACAATTATTTGAAAACGTGCACTTTCTTCCTCCGATAAGTGACGATCGCCTATCAAAACATTCCTTAAAAAGCAATTATTTATGATAAAGCCTCGACGTGTTTGTGTGCGCGTAAGTTTCTCTACCTGCAATGTCTTTCGTGAGACTGTTATTGTGGCTCTTTATTTGGTTTCCTTTCAACGCACGCTGTAATTGAATACAAATTGGCAAGCAAATTTTAAAGTCCGGTGACCAGCAAAAACGATGCAAAAAATTATTTCCCTTCCTCAGCGTGTGATAATGCTCCTGAAAAAACTTCTTTCAAAGCCGTTCCCGGCATACCAAATTTAGCCTATACCACGTTTTTTTGATTTATTGCCTCACTTACCAAAGTGCAATTATTTTAACAATGTAACTCATTTTTCAGTTTTTACTAGGGCATCTTGTAAAGATTGCCAAGTTTAATTTGATATTCTTGAAATAACCTCATTGAGGTAAGTTTCAAAACTAAGGCACCGTAGAACGGGCACTATCATCAGTACCATGGCGTCGTCTACTTTCCTGCTGACGACTACGATTCATCCTTTGCAGCAGTCCTGAGCTGCTACTTCCATGCTACTCACTACCTCAACTACTCTCCTGACTCTGCTATGCTTCACACTTTATCTTTGTTGCGTGAGACTAAGTCTGTTTGCTACCGAATGCGTACCGAAAACCGGTTATGCTATGAGTTCGCTACACAAAACTCTCCTGAGTCACACCTGCTTAGTCTGTATGGCTTTGTGGAGTTACAGATGGAGATAAATTACATTACAGTACATTAAGATCAACACCTAAACCACCATATATTAAATTTATATTTACTTTACGGTCAAAAAACCCCTGTTTATTGTTGAATTGTGTACAATGCTTGGTCAGCTTCGCTTAGAGCGTGTTCGGATCTCTCGTATTTTCCAACCGCTACAAAGGTTATCTGATTTCTTAAAGTTCAGCACTTCCCGGAGCGACAATTTATTGCAGTTCAATCGGTTTCAATTGGCAGCTTGTAAATCGACCAAACAACGATAGGGGTTGAAATTCCAGCAATGAATGACTCGGGAAAAGACGCAACGGTTGCTGCTAACCTTTGCTAGCTAAATCCAAGGTGAGTTTACATTTTCCACTTTGAATGATCAATAGCTTTTTAGGAGCGTAAGGCAGTGAAACTAACCCTCTGCAGAATAATCAATACGGCGAACACAGTTATCCAATGCTGGGTTTGCCACAATAGTCACTGTTCAAGATTCAGTGCATCATGGCATTCAGATGCCCACTTCCTAAAAGTGATGCCTGATTAATACTCTCATATGTTATTCACGGTTTCCGCTTCATATGCTAGAGTTCTTAGATTTGGAATACAAGTACGTGGCTCAACCATATAAAATAGGGGATAAAGAGGTGCCTGCTCATTATTTCTAGCTTAGTCATAAGCCGTTTGGCTATCTCTTACTGAAGTCTATATCTGAATAAATGCAACGTAATAATCATAAAATCTACTTTAGGAATGACGGCGACCCAATAAGTTTGCCGGGAGCTTCAGCATTCGACGCCATTATTCCCTAGCTACAAACAAATTGTTCTTCACTTTCCCAGTGGCGAATTACTTTTGATCGATACCTGGCAAAAATTGACTCATTTCCAGACCTTAAACTATGTCAACAGCGACAAGCCTTCGATTGTTTCATACTCTAGCTAAATCAAAACATAAGGCGTTACCACTGGAGCTGGTCCCTTACTCACTTTCAAACTCTTGCAGTTCCTTCGATGAAGTCATTCGATGATCATTGCTCGGAGTTCTTCCAACAGCTTTGTGCCATTACTTACACAAAATCTCTCGTACCAAAGACACTAAGTTATTCTCTGTATGAGATAGTTTTTATCGCATCCCAATTTTATCTGCCAAGGGCCCTACTGTTCTTATCCTGCGCGATCCCAGCATTCATTTGAAAGCTCAGTTGACATCTTTAGTGCAGAATCAGACTTTTGCACAGACTGAATAATTTTTCTTGTACGGTTCATATGCTGGGCCACACTCACAGCAAATGTAAGTCAGCAGGACAAGGATTATTGGCCGTGGTATCATTTCCACGGCAATAATTACTAAAAGTGGCATATCCGACCACGTTTTCACTTGTTCAGTCTAGTTTTGAGTCTTACCCGTAATCCAAAACGATCTTAGAATTACGTAAACCTGCCAACTCGGAGCTAAGTAAGATTGCAGAGATAAGGGCATGCTTAAATGAGGATATAAGCTCGAATGTGGTACGTGTGTTTTCACATCCCATCTTGAATTATGTAACCAGCCGTTTTCTTGCAATCTGTTTCCTGCGAAAATAACTCATTTTTGAGGCACTTTTGCACAGCCAAGCTCGTTTTTCATTGGCTTACCAGCTGCCATGCATCACCACCTCTCACCGAGCTGCTTCTAAATCGAGTAGTATGTTTACTTTAATTTTTCTACTTCATATGCTCATCCCTGGATTCAGTTGAACGTTTTCCTTATTAGGTATATTAATTATACTTCCCGAACAGCTTATTCAAGTTTTTTAACTGCGCCTCTAACCAATGTTTAGTCAGTCATAGATCTTACATTTAGTTCGTGGGCAGCTACATCGAGAACTCGCTTTCAAATGACATCACAACATCCACCTATTTGATTAATTTTAAAAACAAGCTAAAATTTCACGTTCACTTCACAGCATTTACATACTCCTATCACTTTCCATCCTCTTTTAGTTGAAATATCTCTGATAAATAATTTGACAGTTTCATCCAGCTATTTATCGTAAGCTGGCACTATATCTTTCATGAAATGGTCTTTTCGATCACATTATTCTCTACAGCTGGACTATGCAGATTATAATTAAGAATAGTAGCATCTGGGAGCTTGCTATGTGAGCAAACTAGTTTTGCTTCATTCGGACAACTTTCCTACATTAAAGAGCTCTCAAAAGAATTCCTAGTCCTGAAACGATGTTGCATAATTCAACGAAGTTGTCATAGCAGATGCGTACTCAATCAATAGGTCAGCAATAAGTTGATATGGGCGGGTGAGCTGCAATTGTATAGAATAAGTTAGAGCACTTCGGAATTCACTTGGAAGTTAAAACAACTTTTCCAGTTGTACCTGGAACAACTGGTGGTTGTCGAGGTCACCACATCGCTCGGCTAGTTTGTATAACGGCTTCGCTGTTTCCTGTGACTGAAAAGAAAAAAACGGCGTACAGTCAAGTAATTCTTAATTCTTGGCATTCAAATAAAGCGCCAATGAGTTTTGCACTAACGTTTACTCATTGGCAACTTAAGCTACTACTGTTGAGCACAATCTCACCTCATGAGCAATGAAAGAGGAAGCTGCACATTCTGCAGCTAGCATCAGCAGTGCTGAGATGAGCCAAATTACATAGGCGGCAAGGAGATCTGTATTGCTGCCGTCACGGAGTGACCTGAACTGGGCTAGGTTGTATATCTCCATCATGGAAAGTAGCAAATAGAGGACAATGTGAACGCCAATTACATACCGGAAATGCTTATCAGCAATTTCCACACATTTTTGTATCTCCCAGTGCATCTGTCGGTAAAGGCCAATGTCCCTGAGGAAAGACACATGGTCTGTCGCGACCAAGTGTCACATTCGCCGGTTCAGGCAATTAAAGGCCAGCGTGAGGTGAGCGGCGATGTTGAGAATGTATACCACTGGCCAGATCCATGCACCGGACGCTAGCGTTATGGCGATGGTCATAATGTAGTGCATGGCACTCTGCACTTGCTTGTCGCCAAGCAGATCTGAAGAATGATTGCCGTTGCTTGGAGGCCAAAGGCGACAGAGCCAGTCCATCTCCTCGGTTTTTCGGTCATTAAACATTCGCCTTCCAACTAGGACTGAGTTGGCGATCACCAGCAGCCATCCGACGGTGATGCAAGGCACCTCAAACTTCCGTGTATTTTGCCATTTCATTGCAATGCCCACCTCATCCATTCGCTCAAACGTTCTGTGAGTCTTGGTGTAGCAGCTCTTCATTCCACGCTTCTTGGTGAAGCTCATCCAGGAGAAAACGCAGACATTGAATGAGCAAAGAAACAGCCAAGCAGCATAGTTTATCTTATTGAAAGTAGTCCCTATATTGTCCGTCAGGTCAAAGATAGTGACGAACACTCTAACAGTGTTGAACACAATGAACAGTGCCACGACAATCGAGTAGATCATCGTCAATAAGCGGAACGGTGCCCTAAATTCACTGAAGTGTCGAGGGTAAAAAAGGCCAAATAGAGACATACTGAAGATAAGTGTCATGTGATAGTTACAACGAAGCACTGCCTCCTGCTTGCTAAAACGACAGGTAGTTCTGTCCATACCTCCGATACCGTCGCTGCTGCCGGTGCTTGGTAGAACGGTAGGTTTTTCATTTGCTGGGCCGGTCTTGTTACTGCCGAGAATCATACTTTTAATGGAATTAAGCCGCATGATGCAAGTCACCGTTCTGTTCCAGCATCCTCACTCCTGGTCACCTTTATAGGCCGGAGCCAACCTGGTCGAGAGTTTTGAGACTTTCCCATTACTATTGATCGGTTTGTCATATTTCATGTATCATTGCGTCGCATGTCTGCCAGCCAGCACGATGCAGGTTGAGGAGCGGCAACTTCTTTATTGGCGCTCCTTACCTCGGTGCAATGCTAATTGAAATCACTTAATGATGAGGAGCATCCGGAAATTACAAGCTTTCTATTTGTTCAATGCACGCCTACTGCTTGAAAGCCATCAATCGATTTTGTATGGCTGTGCACAGGTCGATGCAATGGATATAATCAAATCCATTACAATTAAAGCTTGCCAGCGTGGTGTCAATGTCACACTTCAGAGATGCTGTGGCTATACCACGCCTTGAGCAGCAGCAGTTAATGTGAGATCGTGGAGTGCAGAGCCCAGCAATTTTCCGTTTTAGCTTGGTCTCCAATTTGAGCCGAAGACTTAATGAATAGTCACATGAAGCCACACTTACTACAGCTTAATATTCATGTATTTAACATTGCATATTTAATAATAATAATTCACTTGATAAAGCACCCTCAGAGAACTTAATCTCTCTCTAGGCGCTTTACATTTGCTGCAAAGTAAAATGCAATTGAATGGTGAGTAAAATCATGCTTGAAAAACAATCAAAATGAATAGTATGGTTAGGGGTGACATGCACAGGGTCAGCATGTGAATGTGGTTAGTGGCAGCATGCACAGTGTCAGCACGCATAAGCACATCAAGTACGAATCACAGGGACCCAATAAATGTTGTCCTAAATAGGTGTTTTTAAGTTGCTTTTAAATGTGGTCAGGTCAGGGCATGTTCTGACGCAAGTCCGGAGGGAGTTCCAGGGTTTCGGAGCATACGAACTAAATGCACGGTCTCCAAAGGATTTAAGGTTTGTACGAGGTATTTCTAGGCTTTTGATTTCCAAAAAGCGGATGGTACGAAGCTTGGCCTGATGGGGTAGTATATCTGAAAAATAGGCTGGAGCCATTGAATGAAGGGACCTAAAAGTGAGCGACAAAACCTTGAAGTCAATCCGTTGCTTGACTGGTAGCCAGTGCAGGTGGGCGAGAAGTGGAGTAATGTTGCAACTGCGACGCTCACGGCAGACAAGCCTAGCTGCCGAGTTTTGCACCAGCTGCAATCGCCTGATCGCACATGCGGGTAGGCCAGTAAGCAGTGAGTTGCAGAAGTCGAGACGGGATGTCACGAATGCATGGACCAACTTTGACGTGGTTTCTTTATCTAAACAAGCCCGAATTTTAGCAATTTTATGAAGCTGAAAATAGGCGGATTTGACTGTGGAGCTGATATGGTCGTCTAACGAGAGGTCGCTTTTGAATATGACACCTAGATTTTGAGCTGATTCAACAGGAGATATACTGGCAGAGCCAATTTTGAGAGTCAGCCTTTCCAATCTCTAAATCACACTGGGTTTGCCCATAACAAGTAAGTTAGTTGTATCATCGTTTAGTTTTAGAAAATTTGCCGACATTCATGTGCGGATGTCATTAATGCATGCTGCTAGTGAGTTGAGAGAGTTTGAGGTGCTCGAAGGCTGGGAGGGATCAAAGCAAAGGTACAACTGAGTGTCACACGTATAGAAGTGAAAGCCTAGATTGTGCATGGGAATCACATCAGCAAGAGGCAGAGTATAATCCGTAAAAAGAACCGGACCTAGCACTGATCTCTGAGGTACTCCATATTTCAGAGGTACTTCATACGATCTTTGTCGATTCACGACAATACTCTGGAGTCTCCCACTGAGATAAGACCTGAACCACTGCAGAACAGTGCCAGTGATGCCCAGGCGAGATGAGAGGCGCTCTAGAAGAACTTTGTGATCGATGGTGTTAAAAGCTGCCTAAAGATCAAGCAAAACAAGCAAAGACAGTCTACCTATGTCTGCATTCCTAAGTAGGTCGTTGTATACCCTAAGAAATGCTGACTCTGTGGAGTGATTAGCTCTAAAGCCAGACTGGAACTCACTAGCAAGGTGTGAGGTTTCGATATACGAGTTCAGCTGGTCCACCACGACTCGTTCCAGTGTCTTTGATAGGAATTGTAGAAGGGAAACTGGGCGGTAGTTGCTTAAGTTCTCTTGGTCTAGTGTAGCTTTCTTGAGAAGTGGCCTGACTACAGCTTTTTTGAAAGGTGCTGGGACATGACCTGAGGCTAGTGACATATTTGTGATTTACTAAGACCCTGGTTGAAAACGGAGAACCTGACCGAAGCTGGACTCTGTTTAGGCTCCAGTCTGCTTCTCTATAAGTCCATGACAGCAGGCGAGGGCTGGCCAATCGAATAACTGCCACTTACTTGACAATTCCATTAACCTTCGGAATGCTGGCTGCACCCTATGCAAGTCCTACTTGCTGATCTAGCTTGAAGTTATTGCTGGCGGCACATTTTGTTTTTCAATCGAGATCATACATGCTGAGTTATCTGTAATGCTGTGTTGTCAAGGTCCAAACCTAATGCCATTTCGGTCATCGATGAAAGTCAAGGAAATCTATCTTCATGTCTTGTACCATTGGCTTTGGTGAGTGCTATCCGATTCATCCGGGCCCACAATTCACCCATCTTCCAGGCAGGTAACCCATGGTATTTGTACTCGAGCAGTTGGAAATGTGGCTTTCTTTGTCTTAACAATGAACGTACAGGAACGCCTAATCTTCAGCAGAGCTGGCGGACTCCTGCATTAGCTTTTGTATATTTTCCGAATTTTCTTTTAGAACTGAACATGATCACAATCCAGTTGAGCATATGGAAGTCACTACTTTCGCCATGTTACCTTAGTCTATGTTTGCATTTTTGAGCAGATGACAATCAGTTAAGCATTCAGTTGATTCCGTGCTGTCTGTCACTTCCTTAAGCTCATTTTAATTACATTTCGCTAGTCTTAACCACTTCTCCACCTAAATTACTGCTACATTTTAGTTAGATTTACATGTACTAAAATAACAAGATTTTTAAACTACTATTTATGCTAGGAAATAAAAAATTGTAGTCACACAACTTAGATGGCCACAATATACCCGGTGGTTTCTCTCAAGGATTTGAATCTAACGTTCCATAATAAAAATTTTGCTTGGTGACCTACCCACTCTACGGTCCTCTTGATGTATGTCGTATAGCAGTGCAAAAACGTGCATACATTTATAGAAATGTGCCACAGAAAGATTAGCCGAAGCATTTGTGACACAGTGCAAGCTTATTTAGATGTCCACGTCAAGTATTTCCTATTGCAATAAAGGAAGATCAACGGTAGTGCAAAAATCAGCTGCAAAGGATTTTTTGCAATGAATCCTGATACAGCGTGCAGCGATAATGTATCACAATCTCCTGACTCTAATTCACTCCACAAAGTTTGAGGTCAAAACTAATAACTGCTAGTCAATTTAATTTCTTTCTGAGGTACATGAGGAAACATCTTGTGTTTCTGGCTTTCCCAATTAAACGCTACTTTAGTGCCAGGCCTGTACAAGAGATCATTCCAGTTTCAAAGTAGCATGAATTTCATGCGTTATATTCCCTAAACAACGAGCCTATAAATTCAGACCAATTTATTTTCCGACAATACCTTTTCAAGCCAAGCTGTTATGGCACACCCTCATCACTTCCTTTAGTTTTACCGTGTGTACTACAATCCATGTGCTGGCACGTACTGCAATTGCGTATTGTCTTACAAAATAAATATAAATACAATAACAATACGATATTACAATACAGTAAATAATACATTAAATAATACCGTAAATAAATGATGCATAATACATAATACAATAAATAGGATTAATTTGCTATAGCGCACCAAGAGAACTTAATCCTTATTCAGGCACTAACCATATGCCTCCGGCCCAAGCCCAAGACCTCAGCCGGACCTTGGTCGGGGAGAGCACCTTAACCACTGGACCAAACCAGCTCGGACCAAATCAACAATCAGCTCCTATGATGCCATCCATCATTTTTAAATTTGCTTAAAAATAACATGGTTTTCTTTGCATACAGTGTCACATAATCCTTCAAACTGTCTGGGAACTCCGAACCAGGAATGTTAATCTTGAGCGCATCAATGGCTATTATTTACCTAACTTATACGATTCATTGTGCTGAAATGTTTACATTGCAAACGTGTGCTCTGAGGCAACGCTACAAAAAAGTATACGAACATTATGGCAGATCTGATAACAAAATGTATGGGCAAGAAAGCCATTTCAGATGTCACCCTAGAACTCCCACTACCAGGGAATTATAGTTAACCGTAACACTCAATTTATCTCAACAGCACTGCCGTCACATTCCTGGTCTTTGCCACAGCCATACACTAGATGACTACCATTTATCTGTGGAATCCATAATCACTCACACGTAGAATCCTGGTTTGTACTCCACTTGCCAGAATACATCGGAAAATGCATTTATTTTGGAGGTAGCTTCAAGCTAGTTTTTCTCTGTAGGTTAGAAACATGCATGTATTCCTCATATATCATATGATTCGCTGCAGATACTGGTGTAACAAAACGCTATGCAAAAGAGAATATCAATCCCTATATCCTTCACTGAATACTTAGTTGAACAAATATTATCACTGTTTCTCGCCGTAAAAAAACATTAAAATAGCTCACAACTAACACAACCGTGAGTGCAGGCCATCATTCTGACCACTCCTGATCGGAAGCCCTATATTACATTCAGTGCTAGTCAAAGTTACAAAATTATTGAGGAGGATTGCGAAAATTACATGCAATTCAATATGAAAATGAATGATATAGGTAAGCTGACCTTCTCCGTAATTCCAACTTAAGAGTATCTCTAATTCTTTATTTGATCTTTCCGCAGTCTTTGATACTGTTAATCTTTAAATCAGTCTTCAGCTCATTTGGATTGGTTAGACATCTCTGGCAAGTTAATGTATTAATCCAAATACTTGGAGAATCTAGATTGTTGATGTTTTGGGGCAACAGCCATCCGATGTGCCTGTAAAGTTTAGGTTTACTTGGATTGGGTACTTATTCAACTTCTTTTTACAATCCATACCTTTCCTGTCTTGCCAATCTAATCACTTAGCTAAATCTAGGTAGTGCAATACAGGCAGACTAATTACAGCAGTAACTGTCCATTAAACACTTGATTATTTCCACTGTTCTAAGCTTTATTAAATCACATGCTGAATCTATTTCTAAAATGTGTACCTAGGCGTCAATCTACGCATTCAAAATGAATGACAAAACGTACCCGATATTTACGAGGAAATCTAATGCTACTCAGATATTGAACACAATATCACTTGAACTGTACTTCATTAGCATACACATTGCCGCTAATGCAGGACATTTGTTTGTCAAGTCTAAATACAGCTTTCACTAGACACTGCATAATTTCATTGGCAAGTCCGCCTTTGATTCTGCTCAGGCTGGTATGCAACACAGAACTTTTCCGTGCATTTTATAGATGTATTTCGGATGTTGCAGACATCCCGTCTCGACTCCAGTAGCTCGCTGCTTGCATATCTTCCGTCTAATGCAATAAGGCACTACCAGCCTATGGAAATCGGGTCAATATCTGTCATGAACGTGGCAGTTGCTGCATCACTCTACTTCTCTTTGACCTGCATTCGATACCCATTACTAAGTGCATTATCCAGTTTTAGTTCATGTTATTCCATTTGCTCCGGGCGACCAATGCAAATTACTCATAACCAAGCCATGTGTGGAGCTGCACACTTTTTCATTCAATTCAATTAGCATTCACTTAAAACAAACGGTAATCTCTTGAAAAAAAGTGCCTCTAGTCAAGTCTTACTGAAGTCTGAAATCAATACCTGCTTACGTCTCAGTATCCATGAATTTAAGCCATTAAAACCAAAGCTAAATACACACCTTCTCCTCACTAAACAGGCTGGGTCCCTGATATTTTTTATTTTAAAGGGATATGACGCTGTGCACGTTATTTTAAACTAAAATGACTTGCTACAGCAACCCGCGTTCGTTATGTTCTTGAAAAAAGCGCTTTAGTTCTCATAGGGTAAAATACAAGTTTTTCTTATTTTTAGCATGCATAAATTCTCGGTTTATTTGCAAAATTCTACCTTCACTAAATAGTAACTGTTTACCTAGATTACGATCATATGCAATTTTTTTTATTTTGCTGTATTTAATCAGCAGACCTCGCTTTGCAAATCTCTTTTCACGGTAGTTCCGTGGTTATATGTAGCCTCCAAATAGAATTTACCTCTATGTGTTTAGGTCACTTTAAGGCAATGCATTTTCAGATGCATGTTCAGAGTACAAATCGTGAAATCCTCAATAATTACGTGAGGTCTCTAAGAAAACCCTGAGAACTGAGGCTTAAGCAAAATGTTTTACACTGAAAGCCGGCTTGAATTCCAGTGGATGTGCAATTTCAAAATTACAAAAAAAATTTGCAGCGAATTATTTTTCAGAGAAACTCATACTCCAAAATTGCTCACCCCTTGTATTGTGCTTCCCAACATTAAATAATCCTCGTTTAATATTCCTCATTATTTGCGTCGCTATGAGGCTGTTAGAATTTTCTCTAATCGCATGCAGGTCAAGAGAAATATTGGGTTTGCCATATGAATGGCTACATAAATATATAATATCTTGTCTTTGTCTGCTAAAGGCATCGCCCGAGCCCTAGGTCAAACTTACATAAACGTATCTTTTTTATCTTTTCTATCTTACATAAACGTATCTGAAGTTATTTTTACAAGGACGCTCTGGCCAGGCTGGTGCATATTCCTTCGCTATATCGTGACTAGACTTATGCAACTTTCGTTTTTTAGGCTTTATTAACATGCATGATTCTATGCCAACATTATGCTCAGAGTTCAGAAAGCTGGCTTTCCTATCGTTAAACGTAGCAGCTGTCGCGCTACCAAACCTTTAACAGGTACACGCCCTCACCACATCAAGCGACTACTTGGCACGAAAATTCTAAACTAACATTTCCGTAACTCTTCTCATTTTTCTCATCTTGACTAATATGACAACTGTAACTCCTAATCTAGCAGAATCTTTGAGCTTCTAATTAACTTCAAATCTTCGGCGACCGTGCCTTCCATTTC
This sequence comes from Cristatella mucedo, assembly GCA_009760855.2. Classification (NCBI taxonomy): domain Eukaryota; kingdom Metazoa; phylum Bryozoa; class Phylactolaemata; family Cristatellidae; genus Cristatella; species Cristatella mucedo. The sequence continues at coordinate 1,613,156 of WPIO01000018.1, read as the reverse complement.
TGGCTCCATAACCCTGGAACTGACTACCGACATACTGATAAACACTTAATAAAAGACCAAAAGGCAACTAGCTCATAAAATGTGGTCTGTGTTTCTGTGGGCATGATTCAGATTGCTGGGAGCTCTGGCACACTGCCAGTGCAGGCAGACTGATAGTGCCCTAAACCACCCCAGGGTCTATCAGCCGGTGGCTGTGCCCTAGGGGTTGGCCTGTGCCCAGCTGTATTCTGGCGGCTGTAGTTTATCCGCAGCCGCCAGTTGTGTCCTCCCTCTAACCCACTGGGATGAGCTGCGGCAGGGGGGGGGTGTGAGGAGAGGGAATGCTAGCCTAGGAGAGAACAGTTATGCTTGGGGGAGAGCTGCAGGGCTAGTGAGAATACACGTTCCTGAGAACCAGTTTCGGTGTTCCGCATGCGCCCGCGTACGTACTCAGTTGGACGAGTGCTGTTTAATCTACACAGCAGCCTGCTTTCTGATCCGGGCACACAGTTATTCTGCGGGCGTGACCACGCCCACAAACATGCTCTGCACGAGCCCGACTCACATCACCGAGGCCAGCGAACTGGCTCGCTGCCCACCAGCTCGTTAGGCCCTGCAATCGGGCCAACTATTAACTAACTAAGCTGGATTTAATTGCAATGGGTCAGCTGTGGTCGTGCGACCGGCTAGTCCTGCAGAGACCTACTTCTGATTATCCACTGGTGGATGCTATCCCCCTCTCTCCTACCCGTTCTTATTCTTTTCTCGGGCGCTCCGGGGCCGCTTCTGCGACGGCTACTACATCCATATGAAGGCACGCTCGCTTGCGTATGCTAAAATACAGCCTCCTTTGTCATCACCACAACTCGCTTTCGGTGGCAGAGTTCATCTTCTTCGAGCCGCTCGAGCTCTCCCCCACGCAAAAAATGGTGGCCCTGACCGTTGACTCCACTCCCATCCTTCTGCACATCGACGACTCTACTCAATCGCGAAACTCGGCGACCAACCTACCACAACCGCCCGGTCCGCCCTTCACGTCGCTACACGTTGCTGACAGGCAACATTCCCCGCCAGGCATCCAAAACGGACGGTATGCCCGTCACTACTGCACCCCTACTCAGTGCCGATCGGCAGTTTCCTGTCAGCCATTTGCTGTTCGGCCGCGGTCAAACGCAGCCACTAACCAGGCACAGTCCGGCTTCAGGTCATGTTGCTATACTGCTATTTGCTGGTCGGAGGCCCATCCCCCAACGTAGGTGCTGCATGGCCTCCACTGCACAGCCACCTGTGGCTGCCGACCACTGGGTCTCGAACGACACCTCGACCGAGCTCGGCTTGGCAAAAGCGGAAACCGTGCAGCCGTTTCTGTTCTAGACGACTCAGTCAAGCTCTTTTTCTCCTTCGCTTTGTCTCTCGCCGTGTGACTGGGGGGGGGACACAATGTCATTCCGCCCCAGCCAGGCTCACACCACTCCTCCGTGGGAACGGGCTCGCTCTCTACCAGCTCGTTAGGCACTGCAATCAGGCACTATCACCTAACAAATCTCGATTGTATTGCAGCGGCAAAGCTGTAGTCGTGTGACCCTGTTAGTCCTGCACAGACTGACTTTCTGCATGTTCGTCGGCCTGTACTCGCGCTATCCATCCCCTGTCTCTCTGTCTCTCTCTCTCTCTCTCTCTCTCTCTCTCTCTCTCTCTCTCTCTCTCTCTCTCTCTCCATGTCCTCTCACTTTCTTATGTACTGGCGCTCCGAAGCTGCTTAAACGACGGCTACTACATCCGTTTGTACGATCGCTAGCTTTCGTTCCCTTCGCATGATACAATGCAGCCGTCGTCGTCAGCATCACAATACACTTGTGGGGGACTACTTTCTCATTGCGGAGCCATCGTGAACAGAAGCCCCTACATTTTTACTGGACGTTTATTCTGAATCCGTGTATGTTTGTAATAGACTTTCATTTGCATCATTTTCTACCTGAGCGAAATTCCAAGAATATGATGTAGTTTTCTAATGTACTATGATTTGTTATTATATTTTGCTTTTAAAGTCGCATAATTGGCGATCGTCATCAATATAGATGTCTTTGCGGCAATTTTGGTTCTTTACTGATTTACACGGCCGAACTAGTCTATGCTAAGTATTTAAACTGACTTTCATTTTTCATAACTGTGACACAGTTGCACAGACCAATATATGGAACAGAGACTATATATTTCACGTTTAATCTCGCAGTTCACCGTCCGTCATTGCTTTGTAATAAATCTGTCAGTTTCTCGACATAGGTCTCTTTCGTTTTTCATTCTCGCTCTCGTTCCCGGTCGTTGTTGCATTCTCGTTCTCGCACTCGTTCTCGTTCATGCTCTCGCTCTCGTTCTAGTTCTCGGCCTTGGTCTTCTAGTCAATCTGTTGCAAACAAAATTATCTCTTTCTTTCTGGTTCTGATCACTCATTCAAACGGATCTCAAATAGCTAAGTAAATTCCAAGATTAGCGAGACTGTGTAGTCCTTTCTAAGAGTTCTCAATTGATAAAGTCGACCTGTTAACTCGACTTTAGTCTTTCTTTCGAATCCGAACGGTGCATAACCCAGCCGGTGCCTCAATAAATGACTATTATCCCCAACTAATTCTAAATCTTCACGCCGCCTACACATTTGAAATGCACTATATCCACGAATATGTTATGACTTGAACATTTCTCACGTTCATCACCCACAAATTTGAAGCTTTTAAAACATTTAACTTAAATATTTGTAGAGTTCTTAAACCAAAAATCTATTTGTGACCAGCATGTATGTAATCTGAGATCACGCTTCGTTCAGAATGTAGCCTCAGCTCAGAATCGTTAAGAAGTTTAAAAATTCATGAAATTTTAATACCGGTTGTAGTTTTAGAGCTACCTATAAGAGTTGGTCAGTGTTCACATCACTACACTGGTTAATCAGCTTGAATAACCTCTATATATTTGGTCAGAAAAATCCTGAGCAATGCATCGGGCTATCAAATTGAATAGTAATTATATCAATCCCAGGATTGGACGCCTTAAGAGCAGACGACCAGCAGCTTAAGCAGTGTGTACTAATGAATGACGTACCTCTTGAGCGACGAAGGAAGCGGCTGCACATTCGGCCGTGAGCATCACCAGAGCCGAGATGAGCCAGATAATGTAGGCGGCAAGCAGGTCGCCATTGCCGTTCTCTCGGAGTGGCTTGAACTGTGCTAAATTGTATATCTCCATCATGGACAACAGCAGGTAGAGTATTATGTGAACACCGATTAAGAATCTGAAGTGTTTGTCAGCCGTGTCCACACACTTCCTTATATCCCAGTGCACTTTTCGATAGAGGCCAATATCTTTCAGAAATGATGCCTGGTCCGAGGCGACAAGCTTTCGCATGTGTTTGTTCAAGCACCGGAAGGCAAGGGTCAACCTTGCTGCTATGTTTACAACGTACACGACTGGCCAGATCCAGGCGCCCGAGGCGAGGATCACTGTGACCAAGGTCAGGTGGCGCATGATGGCTCGCCCGCCTTGCTCTCCGCGAGGCAGCTCTGACGACCGAGTGGTGTTCCACTCTAGAGAGAGTCGACAGAGCCATTCGCTCTCCTCGGCTTTCTCTTCAGCGAACAGCCGCCGACCGACGATCACTGAATTAGCAACTACCAGCAGCCAGCCTATGACGATGCAAGGCATCTCGATCTTCCACGACTTCCACCAAGTCACTCGGACGCCAATCTCTGCCATGTACTTATACGTTCTCTTGGCGGTTGCATAGTACCCTTTGATCCCTCGCTTCTTGGCAAAGCTCATGGAGCAGAAAACGCACACGTTAAACGAGCATAGCAGTAGCCATGCGGTGTAGTTAATCTTATTGAACACTACCACTATGTTGTCCATCGGGTCAAAGATGGTGACACACACGCGAACGGTATTAATTGCAATACATAGGGCGACTCCTGTTGAGTAGATCGTCATTGCAATGCGGACACCTCGCCCGAATTTGCTGAAGTTTCGTGGATAGAAAAGGCCGAATAGGGTCATGCTGCAGATCAAAACTTTGTGATAAAGGCAGCCGATTGCAGCCTCCCGTAGACATGATCCTGGTAAGAACCTGCCGCCACAACCTCCTCTGGCTCCTCTCCAGCAGGTACAGCACTGACGGTCGTTTCTTACAGGATCAGTTGAGCTATAAATTACAGTAATAATGACACGACAATGGTAGCAGGATGCGGTTGTGGAAAGGAGCTTGTAAGGGGTGAGCACTGCCCTTAGCATTGAGCTGTAAAAGTGTGTAGAGGCTATGCGACTAGTGCGACTAGCATGAACGTTAGTCAGAGAAGCTTATATAAGCGCTATTAAAAAAATGTGACTGCACTCATAGAAACGAGCAACTTTTCCAGAAGTCCTGACTAAATTAACCAGATTCGACTAAGACCGATTCCCTTTCTTTGAGCACTTTTCCGTGTATTCTGGTTTGGTTGAGTGATTAAGGTGCTCTCCCCGACCAAGGTCTGGCTGAGGTCGTGGGCTTGAGCTCTGAGGCATATGTGAAGCACCTGAATAGAGACTAAGTTCTCCTGGGGCGCTATACAAATGAATTGTATTTATATTTTCAAAACAGCTGTGTTAAACTACTGGCTGCTTTTTGCTTAGTATTTGTTGATAGTGATAGGTTTTACTTTGCTCACAGTGCAATTCACAGGACAGTCCGCCTCCAGGGCTTAGTCAGTCTTTTCAAGGAACGTCTTCTTAACTTTATTAGTACATGATGGTCAATCTTATGACTAATGAAATAACCATTTATGTTGCATATATATATGATCTCTTGTTAAAATGTCTTCAACACGGGAGCTAGGAAATAGACTATAGAGGTATGAGTTCCGGGAGTATAACTGTGATTCATTAGAAGTTCTTTGTTATAGCTACTTTTCTTATAAGCTCACGTAGCTTCTAGCGGCTATGGTTACTTATATTTTTGTGTGCATCACTACTTGTCGGTTCTATCCTGTTCAGAGGTTGTTAAAGAGCTTATTGTGGCATTTTCAATTGCTCTCGATCACAAATGCGGACGAGGTTAGTCGACTGATCGGATTATGGAAACGAGTATTTCTGGTGTGTTTACAGATCCTTAAAAAGAGCAAGTGCTCTCTGGGTGTAAATCGTGAAACTTAAAATATAAGAGTATGTATTTAGTATGTATTTATATAATTGTATGCATTGCATTTTGCCGGAAATTTGCATGTACCTGGATATAATTGTAGAAACCTTAAATTTGACGAAACTAATGACTGATTTAACTGTCTCATTTTATTTGCATGAGAGACTTAACGGCTGCCGCCACTGCATGCAGTTGGCAATGAAGGATCACCCACAGCATGATTCTAGCCAATGACCTCGTTCTTCAAAAGGAAGCACCCTACCTCCTTGCTATCACAGCCGTATCTACGTGCATAAATGTAGATATAAATGACTATAAACGCAGTGTAACTGAAACCTCATATTTGTGTTCGGCAGGATTCATTTTTTTGAGTAGTACGTTAAGCCAATCAGCCGTCGCATCGAGCGAAACTTAAACATGTTGAGCTAAAATCATTATTTCCGTTTGTTAGTCACAATTGCCCACACAGCTTGTAACTGAAATGGCTAGTGGCTCCTTCCGGGCTCTCCACTTCGCTTAATTGCATGCAGGAAGAACCCCCAAGTCACAGAAATTCTTTACACAGAACCATTGGAGCTATACTCAAAGTTGGGAGCTCAGTATAAATCACCTAGAATTCTAGGTTATCTCTCTCGGGTAATCTATTTCTCTCTCTCTCTCTCTCTCTCTCTCTCTCTCTCTCTCTCTCTCTCTCTCTCTCTCTCTCAGCCTCTCTCTCTCTCTCTCTCAGCCTCTCTCTCTCTCTCTCAGCCTCTCTTTCTCTCTCTCTCTTTCTCTCTCAGCCTCTCTCTCTCTCTCTCCCCCGTCTCTCTCGTTCTCTCTTTCACTCCCTCGTTATGGAGATAGCATCAACTAGTTCACATAAATTTTCAACAACAGTAAGTGAGACAAAGCTTTGAGGCAAACGGTGGCTAAAACGAGGCCAGTTCTGGCAGCGGCGGGTGCACAAGCAGTTGTCGATGTACTTACGTACCTGCCATTGCACAATCCGCTGGTCCGCAAATAGGATTCGAGATTCTGCATATATTTTCGCTATCCGTCTATTTTTCAAGTGAAAAGAAAGCACAAAGTGAGCAAAAAGCGTGGAATGCGTGCACCAAAACCGAGAATGACGCATGCGTGAATGGAGCTTGATCAAAACTAAACTACGTGACTTACCTCTATATCACAAGAATTGGCAATTCTTGGTTACTGCGAAACGATGGACTCGTTGGCAATGTTCACGCGGCAGAGCAAATAGTGCAAGAGAATCAGGGACGGGAGTATGGACAGTAATGAAAGACAAGCTGCCCGTTTGACTTGCCCTGTGCTGATTAAGGCTTCGGCTTTGTCACCGGCTAATTGTGGACTGAGGCCATGCCGTCTGAGTACATAGAAGGCAGGTTAAATGCGATCCTTCATGTTTACATTGACTGAGCCTCATTCAAAAGCTTGACATGCACAAATGAAACAGTGCTTCGCAAACATGACTTAAACTAAGTATTTAGTTGAGTCGTAACTGCCATCCAATAAGTCGTGAAAGTCAACTGTTGATAATCTTAGCAGTTCTAAGTGGCTTATTGTTTTTGCAGAAGCCTTTTTCTCTCGATTGCTAACGGCGGCACCATGATTTGAGCCCCCCCCCCCCGATTCAAATGATTCCGACTTACCAAATAAGAGCAGTGAAAGATCTCATCCGGTGTGATCTGTGTTTATGCAATAACTTTAAACATAATTCAAACGGCAGAATAATATGCTCTTCAAGTCTAATAAAGAGCAGGACAAGCTCTGTAATGTATCAATCTGGAGTAATCCAGTAAAGCTAAAGATCTTTTTTTGCAAATAAAATTGGTTTCCTTAAATCAAAACGTTACCAATCGTAAAGTAGTAATGACCCATTTTGAGCATCCTTAGTGATTAGACGTTCACCGGATGTGAATAATTGCAAAGTGCCACTATTCAAAACCCTACAGTATGTTGATGTTGCGATAGTATTCATTATCTAAAAGCAAGAAATTACTCTATGTAGTACTGAACATGGGTATTTCCTAAATGATTTACAGTGGAAGTCGTGTTCACGCTTTTTCTTTATCTTGGAAACAAAGCGACAGTGTTACGTCGGTATTATTCTCGTGGTCAGTATAGCAGTGGCATCGCAGTGACATTTGCGTCGGCTCGCTGGCTTTCAATCGATCTTCTACTAACTTCCAAATCCGTTCTCTCGCTGACAGGCAGCATAACTAGCAGCAACCAGCATGCCGATCTAGCCATTGCGATCCATTTTGTTCTGTCACTGCCTGTTCCTCGGTTTACAATACTCTTGAAAATTCTGGTCCTATCAAATGAAACATTTTGGGAATCTGTTCATGTGCATTCAAAGTTCCTAACTTCATTTTAGCTTCTGTTATGCAACTCTATGGCTTTGCATGAAATATATATCTCACGTAAAGATGCAATAGCTTTGCTCTTCTAGTAGGTGACCCTGTCATGCAACCATCACCACATGCTCGAAATTTAAGTGTCGTTTACAACAGCTACCTCGATTTTAATAGCTTCATTCAGAACACTGCTTCTACAGCTAACCATCACGTGCAATCCTTATCTAAGAATAGGAGCTGTCTTCCACGGTGGATTGCAAAAAATTTAACTCCTTAGTTCTGTCTCGGTTTGATTACTGTAGTTCCCTTTTGGCTGGGCTACCAAAGAAAGCAACTAGGCCACTGCAGGTGGCTATAAATGTTGCTGAAAGGCCACAGGTTTGAGCATGTGTTTCCATTGCTAAAAGAGCTAGGATGGATGCCGGTTGATCAACGGATACAGAGTGAAGTTCTTACATCGACCCACATGTCAGCCACGGGTTGACTCCTTCGTACCTAGCTGAACTGCTGCACCAGTTCCAGCATCATCGAGCCCTCAGGTTCTGTGTGGACATAAATTAGCTGTTATAGTCCACCTCTTAAAGACCGTTGGTGACAGAAGCTTTAGCTCTGCCGGTCCTAAACTGTGGAACTGGCTACAACAATTCTTAAGCAGTGAAAACTACTCTCCTGCTGTCGACTATTGTTTACTCTTTTCAGCGGTCCTGAGCTGTAACATCCATGCTACTCACTACAAAAACTGCACTCCTGACTCTGCTATAATGTAACATCATGTATCTCCGTCGAACTCCACAAAGCATGTGGGTGTTACTCAGGAGAGTTTTGTACAGCTCAATCACAGCCTAAGCTGCTTTCGGTAAGCATTCGATAGCCAACAGACTTCGTCTCCCTCAGCAAAGAGAAAGTGGGAAGCATTGCAGAGTCAGGAGTGCAGTTAAGGTAAAGAGTAACATGGAAGTTGCAGCTCTTAAAAGGATGAGCCACAGTCGGTAGCAAGAGAGTAGTTGTCGTTGAGTGAAAATTGTGGAAGCGAGTTCCAGTCTAAGACCTGCAGAGCTAGAACTTCTGTCGCCAAAGGTCTTTAAGCTGAGGAATGAAACAGTTAATTTAATTTTCACATGGGACCTGCGGGTTTGAAGAGGCTGAAACTGGTGCAGCAATTCAGCTAGGTATAGAGGAGCCAACTCACGGCTGGCCTTGTGAGTCAGCTGAAGAACTTTTCTCTGCATCCGTTTGTCTACCGGAATCCATTCTAGCTCTTTTAGCAAAGGAGATACGTGCTTAAACTTCTGGGACTTAAAGACTAGCCTTGCAGCCACATTTACAGTCACCTGCATATGCCTAGTTGCATTCTTTGGTAGCCCAGCCAAAATGGAATTACTGTAATCAAGCCAAGACAGAAATAAGGAGCTAGTTAAATGTTTTGCAAGCCACTGTGGAAGAGAGCACCAAATTTGGATAGGGATCGAACCTGAGAGCTAGCTGTACAAGCAGCTTTCTGAATGAAGCTTTAAAATTGAGGCAGCTATCGAAGATGGCACCTAAATTTCGAGCACATGGTGATGGTCAAACAACATCATCACCTATTAAAAGAGGAAACCTTTTAATCCAGCCACATGCTTATGGTGTCCTATGAGCAGCAGTTCGGGTTCCTCGCCATTTAGTTTCAACAAGTTTTCCGACATCCTGGATCGAATGTTGGTGAGGTAAGCATTCAGTTTATCCATTGCAGCAGCACATTCCAACGGTCTGAATGGAGAATACAGCTGAGTATCGTCAGCATAAAAGTGATATCCTATTCGATGGGTCTGAATGACTTTTCCGAGAGGTTAAGCATAAATGGATAACAGTAAGGGATGGAGTACAGAACCTTGAGGGACTCCACAGGTGACCGGTCTCGTGTGTTTCGAGACCTGACCCTCACAAGACACGGATAGCTATGCATCTCACTTTCTCTGTTGTGTGAGATGAAGTTTGTCAGTTACCGAACGCATATAGAAAGCTGCTAAGGCTTTGAGTGGGCTATACAAAACTCTCCTGTGTAACACCCACATAATCTTTACAGAGTTACAGAAATACATTACTTGTTTGAAGTCGGCTATCTTTGCAGGCCAGCTAACTTCTCTTTCAGTGGCAGTAAATTACCTTTTAGCTGTTGAAGATTTTTAGTTTTAAATATCGCAATAACTTTTAACCAATAGCTAAGAGTGGTGTGGTGACTTTTTGGAAGCTGACTCAAGCATAATACACGTGTGCTCTTTCATAATAAGCATCTACAAACCTTTATGTATTTATTTTCTTGCAGATAGATATATATTCCATGCATATATATATATATATATATATATATATGTATATATATATATATATGTGTGTGTGTGTGTGTGTGTGTGTGTGTGTGTGTGTGTGTGTGTGTGTGTGTATATGTATGTGTAACAGGGTATGTCCAACAGTAGGAGTTATGTACCCGACCAAATGGGAATTACCCTCTGAAAACGTTGGTGACAAAAGTTTTGGCAGACTGTGGAACTCGCTTCCACAATTCTTACGCAACGACAACTACTCTCCTGCTGCCGACTATGGCACATCATTTTCAGCGGTCCTGAGCTGCTACTCCTATGCTACTCACAACCTCAACTGCTCTCCTGACTCTGCTATGCTTCCCACTTTCTCTTTGTCGCCTGAGACGAAGTCTGTTGGGTACCGAATGGATACCGAAAGCCGCTTAGGCTGTGAGTGCGCTATACAAAACTCTCCCGCGTAACAACCACACGGTCTTTATGACTTTGTGGAGTTACAGACGGAGATACATAACATAACATAATACACATTTATTGATATTGTAGAAAGGCCAATAGAACGAACCGCATGAAAAGTGGCACAAAGAACAATGGTGACATAAGCTACCTTTTGATGTAACATAGCATTCCCATAGCTATTATCTGCCCGATGCGACCCGGCGGATTAACGAAGGCCTCCTCGAATGACGGCACTCTTCGACTAGGATAATAAGTATCAACGCAAGCAACATCTAGTGTCAAATAACACAAAAAATGTGGGCTGGTTTAGATAATAACACCACGTCTAAGTTGGTCAATGCATTTGTGACATTCCTTCTCAACCTATGTAACTCAGTGCTTGCTGGCCTACCGGCACGTGCAATCAGGCGATTACACATGGTGCGAAACTCCACAGCTAGGTTTGTCTGTCGTGAGCGTCGCAATTGCCACATCACACCTCTTCTCGCCGAGCTGCGGTGGCTACCAGTCAAGCAGTCGATCGATTTCAAAGTTTCGTCGCTCACCTTTAGGTCAATTCATTCTATGGCTCCAGCCTAACTCTGAGATCTACTCCCCCACCAGGCCCAGCTTCGTACCACCGGCTTTTTGGAATCCAACTGTGTACCAATACCTCATACAAACCTCAAATCCTTCGGAGACACTGCATTTGGTTCGTATGCTCCCAAAGCCTGGAACTCTCTCCCCACTTGCTTTACAACATCCCCTGACTTTACCACATTTAAAAAGAACTTAAAAACACACCTCTTTAGCGCAGAATTTAGTGGGTCACTGATTCGTCCTTCATGTGCCTATGCATGCTGACGCTGTGGATGTTGCCACTAACCACACTTGCATGCTGACTCTGTGCATGTCGTCCTTAACTGTGTTATTAATGTTTTTTATCAAGCATGATATTACTCACCATTCAGTTGCATTTCTCTTTGCAGGAAACGTAAAGCGCCTAGAAAGGGATTGAGTTCACTGAGGGCACTTTATCAAGTGCGTTATTATTATTATTACACCAGAGGTTCAGTCACGTGTCCCTTTAGCTGAAGGATATCAAATGGCTCCAGTTCTGTCAACAGAGAGAGAGAGAGAGAGAGAGAAAGAGAGAGAGAGAGAGAGAGAGAGAGAGAGCACAGTTATTTACCTTCCCGAAGATGCTCAAAGGGGTTTGGCTCCGTCGTACTGAGCTGAACTGCTATACAAGGTCAGCCTCCTCATGCTTCGACTACTCACTTCCGTTATTTCCCTTCGGTCATAGCTAAGGCTTTGCTCTATCTCTTCTGTTTGAGTGACGCCGTCTGTTTTGTTAACCTTAGCCGATTTAAAAGGCATAGGAAGTGATTGGGCTACAGAAAACTCTCCAGGCGACTATCCACTTAGCCCAGGCGTTTTTTCTTGGGAATATGGACTGGAATTCATTAATTGCCATTTACTTTTTCCTTTGAATGATTAAATGACCAAGATAAATCTAGGCTTTCAAACAGTCTCAAATCACTTCCAGCATCAGCTTCAACTGCCAAAACTGAAGCATGGATGGCAGCAAACATCTCCTTTTAATGATGATGAAGCTAATTGACGAATTGAGAGCAAGTTTATGTTACTCTTGAGAGATGCTGAACTTTCAAAGCAGATACGACCACCATATTTTCTGTGGCCACTGTAAGAATGCATTCACCTACTGTTACTGTTACTGTAAGTGTGCAGAACGAAAAGATCCTCATCGCCTAATGCTTCTCAATTGACGCATCAGTGATGCAGAATTGTTTATTTGCATATATATCCACAAGCCGTCGTTTCTCCTATTGAGCTTCTAGAATACGAGTCCAAGAACTTAACCTCGAGTCGCTGAAACTTTGCTTTTGCCGTCGACTGCTTGTCTTTCAGCTCCACTTCAACACATCCGTTTGTCCGACAGACTAGCTAACGTCCTGTGCAGCTGCCTCAATGAACTTGATAGCGTAGCCGAGTAGAGAAGCAATGCGGCTGCTCACACTCACCCCGGCTTCCAGCATTCTACCAGCCGCTGATGACTAGCCGAATTATGAAGCCTATTGAGTCTGGAAGTAGGTTTGCTATGAGCTTTCATTTCTTCAAGGCAGCCTAGTGCTAGTCAATAACAAAGCCATTAGACTGAATTGCCAAACCGGGCAGAGTCATGACCCTTTCCTGCAGAAGGTCACTGACAGAGAAATCCACAACGTTTAAATCGCAGCATTAGCTCTCATTTCAAATCGCTTCCATGCATGTGGCCTCAAAAGTCAACGAGCAGCTGATAATGACCGTGTTGTATATTCACTGCTGGTCAATGCTATCTAATCGTCACTGTTTAACTTGCTTGAATGTTGCTTGAACTTCCTTGAACTTGCTTGATGCGAAGTACTTCAGTAGCATCCTGTCTGCCATCCAAGAGTTTCTGGCAATGTGACTAATTAAATTAAGTACAGGCTCCTCACACCGTTTCTACCATCTGTGTCACGTGTCATTTGAGTGCTTACCCTTGCTGAGACTTTCTTATATCATTAACCAGTTGCCAATCTTCTTTGTTTAGGGAATTTATAAAGACATCTTAAATTTCTTAAGTCATTATAAGTTTATACATTATCCTGCACTAGTGACCTTGTAAATCAAAATGCATTTCTAAAGAAATGCTAAATTAAGAACGGTTGTGAAAATTAAGCCAAATAGGCCAAAATATCCGAAACCAATTGCAGTACAGCGCCATAACCAATCCTTTGAAATACAATAAAAGTTAAATTAGTTTAAGAATTTAATCAAAGCGATGAGCTGAGTTAAAATTAGCGATAGGCCCTTTACGAAACCTTGAATGACTGTAAGCACATTCCACCATAATAGTACCACTTTTGGGCTGGACGCTAGTAGAAAACAACATAATTGATCCTAAATGATAAAACTAATTAAGCAATTGCTTTTAATCGATTTTGGAAGTTCTTCCCATCTTTATTTAATGATATATTAAAATTTAAAATGATGAGTTCCGGATTTTAAGTATATATTAAACTAATATTTTTCTAAGTACAAATACGTGCCACGCTTACTCTGTCCACCACTAGCCCGAGAGGCTTTATGCAACTTCAGCCGGCATTCGCTACTCTCAATGGGCGACAAGATATCTCCATAAAACTTTGCCTGGACAGCTGTCAAGTCTTGCTACTGCAAATCATTCGCGGTTGCAATTAGCCGATTGCCAGTGCAGAGCGTTTATTTTCAATAGAGACTACTCTAGCATCTTTAGCAGTTTCAAGAATTGTTTCGCATTAACAGCAATACAGCGAGAAAATGCATAAACTTCATTATATAGATAGAGTTCTCGGTGAGCATCCGGTGGCTACAGTCGGTCAATGCTGAAAGCCCGATAGCCATGAAGCCGATTGCCTGCTTGATGCAATGCCATGCTCTTCATCTGGGTGGATTAAATTGTACAATAAGAAGAAAGTAGGTCAGCCAAGCCCCAAAGACCTGTAAAGAAATGACTACATACCATTGTATACAATTTAACGGGCTAATTTATTTAATCGACGCAATATAAATGTAGTTGATATAATTACGTGTACACAGTACCGCCGGAGAACAAATTTCTTTCTAGGCACCTCACAGATGCTGTAAAACAAGTCTGACCAATTAATTAGAGGTAACATTCGTTATTTCATCAAGCGTGATAGAGTTAAATTAGACATTTTAGGAGATTAAAAGATTGACCAGTTGCAAAAAGTGCAAGACTGTGGTGGATACACAAAACTTGGACCACAATTGCATCAGGTTCAATGTGTAAGTGCAGCAGATATTCCCTCCATAGTAAGGATAGTAAAGGACGAAGATAAGATTTGAACTTGTTCAGTTTGTGTGATTCAGATAAGTCTTGTAAAACAAAAATATAATAATAATAACATATAATATCAACATTTCATAAAGCGCCCTCAGAGAACTCAATCTCTTTTTAGGCGCTTTACCATTGCTGCAAAGGAAGCACGATCAAAAGGTTAGTGTTAGCTTGCTCGGTAAAAAACAAGAATAGCACGGTTAGGGTGACATGCACAAGGTCAGCATGCAAGTGTGATTAATAGCACCATGCATCAGTTTCAGCACGCAGAAGCACATAAAGGACGAATCACAGGGACCCACTAAATTTATCGTAAATAGATTCATTTTAGTTTATTTTATAAGGTCAGGAGATGACGTAACAAAAGTTGGGCGTGAGTTCCAGGATTTTGGAGCGGACGAACTAAAAGCACGGTCTCCAAAGGGTTTGAGGTTTGAAACGGTATAGTTTTCTTGCGAAATCCGATCTTAATATGATACTAAATTTGAAATTTCCAACGTTTTGCTACATGAGACTGGTAAGGAGTTAATTTAGATTTCGACCGCTGGAGGGCAGTTTTCAGAAGCGTTTTGCAATTTGAGTGCTAAGCTTTGTATGCTTCAGCCGTTATTGCACTTTTCATAATTTCATTGGACTCCTGTTTTTGCTGTTCCTAAGTTCTAGCTGTAATCATAGAAAGTACTTTTGGCTGAAAAGTAATTTGCCAAACCGTATCTTATTAAGGGGACAGTAGGATTGCAGCGACCACTTTATAGTATTGATACCAATGACACATATCGTTTATATCACCTTCAGAGAAGTGAATCTCTTTTCTTAGCACTTTAAACATGTGGTAGTTTACATTCAAGACTCTTTGCATATGTCAAAGTTAGGCAAATAAAACATTGAGCCCTAGCATGGAGCTCATACTATTTACCGTTTAAAATCAAAAGGATCATAAAAACAAAAGGCACAGCAATTGACACGTTAAATAGCCTAATCTCTAGGTAAATTATTTCAACCTCAAACTTTGCTACCGTACAGTTATATGGCTTTGATAAAACCTTGTGAAAGAATTACGCTCGATGCAATCGGCTAGCGAAATTTGTTATATTTGGAGCCAAAAGCCTCAAATATCTTTAGGCGCTTCGATTCATTTATTTGGGATTTGTTATGATAGATAGCTCACCTTATGTTACCGAAACCTAGGTTTTCAGGTGATATCAAGCAATGTTTCTATCTATCTTTCAGGCATACTTGGTTCACAAAAGTTACCAAGAAGTGTGTTACTGGTACTCTCCATATAATGATGCCTACAACTATTCTTCGAAATTAAATAGCAATCCGAATCTCTTACTTGCCATCAGCCGTTATAATGGGGCCTTGAATGTTAAAGGAGCAAGACTGAACGATCAGACTTGAACTGGCTAGTTATATTTGCATAATTTATAAGTTTCTTCTAAATAACAATGTTTAACCCTGGTTTTGCAGCAAACTATCTATATAACGTCTACTTAGACTTCATAAGATGAGGACAGCAGTTTTATTAGCAGACTCTGTCTAAGGTCATTTATAGTTGATCTCCTACGATACATTACTTACCTCAACGTGCATCACAATTCACAATCCTTATCCATTACTAACTGTGCACTCGCCAATCATAGGTCTGGCTTGCGATAAAAGAAATGCATCAGCTCACTGCCGCTCACTTTCATACTTTATAGTTGCTGGCTAACTATCATAATTCTTGGCACTATGATTCATCATTTATACAAGCAGTAGCCTACATCTTTGCCTAGCGTAAACCGTTCGTCAATACTAGCATGTACTTCAGCTTGAATACTTAGGACATACTACACTATAAAACCTACATCCCAATAATCAGTCGATAATGTGAATGCTATTTCCCATGGAGTCGGCACACTTTTCATACCCACCAGACTTTCTTTGCTTAAGCTTTGCTACTAACTTTCTCGACCTTGTCGACCTCGATCGTTAGAGAAACTACTTATGTATTTGAGTATTTTTGGTGTTTGTGTAGACTGAAGTCGAGGCTATCATGACTACTTAAAACACCATAGACCTTGAATGAGTAAGGCAACGCTCTATTTCAATTAAATTATTAAGTTATCGAGGCTGGGCTAATTATTAACTAAAATTATCGTACATTAAGCATGTTTAAATTTATGAATGCATGGCTAATGGTACATGTACATATGTTAACGAAAAGAACCCAATCACTTGAATATTGTCTTTTAGCTCTATGTGGGGAAAGGCCACGTTGGGTTTATTGATATGCGAACTTTCAATCATTGGCAACTCCAGAGTGATTTCGGGTGAAATCATAAATAGCTTATACTAGACATACGTGTAAACTCATACGACAGCAGCATGAACTCACTAATATCTACTAATTAAAGTGAGAAATTCTGGTCCGTCGCTCGCGCATGCGGCAAAATGTTGACCAGTAATTCCAGGAGAGACTTGTAATAGAGGCGTAATTATACTAGGACTCAGTGAAGCGAGTCCATAAGCAATGAGGTCTAGTAACAGCATAATTAGAGCAATACGAAAATCTTAAAGTGTACACAATTTATTAAGAAGGCTAAAGCATACAACTTATTAATGCCTTGATAAAATTAATCGTATTCATCGACACTGGATATACGTTCCTGAATATGCTGATCCTACTAGTTTCATCCGGCTCTCGGTGTAACCTTTTATTCAGGCTCGATCCGATTTCGTAATTGCTGGATTCCAGAATTATACATGAAATTAGGCTAAGGACACTGTCATATATAACTTTTTCCGTGGTTGCGTACATGGAAATTGTGTGTGCTAGATAACACTAGTTCATTGCCACACTCTTTGTAAGTATGTAGGTACTGTCTAGCCAAAAATTGCGTTCCTTTATTATACTAGATCAATTTGTTATGCTTAAAACTTTAGTCAGAATAATTCCTTATTGTGAAAAGAATTGTGTATATTACTATAAAAGCCTTTCATTAACATCAGCTGTAATCTATGAAATCGGCACATTGATTTGTTCTCAATCGTAGCCCTTGGCTGCATGCAAATTTACAAGCCAGGATCATGGGCTCGTAAAGGCAGCCGTATATTTGCTTAATCAAAGACCCCTCAAACATGCCATTGCTTAGTATTCTTGAATATCGGTAGCAAACGTTTCCTACAGTGCATAATTTATGTAATGATCATTGATGGCCACCACATATAAAAAACAAAGGAAGGAATGGCCACTAACCCTGCAAAATTGAATAAGGATTAATTTCACCGAGCTAGCTTGTGCCTAATTTTAAAGACGCCGAGTCAGTATTTGGCCACAAACCCTTGCAAGCTTTTTGTTTCTTCTTTTGCCTTCTATACACTCTGATGCGAAAGGTCTTGAAAAGGCTCTTGAAAAAATAGTCTTTCTTTACGATCGGTAGAGTGGGGCTCCACAAAAATTCTAGCAACATCGATATCGATATGTGTTTGGTAGCCAACCTAGGGTATCTGCAGCCACACGTCATAGCTTCAGCTTCTAGTGCATCTACTTGTATAAGTGAAATCAACGATTGCACTGCTTATCCAAGTTGACTGAATGGAGCACTTTGGACGAAAATCAATATAGGCAGGCAACAGCAGAGGCGGACAAGCAGAAGAATGTGCTTGCAAGTACATAACTAAGATCGTGACAATCGTCGCACCTTTGAGAAAGCTTCTGCCAATTAGCAAACGATTGCAACGCTAAGCCAGCACACGTTATAAGTGAAGGTCCTTATTATCGGGTAAAGGAAGCTATAAAGTATCTGAACTGCACCTTAGAATCAGAACGATCCGTCAAAACATCTCGCTTAGCTAATCTACCAGCTTTTGGGTCACATATGGCTTGAGCCATGACTTAAATTTTATTTAGCTATTTTGCTTGGTTACGATGTCACATGAAAGTCCCTGTCACCAGGCTGCCAAAGTAAGGTTCTCGAAACTGGGTTAGTTGGCAAGATTGATAAGCACTACTACTAGCTTGTTGGTGGTTCAAAGGCAGCAGACATATGGTGGGAGGAAAGAGAGTTTTAGCTTCATTGGCATCTTAGCCCTTTGCAAGAGGTTCAGTATTTTCATAGATTTACTTGTTTTTTGGAAATGTGTGGACTCTGAGGCACCTAGTACTAATAAACCATCCGATCGATTTACGGCTACCCCAATGACCACCGAAGTTAGCAGCATTAGTGTCATTGTGATTAAGTTAGCGAGATCACATGCTATATTAACAACTTAAGCTTTACGTCAGCCACACTTATGCATGCTAGGTGACAGTGAGAAATCTTTTGCGATTTATCTAAAGTTTCCGGAGAATGACAACTAGCATCTTCTTATTTTTACGAAACAACAAAGATAGTATTGGTCAAAAGTATTACCGGGGAAGCCCAATCATATACAAGTACAAGTATTGCTCATTGTTTCTGTTGTGGCTAACTGCTTGGCTGCGAAAGCTTTTATTGTGACCTTGGCTGGCTATATAGACTGCATCCCCTAGCAAACCGGTTTTAAAGTTCAATATGGCGACGGTCGTGGTTCTATAAAATAATGTGGCTTGCTATTTGAGGTTCTGGCCCTTTTGAACTACCACCACCAAACGATGTGTTTCGGCTGACTCGCTAGGCACCAGGAAACTTGCCAGCCTTGGTTTGTTAGAGAGTAAGGGTGCTAAGGAGGCTTTCTATTTCATCCGCGACAAAATTAAGAGTCACACTGTGACGTGCCCTAGTTTCAGCAACTAGATCTATGTCGTGCCACACTTGACAACTGGTCCTAAAGGCAAAGAAAGGGGGTTTGGGGCAGTTGAAGTTCCATAGACATTGATTGGGGGCGATGCTCTTTTAGACCCACACAAACTTTTGCCGTGTGAGCGCCTTTGGCAAAATAAAATAACTCTTACTAGCCGCCAGCTGATTTAAAAAATGGATTTTTTTCGACAGCAGCTGAGGATTTGCATCTATCACCGACCAGCATTCAAAAATAAACGAGAGAGAAATTTCTGATGCATGACTCAAAAAAAAAGAAGCCTGCATCAGGCGTCAAATTCCAACATATCAGCCTGAACTAAAACGGAGAATCTTTCTTGGCATAATGCTCCACCTTTAGAGGTACGATAACCTTTCCACGTAGCCAACATGCTTAAAGAGGCAGTTGTAAATGCCAGCCGGTGGAGCTTTCGGCAAGCAGAGTAGAAGCTTTTTTAATGCAAGTTGCAATTTTTATGAGCTAGGGCGTAAACGATGCTAGCGCTTTACTATGCAAGTTCATTCATTTTCCAGAGGAGCTATCATTATTATTAAGGTGTACTCGTGACTTGAAACTAGTACTGATACCAGCAAAATTTGGCCCTTGCATTAGGTTAGAAAGAGATCCCTCGGATGTTTTCAGGAGTAGCAAGTACTGAAAGCCAGACTATTTGTCTTAGTATATATACACACCTGTATTCACATATGCATAAGCACACGCATTACATATATTTGTGGGTGCGTTTGTGAATTTACATAGAGGTCGCAAGTTTTTTTTTATCCCGAGCCTAACAATAGCCACTTGGTTGAGTGCTGCAGGAGCCGATTATAAAATCTAACATGGGGTTCCAAACGGTAGGAAAACTATGCCAAAATTAAAGCGACAACAAGCTTCATACTTATAAAGCACGGTCACCACCGCTCGAGCCGTATAAGCCGTGCTGATAGCTAGATGATCCAGTGGTCAAGGTTCTTTCCCCGACCAAGGTCTGGCTGAGATCGTGGGCTCGAGCCCCGAGGCACATATGAAGCACCTGAATAGAGATTGAAGTCTTTTGGAGTGCTAGACACATGATTTTTTTCATCTGACTACCTATTTGATTAGCATTCGGCCTTGCAAAAACTTGTCTAGTTACAGGGTTACATTACATTATATAGCATGTAAAACCACTCACTATGTGTTCTATTTCGTAGCCGGTGGTATTCAGCTACTGTCTCGAAGTATCAGGTGATGATGTATCTCCAATTATCAAATTAATTTTCAATCTTTGAGTGGCTGTAGAGCCATCCCCACTCACTTTTTGGATCTTTGAAGCATTTTATTAGTAGTGAAGCTTTCTTTCTTGCTTTTGTCGTAAACCCATAACCGAGCCTTTTAATGTTTCTTTTGAAAAAGGGGTCGTACCCAAGTTCTTCGAATCGGCAATCGCTAGATCGATACTTACATAAAAGAATGGATTCAATACAGAGGTCCGTGCTAACTGTTGCCAATTTTCCATCTTCCTTCTTTGTCAAAGATACTTGAAAAAGTGTCGCTATGCATCCGTTTAACATACATTGAAAAGAATGGTATGTCAGAAACATTTCAATCGAGGTTCAAGAGGCGATACTCCACTAAAAACTTTCTCCACCATGTTAACAACGACATTGTGTGTGGCATCGCCGAAGGGAATTTCACTACTCTAGCTCTGCTAGATCTATAAGCTGCCTTCGACATGAATGCTCACGATGTCCTACTTGAACGATTGAGAACAACGATCGGTCTGGCAGACGAGGCACTGGCTTGGTTTAAATCGTACTTTTCTGATCGTGTTCAATCGATGTTGCATGGGGTCAGGTCTTAACCACGAGACCAGTCACCTGTGAAGTCCCTCGAGGGTTCGTCCTTGGTCCCTTGCTGTTCTTCAATTATGCTCAACCTCTGGGAAAAGTGATCAAGGCCTATTATAGGATATCACTTTTATGTTGTAAACACTGAGCTGTATTTGTCATTCAAACTTTCGAACTTAGCTGCAACAACTGACTAAATGAATTCTTGCCTTGCCGATATTTGATCCTGGGTGTCGGAGAATTTATTGAAACTAAATGACGAGAAAACCGAACTGCTGCTGGTAGGAAACCCTAAGCGTTTGGCAGAATTGGAAGCCTTTGCTCATCTAATAGGTGATGATGTCGAGCGACTATCACCACATGCTCAAAACTTAGGAATCGTTTTCAACAGCTGCCTAAATTCAAAAGCTTCATTTAGAAGACTGCTTCTACAGCTTGCAATCACGTCCGTTTCCTATTGAATATAAGTAGCTATCTTCCATGGTAGGTTGCAAAACATAACTAGCTCTGTTAGTTTAGTTCTGTTTGGCTTAATTATTGCGACTCCCTTTTGGCTGGGCTACCAAAAAAAGTAACTAAGCCTCTGAAAATGGTAACGAATGTGACTGTAAGGTTAGTTATCAAGTCTCAGTGGTTTGACCACGTGTATCCTTAAATAAAGCATCTAGGGTGGCTGCTGGTTGATCAACAGCTACAGAGCAAAGTTCTTATGCTGACCCACAAGGCCAGTCATGGCTTGGCTTCTCTTTACCTAGCTGAACTGTTGCACCAGTTTCAGCCTCCTCGAGCCCTCAGGTCATGTATGCAAAATTAATCAGCTGTTCTATTCCTCCACTTAAAGACCGTTGGTGGCAGAAGCTTTAGCTCTGCAGGTCCTAGACTGTTGAACTCCCTACCGCAATTCTTACACAGCCACATCTACTCTACTGCTGCCGACTGATGCTTTTTCTTTTCAGCTGTCCTGAGCTGCAACGTTCATGCTACTCACTACCTCAACTGCTCTCCTGAATCTGCGATGATTCCCGCTTTCTCTTGGTTGCGCGAGTTGAAGGCTGTTGGCAACCGAATGCTTACCGAAAGCCGTTTAGAGCTAATCACTTCATAGAGGCAGCATTGCCTCGGGTGTACAACGACCTGCTTAGGGATGGAGTCATAGGTAGAGTGTCTCTGCTTGTTTTGCTCAATCTATCGGCAGCTTTTGGTACTATTGATCACAAACTTCTTCTACAGCACCTCTCATCTCGCCTGGGCGTCTCTGGCACTGCACTGCAGTGGTTCAGGTTCCATCTCAGTGGCTGAGTTCAGAGTATCGCCGTGAATGGATAAAGATCATCCGAAGCACCTCTAAAGTTTTGGGTACCTCAGGGCTCCGTGCTAGGTCAGGTTCTTTTCACGATTTATACTCTCCGTCTTGCTGATGTGATTGCCAAGCACAATGTAGGGCTCTCACTTCTATGCGGATGTCAATCAGTTGTACCTTTGCTTTGATCCCACCCAGCCTTCGAGCACCTCAAATTCTCTCACCTCATTTGCTGCATGTATTGATAACATGTACCTTTGCTTTGATCCCTCCCAGCCTTCGAGCACCTCAAATTCTCTAAACTCACTTGCTGCATGCACTGATGACATCCCCACATGGATGGCAGCAAGTTTTCTAAAAACTAAACGATGACAAAAATAACTTACTAGTTATGAGCAAACCCAGTATGATTCATAAATTGGAAAGGATGTCTCTCAAAATTGGCTCTGCAAGCATATCTCCTGTCGAATCAGCTCGAAATCTAGGTGTCATGTTCCAAAGCCACCTCTCGTTAGACGACCGTATCAGCTCCACAGTCAAATCTGCCTATTTTCAGCTTCATAACATTGTTAAAATTCGGGCTTGTTTAGATAAGGATACCACGTCTAAGTTGGTCCATGCATTCGTGACATCTCGTCTCGACTTCTGCAGCTCACTGCTTACTGGCCTACTAGCATGTGCGATCAGGCGATTGCAGCTGGTGCAAAACTCAGCAGCTAGGCTTGTCTGTCATGGGCGTCGCAGTTGCCACATTACTCCACTTCTCGCCGACCTGCATTGGCTACCAGTCAAGCAATGGATTGACTACAAGGTTTTGTCGCTTGTTTTTAGGTCACTTCATTCTATAGCTCCAGCCTATCTCTCCGACATACTCCCCCATCAGGCCAAGCTTCGTACCACCAGCTTTTTGGAATCCAACAGTCTAGAAATACGTCAAGCAAACCTTAAATCCTTTGGAGACCGTGCATTTAGTTCGCATGCTCGCAAAGCCTGGAACTCCCTCCCGAACTGTGTCAGAACATCCCCTGACCTGACCACATTTAAAAGGAACTTAAAAACACGCCTATTTAGGGCAGCGTATAGTTGGTCCCTTCAATTCATTCTTCATGTGCTTATGCGTGCTGACACCGTGCATGCTGCCACTAACCACATTTGTATGCTGACCCTGTGCATGTCACCCCTAACCATGTTTTTCATTTTGTTTTTCAAGCATGATTTAACTCACCATTCAATTGCATTTCCCTTTGCAGCAAATCTAAAGCGCCTAGGCAGAAATTAAGTTCTCTGAGCGTGCTTTATCAAGTACATTATTAATATTATTATTATCTGCACATGGATGGCAGCAAATCCTCTAAAACTACACGATGATAAAACTAACTTACTAGTTATGGGCAAACCCAGTGTTATTCGAAAATTTGAAAGGCTTAAGCTCAAAATTGACTCTGCCAGCATATCACCTGTTTAATCGGCTCGAAATCTAGGTGTCATTTTCCATCGTGACCATTCGTTAGACGACTGCATCAGCTCCACAATCAAGCCTGCTGACTTTCAGCAACGTAACGTTGCTAAAAGCCAAGCTTGTTTAAATAAGGATACCACGTCTGAGCTGGTCCATGCATCCGTGAAATTCCGTCTTTACTTCAGTAACGCACTGCTTGCTGGCCTATCGGCATGTGCAATCTGGTGATTGCAGCTGGTGCAAAGCTCTCCATCTAGATTTGTCTGTCGTGAGTGTCGCAGTTGTCACACCACACCACTTCTCGCTGACCTGCACTGGCTACCAGTCAAGCAATGGATCGACTTCAAGGTTTTCTCGCTCACTTTTAGGTAACTTCATTCTTTGGCTCCAGCCTATCTCGCAGATCTACTACCCCATCAGGCCAAGCATCGTACCTCCGCTTTTCAGAATCAAACAGTTTACCAATGCCTCGTACAAACCTCTAATACTTTTGAGACTGTGCATTTAGTTTGTATGCTCCCAAAGCCTGGAACTCTTTCCCGAGTTGCGTCACGGCATCCCCTGACTTGACTACATTAAATTCTGAGGGTCCCTTTGATTCGTCATGCATGTGCCTATGAGCGCTGACACTGTGCATGCTGCCACTAACTATGATGGCAACTAGGATAATTACAAAGGTAAGGAGGTTGCTTTCACGACCTCGGTCCCGAGGTCGTGGTTCGATTCCTGCGGTGGGCGATCCTTTATCACCACTGCAAGTGGTGGTGATAGCCGTAAAGGCTCTTCTGTCGATATGCAAAAAGAGGCTGTTTAATCAGCTAGGATTTAGGATTTTTGACCACACTTGCATGCTGACCCTGTGCATGTCACCCCTAACCATGGTATTTGCATTGTTTATCAAGCAGTCACCATTCAATCACGTTTCCCTTTGCAGCAAATGCAAAGCACCAAGAAAGAGATTGAGTTCTCTGAGGGTGCTTTATCAAGTGCATTATTATTATTATTATTATTATTAATGACATTATTAAGGTCATGAGTGAGCAGTATAAAACTCTCCTGTCAAACACTCACGTATCTTTGTATCTTCGTGGAACAACATACAGAGATACCATAAACCGTTTTAGTTTACCCTTATGCTCACCCTCGGATCACTGTGGATCCTTTTTGTGCTAATCTGTAGTGTTTTGTCAAAGCTAGGCAAAGCAGGGCACTATCTGATTTAGGTGCTTTATTTACACAGTGGCAGAAGAGCCTTACCCGTTGTTGCTACTTCTTGCAGTTGGCAATAAAGGATTGCTCACTGTAGATTTGAGCCCAAGACCACAGTCTCGAAGAGCTAGCACCTTGTTTCCTGTGAAGTTACGATGTCAGAGACCCGGGGTGGACCATAAAATATGCCTTCTGGAACTAAATTTGAAGTAGCCAATCATCTGATAGCATGCTCATGCATTCAGTCACAGGCGAGTCCTTCATCATCACTAACATGGAAATGTTCCTAACGTCCCGTCCAAAAGCTTTCTTACTTATCCCCAGGTTCTTAGCGGTCTCCGGTTTAGCAACCTACCAAGATGTAAAACCACAGGTGGCCAGTCACAATATCCGTTGAGCTGCATTTACACGGTTGACTTTGATCCAAAATGGGAGCTGACTGTGTGCCGATTTCTTTCCGGTTTGGGCTACTACTTCATGTATCTTAGGGGAGAAGCCGATCGGTCAGCTGTCATGGAGAAGAAGCTGATTGAATTGTAAGCATCTTAGTTGTATAAGCCGACCAGTCACAACCCCAGGGCTCGGCACATACACGTACAACCAAAACAAAAACGGCTGTTCTTCATAGGCTGGAGTTAAATTGAGGAATTCAGAACAAGTCCCTTGACATGAGATTCTTATGCGTTTTAGCTGCTGCTTAACATCTTTCTACACAGAAGACGGCGTAGGTCTGCTTACTAAATGCCCAAAAAACCGCTATAGCTCATATTAGTTAGCACAGTACACAACACACCCGTAACGGCACACATGACTTAAAAATTTTGCACTTGAAAATATAATACTTGTATGTGCTTATGATGCTTTCGTTGGTATTAGTCTTATACTGATCTACAATGATGACTGGAGTGGCAAACTCAACTTCTGTAGGTGTAGGCTCTTGGTGGGAGGCCTACCAGTTAAAGGCTATTTTCTCACCAGCCTCCTGCATTAGAGCAGGGGGACTGCAGGCAGCAATCAGTCATCCAATGCTTTCCTGACTCAACAGTGTAAACTCAATAAATAGGAGACAACTTAGCATCGGCAAGGAGGAAAGTCGCTAGTGTAAACGCGGCTTAATCCAGCTTCGTTTAGCCATAGTGGCTTCAACTGCAGGCAAGCGTCAGTATGGTGGGCTGGAGGTGACCAAGGTCACGTGGGTGTCTGCCGAATTCCCTCAGTGTGCTAGCTGGCGATATAGGTTTCGCATCTCCTATTAGACGAGTAACCTCTGCAAATTCTAGCGAAGTCATTTCTTCCTTACTTGGAGATACTAACACTTTACCGTTTGGCTCTGCCAGCAGACTTTTGAAGCTTATTACTGAGTAGTATGATAATTGTACCATGGTCCTAGCCACCCCAGTAAGCAATGTGGTAGCTCTTCATGACCCACGTCTTAGGTTCAAGTAATGTTGTGGGAAATACTTTATTTGCCAATGAAATTTGGTGACAGCTGTTGAGGCTATTCTGCTGCTGTAAGAATGAGGCTGTTAAATCTGCTAATATTTTTAGAACCACATGATTGGTCATGGTTGGTTTCGTGCCTCGGCGACTGCCGCTCTGGCTGAGCGATGGCAGAGCGAATAGGTGAGTAGGGTGCCAGGCCAGCCACCAGATTCCGGAGAATCCAGCCACCAGTAACTGAGTTATCTGTTTGCTGTTAAGTGGGCATAATTAAGTGCACTTATCTCCAGTTTTCAAATGTTCAATAGGAGGAAATCCTTTCGAGCAGCACGTTACAAACCGAAACAATTATTCTCGGTAGCCAATGAAAGAAAACATATAGCTTAAGGATTAAGGATCTAAAGATAATAATTGTTTTTTCCTAATAGGACTTCTTTCATAGACCAATCATACAGAGTGCAAGTTTGTCCTAACCTAGGACGGCTATAGCCTATGCACTCATATGCAAAAGTATTTGTAGGGCTCGCGTATCCACCATTACTGTCGGCAACTCACTTAAATTTTCAGGAAATGAGGCAAGTTGCCATAAAGTAAAACATGCACACCGGTTGCAATTCAAATGCAAATTATATTCCTGCAATTATCAGCGATAGCCATACCGTGTTTAAGATATCAAGTTGTTACGGGATTGCACCTCTTGTTTGTAACAACCTAGTGGATCTGTCCAGGCACTGAACTGGTCAAGCGGTAGCAAACAACTGTCGTTAAGCTAGTACACACTCCCTGCAGGTTAAAAAGGTTACCAGCAAATGGGATAATGACACCCAGTAGGCAGAACCCTAACTCGGCCTTATCCGGCAAGTGGTCGATTTAGTTAAGGTCCGTGGACTGACTCGGACAAATCGTAACATCGCTAGTAGGTCAACAACATTGAATTAATTGTAAAAACAGTTATTCAACTATGTTGGTAATGTGTCTGGGGTCGTAATTATGCTGAAAATAAATTCCATTCGACTAATTAATTTCGCACTTGGGAGTATGACGTTTAAAATACAATATCATGTCCTAGCACCTGCTTTTGCAATGCAAGACTGCCAGACCATTTTGCTGAGGTAACCTCATACCATGACACCCTTCCCCTGAATCTGACAGCTGGCTGCCAGGATTTTGGTAAATAGGCATCGTTGGGTCACCGACACATGTAAATCTGTCTCTTTCACTTTGAAAATAGCTAATGTTTTCTTTCGTCGCTCGATACAACTCTACGCAAATATTCAGTGGTGCAGTGAATACAGGTCCAGAGCCACTGTAAACTGCTTAAATAATTCTTCGCGGGTGGAAGGGTTTTTTAACAGGCTACTTAGTTTCATGCAACTTAGTATCATCAGTTGGCTAATATACAACAGCACGATTGGAAACCGCTTGAAGCAAAAACAGATATAAAGATGGAATGAAGTCGAGCGAAGACAGGTTGGAACAGGCTTGATGGAGCCCCAGCATGATGCTGCTACATGCACGTTTTTTATTGATTAATTCAGATTCCATTATCTGGCTGCATCGAATGTACGTGACAGATGTATGCAGGGATAGTAAAATCACGGCACTGCCAGGTTCTTACTTAAAGTTGTAAGATGGCAGCTTCTGGTACCCTATTGGACCTCGGAACCGGCCAGTGCTGCAAGAAATGTACATATACATAATTACAACATGCATTGTCAATAAAGATCGATATGTTACAGCCAAACTAAAATCCTTAGCAAGCCCTTTACGTGTTATTTTGTGTTATGTTGATCCATTGCTACAGCATTACATTTATTCAGTGCTCTGCATTTAATTCACTCCATCGATATCGATGATTTGATACCGATCTCGATCATCGAAATCGATATCGATCGATGATGATGCTCATGCCCATCACTGCTCGTCTCTAGAAGCCGCCACTTTCCTTAATCTGCCGATATGCTTAGAAAGCGATTTGTTTGCAACTGCTCTTTTAAGCTCTCAAAAGGCATCACTCACGATTGATGTCATCAATTAAGAAGATGCTATTATCATCTCCCTCAATTTAGGCTCGGTGCACTACCAACTCACAGCAATATAATCTGCTACAAAGCGAGAATAAAAAAACTAGACATCAGCGACAGCAAATCGCGCCAGTTGGATTTAGCGAATGGGCTGCTTGAAAGAGCAGCTGAGTAAGTATCCCATACATTCTATACTAGGTAAAAAAAAGTAAATCCGTACCGTCAATGTGACCTCCTTGCTGACCACGAACATGTCTAAGCTGGTAAATCCAATGCTGGTGTTCAACTTCGCAATGAATAGTTCAATCTGCATTAAAACTTCCATTTTAAGTATTCAGCATGTAATTGCAGAGTGTAACGAGCCTGAGACTGGAGTGTATCGCGAGCAATCTCAGTGAATACGATCTTCAGGACTCGGAGAAAAACTCACCTCTAGTAACTGCTTATTTCCTATTTCTTCACTTTCTTCGTTAAGCTTCAACAATATTTCCATACACTGCCTTGCCTGAAAAAATATCGTGCAGGTATGTGAAAGCAGTATTATTGCTGAATTAGTGGCAATTAATTGTGCTTAACCAGACAAGAAACCACCTGAATGAGCTCGATTAGTCATACTCAACTGATATATTAAGGCAACGTATCAATTAATTTCTTTAGAATGATATAACAAAGTCAACACTGGTAAACCAACTAATCGATGTGATTGCCACTTGCAGGCATCTTTGTATAGCCAGGTGCTAAGCTACATGCAGTTGAACGGTCTCAACTATGTGGTGTCCACGTGACAGCTAAGGACATAACGTAAGATTAACGTCACTTTGATCAATATCCTGTTCTCATTTCAGCAACGATTGCAGTAAGTTGTCCAGAAATAAATCGTGAATTTAAACTGTAGTGGTCTAAATTTACCGAGACCTGCATTGGCTGACTACCCAGTATAGTAATGGATGAAAAAGAATGCTAGTGTAAATACAGAGTACACCGTGTATCTCGGTATATAGTTAATCTAGGTATGCAATACCAGTATCACAGCTGGTACTTGTCTTGGTCAGTATTAATCAAAAATAGCTGAGCTTGTGCCTATGATTTAAGGCTTCATTTACGAGCTTAAGAAAACTGTTAACGTAATCAATGAAAGTCTGTAACTCTACAAAGATATGACAACGTGGGCATTACGCAGGACAGTTTTCCTTGTCAAAATCAAAGCGCTAGCAGCTTTTGGAGCACATCAATTAGCTAACAATTAGGTCTCACAAAACAAAGAAAAAGTACGAAGCCTAGCTGAGTCAACTTGGCAGTCGAGGAAGTGAGTAGCTAGGAAGTAACTGCTCAGGACGAGTTGAAAGGGCTTGCCATAGAAAACATTAGGAGGGTGGATGTCGTTGCATAAAAATGGTTTAAGTGGGTTCTAAAGTTTAATACCTATAGAGCAAAAGTTTATGTCACCAATTGTCTTAAAGCCAAAGTACACACTAACTAGTTTATTGCCTACATGGGATACGGTATCAGGATACGACTGCAAGTAATGCACAAGTTCAACTAGTTACAAAGAAGCCAAGCCATGACAAGTCTTATGGGTCAGGTAAAAACTGTACTCCTCATCCGTTGATCAGCCAGAAACTATTGCACCTTGTTCAGCATAGGAGATACATGGCTGAGTCTCTGATTGGTTGAATAGCCTTTCAGCAAGTGTCAGCTGAACTAGTAAAGCATATTAATCATAGTTCGTTGGTAATTTCTTCTCTAGCTGATTTATGGCATCCAGTCCCTTTATTTTGGCCTCGTGTAGCTATACTTTGCAGACCACTTGTACAAATAATAATAATCATAATATTAAAATTGCATTGCATACTCGGAGAATTCTATCTCATCCAAGGCAATATACAAATGCTGTATAGAAAGCATGACCAAAGATTTGTGGTAACATCCGCAGGCAGCAGGCACAGTAAAAGCAGGCATTAAGACGGGAGAACGAATCGCTAAGACCCACTTAATGCTGCAATATTAGGTGTGTTTTAAGCTTCTTTTTAAACCTAGTAATGGCAGGGGAAGTTTTAACACGCACAGATAGTGAGCTAGTAATAATATTAGGCTCAATAATCTCCTATATACTAACAGGCTTGAATTGAATGAGTTGTAATTTTCAACCTAGTCATATTTTTCCAAGTCACTTGGTAAGTAACTCAGTCTTTGGGCTGAGTCTGTCGACTCGGCCAAACATGTTTCCGTCAAATAAGCCTATTTCCTTTTCTCAGCATATTATCTTTTCCCCCAAGCCAACTTGGCAGTGCTGCCATATTATATGGCTTGAGATTTAGTAACAGTGTGATGAGCCACATATACGAGGCCTCCATTTCTTTCATCTCTCTACCTATCTCTCGCACTTTCCCGAGTACAAGAAAGTTTGCTGTTTTGCCAGCACCAATTTTTTAGAAACTGTTGCCTCTGTTAACATTACTAGCCGCTGTCGATCGCGCAATCCTAAACCAGATGCTGGCTTGCTGCTATTTAAGCCCTAAATTAAGTGTGGAGGAAGCCTCATTTGCAAATTTCACAGTTTCATGCCAAAGCCTTCGGTGTCCAAATCTAGCTTGTCTACATGCGAGTTCATAGTAGTGACTCCAGACCAAGCCAGAAACTGACAAAACCTAAAGCCAGTTTATTTTTTGCATATGATTGGTATTCTAAGAAATCACAGCTGTCCATACAATAGAAGCACAATTATCCATTTCTTGACAACTTTAGCTGGTTCCTCAGCTCTTTTGATAGTGACTGGGAATATGAATGTTTGCCCGTTTTGAGGCAACAGGAGACAAGAGTTTGCGAGAACCTACCTTTGATGATGTCACAGAACCTGCCACACATTCGACGGTCAAGATGAAGATTGAACAGCACAGCCAGACCACGAACGCCACCAGCAGGTCCAAGTTGTCTGGGGCGTGTAGACTGGGCGACCAGAGCAGGCTGTACATCTGCACCATTGACAGCAGGAGGTAAAAGAGCATGTTGCTACCCAGCAGGTACTTGAAGTAGCCATTGGCAATGCATACGACTTTGCAAGCTTTTCGGTGCAGTTGTCTATAGATGGCAATGCTGGCAAGAAGTCTACCACCTTTAGCTTCCGAACGAAGGTGATTGTTGAGGTCGCCGAACAACTGATTGGCATGCATGGACACGTCGATGAAGTAGACGACTGGCCAAACCCATGCAGCACTGTAGAAGAATACAGGCAAGCCAAAGAGGATTCGGCCACCAAGCACAGCAGCTGTCCCCATAGCCTCACTTGCAGATGCAGCTGGCAAGACATGAGTGCTGTTGGCTGTGGATGACTGATGCAGCTGCTCCTGGAGGGGAAGCTGCAGACTCCACATTCGGAAGTGAGCCTCGGTGGGAAAGAGGACGCTCTGCTCTTGTATGATGCCATACAGCACGTATGCAGTGTTGACCAGGACAAAGAACCAGCCGACTACAAGGCAGGAGATCTCGACTCGGGCGATACTCTCGTGGGAGCTACAGATGCCTCGGTCTAAGAATTCCTTCCTTACGGCTACCATCTTAATGTAGTAGCGCCGCAGGCCAGCTTTGTGGGCACTCATTACATAGTGGACGATGTAGTTGATGGTGCACACCGTCAGCCAGCATACTATGTTCACTTTATGGAAGAGCATGTCGCTCAGACTATCACTGCTGTCAAACGACGTGAGCAGCACACGACACGTGTTGAAAGCCATGAGGAAAAGAACCAGCGATGAGTAAACCATGAGTGGCATCTGCCAGCGTCGCCGGCACATGTCGAAGTGGCGTGGGTAAAATAGGCCACATGCCATCATGCTGCACAAAACGATTCGGTGATAGTGGCATCTCACTAAGGCCATCCGCACGTCACTGCATGTTGGCGCCTTCTTGACCCGTTTTTGTCCTGCCTCTGCACCTGATTGTGTTGAAGGCCGTTCAATTCTTTCTACAGCTCCAGCCATGTCCACGTTTGTCAAATCTCTGCTGATGCCATCATTGGGAGGAGTTTGAGGTGAGGCACCACTCACCAGAAGAGGCCCCTCCGAATCTCTTGGCAGGTCAAGGTTCATTTCAACAGCCAGCTGGACGACAGACAGTGAAACTGAGCAGACAGCTTGCCTACCTCAAGCAAAGCTATTGCCTTAGATGCTGTCTACTCACAAGGTATATTCAGCCGGTTTGCAGTCTCCTAGCATAGGGGCAGTGCCAAAGGCAAGCCACCACTGCTGCTTGCCAGCTTGCTGTCGAACCAATGATCTAGTTGGCTGCTGGCTGGCTAGGTTGAGATGTCGTGGCTCCCACAGATAGTCAATCTACAACAGGCAAGAGGCTTAGTTGGCACTGGTGGCTCTGTCTCAGCAGCAATCAAGCTTCTAATCTTTGCCAGCAAAGGCCAATCGCCTGCTGTAGGGCGGAGCCATCTGCTACCCTATTGGAGTTGGCCTGGACCTCCCACGTAGACACACAGTCTCAGATGAGAACAGATGGACCACTGACGATGCAAGCTTATTTGTTTGCAGCCTCAGCTTCTGCTGCTTACTCCCATTCCCTTCCTGTGGGTGGAAAACTATGGTTACATACCGGGTGAAGTGCCTGCACCTTGACAATGAAGGCACATTAGTGTGTGGACGTCCCTGCTCTAGCAGCCCAGCATCAGATTGCTGTTCAGAAGTCTGACTGCAGATAAAGACAATGAGGTTGTTCGCACTGGCTGTGACCTGGGCAATAACACAATAACGGTCAAGACAGTTCTTCCCTGCCTCAGCTGCTGAAAGAAAGATGACAGCTGGTTATCAGACCGACGACTAAAGGATGCAAAGGCCCACTCAATAGCCATTCAGAGCAGACAGGAAGTTAGCAGCGTTCAATCGCTGCCACAACTAAGCTGCGATCAATAATCAAGTGACATTTGCATGCAGCTCCTCGGCAGAAGCTAAAGCCGGATTTAGACTGGGGTCTTGCTTTCTACCGGTTTTTATTTTTCTCGAGTCTTCGGCGTATGTCTAACCAATATTTAAGGGTAGTTCAATACTTAAGGAAGAGTCAACGAAGCTTCTGCAGCAAAACGTGGTTCTACTTCTTCTGCCGAGACTCGGGCATGACTTTGCAGGTGACGAATTCCTTGTGCGATTCAGGCCACACACTTGCCATTGCTTGGAAAGGAATGGCTGACGACTTGAGCAATGAAATCACCGAAGTGTTTGTTTCGGGCTATTTCAAGTTTAACTGACAGTTTAAGCTCGGCATATAAATACCCTACTAAGAGGTGGCATACGGTGAAGGCCATAGTGGACAGGTTTCATTCTAACAGCTGTGTTAGCGAAGCTTGGCTGTAGAAAGGTCCATCGTGGAGAGCTAATTGCTATCTCCCTAACAAAAGTGAGTGTACTGTTAATGCTCAGTCGGCAGAGGGAGTAAGAATCAACACACAGAGAAAGATTAAGATTTAGCCGTCCACGAAAAGGAAGACCGAAGTAAGATTTGAGCAGGAATGAAGCAGGTAGCAGGAAGGTAGGAAGCAAGACTCCGTTGGAGGACTTGCTTAAGCCTTGATCCAACCTGTAGTACTTTAGAGACCGTGCTTTTAGTTGTCATGCTCTCAAAGCTTGAATATCACTCAGAACTCACGTGGCAACCGCCCTTTAATTGATGAAAATTAAAATAATCTAAGCATGAACCTGCTTCTATAGCCATTTGCTGGGTCTTTGCAATGTGCCAGTTGTGATTTTTCGGACACCATGCCTGCATGTTGCTACTGTTGATATTTCAGCTAACCATTTGATTTTGTATGCTTTTCACCGTGTGCAAAGTGCCTAGACAGAGATTAAATGTGCTGAGTGGGCTACATGAATGCATTATTGTTATTACCATCAAGAGTCCAAAGGATGTTCTGACCTGAGTGTGCCTGCTGTCGGTAACTCCACAGATCGAGAACGAGTGTGTGGAACTGAAGCTGAATTCTCTTCCACAGATCACTCAAAGCCCAAGTGGTCATTGATATGTGCACCTGACAGTCAACATGTCACCCTAGCCAAGCCCCACCGAGACAGAGCAACTTCACACACCACATCAATCTTTTGATTCCCACCTGTATCACGAGGCCTCCTGGTCCCGACAGTGATACTCCTTCAAAAGAAGCACTTCAGCATGCCACAAGCATGGTGCCATGATAGTAGCCTGAAAAACTCTCACACCATTGCTCATCAATCGGCACCGACTCTCCCGGCAAGGTGCGTTTTGACTTCTTTGAGGTTCTATCGACTCTTAGTTCCCTTCGTTCTCTTTCTCTGACCTGCCTGTCCTGTCTATCCGATGGCTCCTAATCACACTGCATTTTGAACGATGCATTTGTTCGACTCTGGTCGTTAGCCTGTTCTTACAATGAACTTTAATCTTCTTAAAAACTCTTCCGCCTACATCCAAAGTGGTTAAATCCTGAATTTTCTAACCGTTGACATTACCTGATCTACTGTTTGATGGTATTAGAAAAATGTAAACACGGGCCTTGTTCCTAACTGCCTCTATGATGTGCATATTCTCATTTGGATCGTAGGGCATTCTGTCATTCCACAACAAATGACTAACCAATGGACTCGCAATCTTTAAAGGACATGTTAAGTGCCTGGAAAGATTTTTTTCGCGACGGCTAAATAAATATCTTGCTGTGAAAATAACTCTCTTTGCTTTCATTAATATTATTGTAGACACAGCAGCTACGGCAGCACATCGAATTTGCCAGCAAGATATATTGTCTCCCGAAGACCATTGTCAGTCAAAATTTATTGAACCTGCTAAATTACCTTTAATAATGACAAAATATTCGGCATTCTGCTTAATATTCGCGGTGAATATTGCATTAAACATAGCTTTGAAGCTAAAAAACCAAGCCATGGTCACCTTATTGATGGGTCACACTAATACGGTCAAGCTTGCAAGTGCTGGTGGCCGACAACTATTGAACTAGCCAAGTTATCATTGTTCGGTATGTCTTTTATTGGGACTCAAAGTCTGACGAATGTCTCCAGGATAAATCTCTGCATCCGCGTTGTACCTATGTTGGTTTCAGCTCAACGCGATGTTTCGAGCAGCGAGGTCCTGGACGTCATCGCTAGGTGCTACCGAAAAACGATTTCATCTGGCGATCGAGAGCTTTAGCAAGGTGATAATCGGAGCAGCAGTTCCGGATCCTGCAGCTCCAATGCTATTTGCTGCCAGCTGCAAGCAGGCTGAAAGCCGCTATGGTTCAGCTCCGGCTGACAGTAGCGCTGCGAGTTGTCTCAGATTTCTTTATTTATTTTTAATTCTCCGCAGGGACAATGCTCATTTTCCTTTGACGGTATGCAGAGAAGAGCTCCGCCTGTGGCCGACGGTCACCGCAAAATCCTGACGAACCATTGCCGAGTAATGGATTTACGTAATCGACAAATGGACTTCGTACGGCTGCGAGCGTAGCTTCGCTATTCGAGAGAGACCGTGAGAGAACGCCCCAGCCCCCCCCCCCGTTAGCGTCCAAAAGCCGGCCCTACGGAGAGTGGGGCAAGGTTGCCGCACGCATTTTTCGCATCGGTGCAAGTCCTCCGGTGAGAGCATCGCACTGACAAGAGGTTGAGAAGCATTCGAAATTAGTTTGTAGCTACGGATTTAAGCCTCGGCTTCTCTGCCAGTGCTGAGCGTGTCGGTGCAGCAAACCTCAAATAAAGAACGACCAGCACGTCGCACCAGCACCTTATCTGTCCAATGAACCCGAAATATCTACTTGGCTGAGCCGAGGCTGACTTTTACAAATAGTGGGGTGAGCTCAGGCCGACGGAAAGTCTTTTCGTCGGAGAATAATAGATTGCTCAGCTCCGGACGCGGCTAGTTGTCGAGGGCTGCACCTGCTTAGAGAGCGGAACGGCAACAGGTGTGGAAAAACGACGCAGCAGCGGTGAGCCGGAATTCACCGGCTACTCCGGGTCCTCCTACGTCATTCTGAAGGTCTGTCGGTCCGCGTCAAAGCTTTATCTTTTATCCATAAATTCCTACCTCTGTCGGAGAACGACCTGGCTATGGTTAGCCCAAGAGGATGACTCCAGAGTGAGTGTGTGCGAGAGAGGGAGAGAGAGAGAGAGAAAGAGAGAGAGGGAGAGAGGAGGAGAGAGAGAGAGAGAGAGAGAGAGAGAGAGAGAGAGAGAGAGAGAGAGAGAGAGAGAGAGAGAGAGAGAGAGAGAGAGAGGTGGCACTGAGCTCAGAATAATGACGTGCCCGGTATATTTCGGCCAGGTTAGCATACTCGAGCGAGGAGCTAGCAACTCGCCGATGAGGCTACGGTAGCACTTCAATAGTTGGTTAAACTATGGCTGGCAATGGTTAAAATTCTAAATCATTTACTGATTTAGAAAAGTAATTTAAAAGCTCGGTCGCATGGAAATTGGGGCAATGGCATCATTAAGCAGACGTTCGAGCTTTTCAAATGCACTCGGTTATTTCTGTTTCTACTCGACACAAATCTAGAATCAGTATTCTGGTTTCGTGTTCTCTCATTGGTCATTAAAACCTTTGCTTCTTGGAATCTCACACTTGTGTTCTAATTTTACGTTCCAGAACTCATATTTGGTCCGACCAAAGAGATGGCGACAGCCCTCTCTAGAGAGTTTCTTAGAACAGGGGTCCTCTACTGCCTGAATTTCTTTTCTAATGACCTACGAGTATGTTATAATGCAAGTCGGAGAATTTGGATGCCGCTTGTAAGTCTATTCAGTTGGCTTCAGGTGTTATCGGCCGACGGTGATACAGTGTCGTCTTAAATGGTTTAGATAACTTCAAACGTTGAGTGGTGGAAGCGTCCTCAGACATTACTGGAGCAGTATAAAGCAAAATAACGGCAGTAAGTGTATAATGCCCACTTGAGTTTTGAACATTTTCTTTTGTTCCTGTTGAGATAAATGCAATTCAGTTCTGAGCTCTTACTACATTTGACCTACCGACGTGATTCTCCTACCAAAGCTGATATGAAGATCACCGGCATGTTCCCTATAATTCATTTAGTAAGATACTGCCTGCACCTTCAGAAGATTGAACAAATTTCAGCCAGAGCTTATTTTTTGAATACATCCTGCAATCTGTATATTTCTCTAAGCAGTTTAACGCAGCCGACATGAACATATAATTCTTAGGGAGTTTCATACAGTCACTAGCGGGTGATAGCGCTTCGCACCTAGCAGTAAGAGAAATGGGAATAAGGTAAGGTTCTGCTTAGTTTATAGCCTTATTTTTACAGCTGGAGTAGTGAAATAACTGCTGTCACCCTGCCGGCAGCAGGCCGGTTAGGAATAAATGCAGCTAGTCTCAAACCAGAGACCAAGAAAGCGACAAGCGATCTTGCGATTCGGTCTAATACAAAGGTTTTGATGTGGCTCATCAAAGAAACGATTTTATGCATATCTATCCTCGTCTTTATAGTAGTGAATATGGTATTACTCTTTAAATGTAGTATAGTTTTATCCGTAACTTCGCAAAGCCGCAAATACTAAGTGTGTGATACGCTGGAGAATCATCTTTAGCAAACTACAACTCTACAGCTTTCGCTACATGTATCATTGGTTAGAGGCCATCTCTTGTGTCAAAGACAGAGTGAGAAGTTTAGCTGAATCAGGAGGATATTCAAAGAAGTAAGTAGCATGGGAGTAATAAGCATTGAGTTGTCGAAGACGACACCTAAATTCCAAGCTCTTGGTGACGGTCAAAAATAGCGTCATATATACGAAAGGCAAAGTCTTCTAGTCTAGCGTCAAGCTTTGAGTGTCATTTGAGTGGCAATTTGGTTTTATTATCGTTTAGGTAAAGGAATATGGCTGACTTCCAGACTCAAATTTTGTCAAGGCAAGCATTCAAGCAAGCAAGTCTCCATCCCAATTGCATATTCTGACGGTTTAATCAACACATACAGCTGAGTATCACCAGCATAGATGTGATAGCCAAACAATTAAACTCAAATCACTTTCGCAGAGATTCACATTAATTCGAGATCGGCAAGCGATCGCTAATTAACCATTGCAGGACTCTGCAGGTTACAAGTCTGGTGCGTGAGACTTGAACAACATACGACAGGGTTTGAACGTGATTGGGTAAGTACGAGTTGAAGCGCGCCAGTGCCTCGTCTGCTAGAACGATCGTTCGTCTCAACAGTTCAAGATGTATAGTGGGATCAATAGTGTCGAACCCAGCTCATAGATTTAGTAGGGCCAGGTCAGAGACCTTATTGGAATCACTGCTGCATTCGGTTTCGATAGCTACAGGCAGGAGAGCAAGTTCAGTAGAGTGGTGTTACTTGAATAGCGACTGAAATTTGTCGTACAATTTATTCTCTTCAGTGCGTACTACAAGCTGCTTAGCTACTAGCTTCAATGGCAATTCTGGTTGCTAGAACGTCATTAGCGTTGC
Organism: Cristatella mucedo; assembly: GCA_009760855.2. Classification (NCBI taxonomy): domain Eukaryota; kingdom Metazoa; phylum Bryozoa; class Phylactolaemata; family Cristatellidae; genus Cristatella; species Cristatella mucedo. The sequence goes on along the minus strand of WPIO01000018.1, from coordinate 1,574,576 downwards.
GTTTCGATCAGTGAGAGACTTAAAAGCATTACCCAAGTAGACGCCTGACTGGGAGCCACATGCCTCTGATGCATATCCTGACAGACTTTGATGCCATACTCCACTTGACGACTGATAATGCTTCGACTGAAGCTCTTTTTAAGGACCTAGTGAGCTATGCATGACAGTGACAACGACAGTGGCTTGCTGTTTTGCCTTTCACCTTACAACATTGGCTTGGGAGAGGCGTAGTACCAGGCATCGCGGTCCGCAGCAAAGAACATATTCAGCCCAATTGTTTGTCAATTCCTTTTACATGCCCTTCCATCCCTAGGATTTTGAAGATGTATCTGTGAAAATGATCTGTCATCTGAATCATCGCCACCAGAAGATTATCTGTCATTAGAAATATACAGCCTAGAAGTTGACTTGAGGTGAGTGTGATAACCATCCGCACGACCTAATGTCGGGTTGGGTGGTGCGACAGAGCAGCAAGTTTTCCCTCTCCAACACTGAGCACTTTATTCAGAAACCACGCAGGCCCATCCCAGTTTACAGCCTCCGGAGAGCTTCCTGTGTCGAGGTATCAGGCACTCTCCCTCGTCGCCTTGTACTCCTCTGGAAGCTTTTATATTACATGCCTGCATCGTTTTGCATGGTCCAGCTATTGTTTGCTCCGAGCCCACTTGACAGCTGGCGGCAGTTTGTGGTAGATGAATTTCCCTGCTGATGCCCTGAATGCTAGGATTTGTGCCAGAGTGCTGATTCATTCACCAGAGACTTTGTCTGCCCGTTGGCCACCCGAGAGCCTACCACAGCTTAGGCAGTCTGAGCTCTCCTAGGATCTCAGTCCAGTGCTTACAGGCACCCGAATCACATGTTCCACAACATGATTATAGCCACATTCCTTAATAATCCTTGCATGAGTCAAAAATCCATTCAGGAATAACCAATGTTAGATATTACATCACCTATGTGCAGCTCCCCACCATCTTTTTCCATTATTATAACAGAATGAAATCAATAAACCCTAGTATAATATTTCGGTAGCTCAGGTGCTTGCAGTGATGCCTGTGTATAAAAAAGCCTGGGCTAAGCGATGGTTGAGCACTGTTTAATAAATACCTGGACCTTCCACAGCAATAAACGTTGCAATTACCACATCCCAAGATGGACCAATTTGCATCTAGCTCTTATGGCAATCAGTAACTAAAACATTGCAACTGGAACTAGAACTGATAAATCATTAGAGGTGGCTTAACTCATTTCCCTTAAAGAGAACAGCAATACTTTTAATACCATAGATGCTTTTGAGATAGGAAAAATCACTTTGTGTGCTCCTAAATATGCTGGAAATGGAAAGAAATTAGTGGCCGATAGTATACAGTGTCAGAACTGTTAATCAAATAACTGCTGATTCCCTTTAATTTCATGAATACTGAGGAGATCACGAGGATTCTGTGCTTCTTTTTAAACGTTGGTCAGGTGGTGCCATGAAGGCAGACTGAACTGGATTCCATGCTCAGGAGATATTCAAAGAAATGGTCCAGGTCCTATGTCAGTGGTAGACTCCAGAGTATTGATGTGAACGAACAAAGATCACCCAAGGTACCTCTGAATAACGGGAAACCTCAGGGGTCTGTGCTACGGCCGGTTTTTTCACGGTCTATACTCTCCCTATTACCGATTTTATTGCCAAGCACAATCTAGGTTTTCAATTTTGTGTGGATAATACTCAGTTGTACCATTGCTTTGATCCCTCCCAGCCTTCGAGCACCTCGAATTCTCTTAACTCCCTTGCTGCAAGTACTGATGACATCCCCACATACCTTGCAGAAAATCTTCTCATATTAAATAAGGGTAAAACTAACTTATTATAAAGGGAAAACCAAGTGTGATTCAGAAATTGTAAAACCTAACGCTCCAAAGTGATTCTGCCAGAATATCTCCTGTTGAATCTGGACGAAATAAAGGTGCCATGTTTCTAAGTGACCTTTCGTTAGACGACCACATCTGCTCGACAGTCGAGTCCCCCTAATTTCAGTTACATAACAGTGCTAAATTTGAGCTTATTTAGATAAGGATATCACATCTAAATTGGTCCATGCATTCGTGACATCTCGTCTGGACTTCAGTAACTCTCTGCTTTCTGGCCTACGGGCATGTGCAATCAGGTGCTAACACTGGTGCAAAACTCAGCAGCAAGGCTTGTCTGTCGTGAGTGTTGCCGGCGCCACATCATATGATTCTCTCCGACCTGCACTGGTTACCAGTCAGGAAAAGGATCGACTTCAAGGTTTTGTCGCTCACGTATAGGTCCCTCTGTTCCATGGCTCCAGCCTATTCATCAGATCTACTCCCCCACCAGGCCAACCATCGCACCGTCAGCTTTTCAGAATCTAACTGTTTACCTACACCTCGTTTAAACCACGCTTCCTTTGCAGCGAATGTAAAGCATCTAGAAAGTGATCGAGTTCTCGGAGGGCGCTTAATCAAATGCATTATTACTATCAATATTATTATTAAGGCATGGTCAATAAAGATTTGAGATTGATAAAGAACCGGTAACCTTGGAGGAGTCAGACTGGCCTCTTGTGGATAGGCAAGCCTTAAAGGAAAGTTATATGTATTGAAAGCAAGAATATTATGAAGTAGAATTAAAGAAAATGGGAAACTCAAATTAGAAATTCGGCTTACATTGGAAATATTGTAGAGGTCAACCAAAAGTCTGTAAACTGAAAATTTAGACATTTAAGACTGACAAGTCTAGCTTCGGCGTTTTTCAAATTTGTTTAGCTCTAATTGTGCAAGCATGAAGACCTTCCAGTAGCAATGAATGCTAATTGAGACGGCATAACTATGCAATGGAAAGGCACCCTTATCTAACGTGGACAACCTCTTTGCAGTGTTAGCAAGCTGAAATTGATCAAGGCAAATCAATACAGCTGGTTTGGTGATTTCATAAAATGTACTTTGGAAATTGACAACCACATTGCATTAAAATGCAATGAGAAATGTTCGAGTCAAGCATATTTCCCTTTCAAGTTTCAGATTTTTGCTTCGAGCTAGGTTTTTCTAAACTAACTAATTACTTTTAAAAGTTCATACGCTGACCCACATGGCCCGCCACGGCTTGGCTCATTCACGCCTAGCTGAACTGCTGCATCAGTGTCAGCCTGTTCGCACCCTCAGGTCCTGTGTGGACAATAAATTAGCTCTCCCATTGATCTGCTTAAAGACCGTTGGCGACAGAAGCTTTAGCTCTGCAGGTCCTAGACTGTGGAACTCGCTTCCACAATCCCTTACGCAACGACAACTACTGCCGACTTGGCACATCCTTTTCAGTGGTCCTGGGCTGCTACTTCTATGCTATTCATTACCTCAACTGCTCTTCTGCCTCTGGTATGCCTCCCACTTTCTCTTTGTTGCGTGAGACGAAGTCTGTTGGCTCCCAAATGCGTACCGACAGCTGCTTAGGCTGTGAGTGCACTATACAAAACTCTCTTACGTAGCACCCACATGGTCTTTATGACTTTATGGAGTTAAGACGGAGATACATCGTATAGTCTAACAGTTTTGAAAATGCAGCTTTCGCATAGAGCGACTGTCCTCAATGTGTGCTGAATGCAATTCAAAGTAGCTTTACCAATTTAAAAAGATAAGCAGCTGAGACTCTGGTCGTGGTGAAAACCTATAGTTAAGATATCTATTAAATCGATAAATATGACAATATAAACCATGAAATGAGGCAGTTTAGCTATAAGAGAACCCTGGGGTATGTGCACTTGATAACCTCTTCGGCTGAGCTTTGCATATTGAGGGCTATGATCATGCGTTGGTTAGGCTAAAACCATGGCGTAACAACACCTATTATCTGAGCAATGGAAACTTGCCGCTGGGTCTCCGCCGACAGCCAAATAAGAAAAATCTTGAGAGAGCAGGATTTAAATGAACCAGTGGTGCCTTGACTTCTCTGTCAGTTGTCTAGGGAACACTGTTACTGCAAAAGGGGAGTAATGAACAGTGATATTTGAGGACTCGCACAAATAGTGGCCGAAGAGCCTTGGCTTCTTTCATTTTGAGCCGTAATGACTCACTAGGTAAGGCGGTTGCTTTTCAGTATCACATCCCCAAGGTCGTTGGTTCGAATCCTGCGGTGGGCGATCCTTTATCACCACTGCAAGCGGTGGTGATAGCCGTCAAGGCTCTTCTGTCGCTATCGAATAAGAGGATGTAATGAAGTATTTTTTTCACCAAGCGTACTCCTTGAAATTTAAAATGGCCTCATGCATTACTCGAACCGACAGTCGTCGTACGGAAGTGCTAGAATTAATTCGACGGACTAAGATTTGGCAACAACTTTCGGAGTGCTCTAGCAGCACCAGCCTGCGAGCATGTGTAACATGGTCAGGCAGCCTGCACACGCATTCACCACTGGCACCGGCGTCGAGATTTGTTCATCGCATCTATCTGGTGAAGCTGCATACTCTTTAATCTTATAAAGCTCTCTCGTTGCTATGCTGTGCTTTGGTTCTTTGCTTCCATGCATTTATGTATGCTGCTGACTGAGTCCGTTGGGATATGGCTGCACTGGAAGCTGGAGAACACTAACAGTCGGAGTTAATGGCAACGATGTGAGCAGCAGGACACGCCTAACGGCTGCAATTTCGGTGCTGCCGAAGTCTTTCGGGCTGCCAGCAGCATGCTATGCACACTTTTGGCTTCTCTTGCATTTGCGTTTCTAAAGGAATACGGAGCAATCCTGAACCTGCCAGCAAGTAACAGTGAGAGGTAGTTCCCATTTTTTGAATAATTCCCAAAGGATACTAGGCTCGTAGCTTCTGCCTGCTAATTGAGGGTGTGTGTTTGATTTATTTCGGATGTAATCTATTTCACCTGCTCCCGTGCAGCCACACGTGAGAACCAACTACGGGAATTCATGATAAGTAACTGCTTCGGCACAAACGTGACTGGTTGCAACAGCAAACCGCAACATTGCCCATTAACCACAGGGGAACTTCAATAGCTGAAAACCAAGCCCTTTAGCTAAGGCCAGCACCTGCTAACGAAAAACGTCGGATTTGTCAGGATTAATAACTGTGGAGAACCTAAATAGCTTTTCGGTTGCTTAGGCTAGCAGATACGATTAAGGCAAAGGTCTTGACTGAAGTTGTTGCATCGAAGAACTGCCTCAGACTTTAATTATTTGTTGACCCTAAATGACAACCCTAGGCAATGCTCTCACGTGGTTTCACCTGCTCCAGTGCAAGCCCCTTTTAGAACCCCCTTGTGGGAGTTCCTCAAGTCCTGAAAACGGATATCCTTCGTGTTTTGATTTCCAGAATCGCTTTAAGCATCGACTTTCGCTGCACTGAACTGAAACCGACAACAAACAAGTAAATACCACTCATGATAGATTAAGTGGCCCACCACACATTGATCCATAGTCGGTTTTTTCTACACCTTATAGAGCTACCTTTCAATTATCTATTAAACTTTCTCCTGCTTGCCGTTAGTATTTTTCAAACCCGTAAATTATTTATTTTTGGCCTAGGTATTCTTTACTAAAGCCCTAGATGCTGGAGATTTGTCGACAAACTCTATGGCAGGACATATTTCTTCTTAGCAAGGAGGAGCCGAAAGGTAGATTGAAGCAAGGGTAATTTCTAATTAAAAATATTGGCAAGTGAAGGAGGAAAGTGCAGAACTGATCTCCAGATCTACCTATTAATGAACATTACGAGCTGACGTAAAGTTCCTAGGATCTCTGCAAATTTGTCTCTAAAAGAAAATCTTTAATGTACGATTGAAATAGATAGACACGGTGGTCTCTAAAGACACCAGCTGTAGCTGGTGAGCAGCTGGTTGACACAAGTAGATTTAATCGGAAGCCTGTGAACTTGGTCACGCCCATAATATCTAAGCATGTCTTTCCTGTGTGAATGTCTTAAACAGCTTTCTATTCCGCCTCAAAGGCTCATTAGTCAAGGGCATCTCCAATATGGTACAGCCAAGATGTCAAAGTGAACCTTCATAACTCTCTGTACAGAAACAGTGCAAGCTGAGAACGGTTGTATCTATGCTAATGGGCTCAGCTTAGCATTAAATGTGTGCAGCCTAGTACATCCCCATCTGCATTACTTAACAGACTGGAAGCAGCTCAGGGGTCAGCCAGTGAATAACAGTGGACATTAAGCTTTCGAAGGGTGATAATTCTGGTGACAATACTAACTTTGTTGGACTACCACGAAGTTTTAAGTCTGGAAAGCTAGCTACTTGCTTTTAAATTAGTTTGTCCTCACCGATATCTAGTACTAATCTAGTTTCCCATTAACAGAGCTGTGTTGCGTATTATTTTATAGCTCGAATACATTTCTATGAGCTGGATATTCTTAATTTTTTCTGTCGAGCTAAAAGCTTCCATTCATCTGCCATCAGAAAATGAGGGGATATATATTTATATAGTTATTAATTAAAAGTAATAGTAAATACCCGTTTCTGTGCTTTGGGGAATAAATCTCCACTTATGAGCTTTAAAAATCACTAAAAAAGAATTAGCGACCACGTTTTACTGACAGATATGGTAGTATGCATGTATATCAAAAAGTGCTGGTGCTCGAGCATCATGCTTTAGGCGAGCATGTAAATGCAAACAAGAAGACATACACTGGCAATGGTTTTCAAGCACCCTGCTTCATGAAAAGCACTGAACAAAGAACAGGCAAGCTTGCAAAACAAGCTATAACCAAAGATGTGTATTTCGCTCACGGAAATCTGAGGTAGCAGATACACTTCACCTGAGACACGAATGATGCAGAGTCATTGCTGCTTGCAACCACAGCAAGTGGCTGGTTCGAGTGTAGTAGTGCATGTTGAACTGCAGGCTAAATCACGGTAAGCTGACAACTTACTATGAGGAACTAAAAAATGATTGGAAGCCAGTCAGAGAAAGTGGTGTGTGACAACTCACGAGAGGAGCACAAATGTTAAATAGGTAGGCTGGTGCAAGGCAGCAAGACGATCTGTCATTCAATAAGAGGACCTTGAAATCGGTTCGAGACTTGATAAAAAACCTGTGAGCTTGCTGGGAAAGAGAAGGCATTTTGTGGCTACAAAATTGATTTATGATCGAATGAGCTGATCAGTTGAGCGTTGGTGAAATGTGAGTAGAGGCACCGGCCTACGGAGTCCCGATAAATAAAAATTTCACCACAGTGGATGCTTTGACACATTCGCATGAACTTACCTAGCTATTCAATTGGTTCGTACAAACAATTCGTTTAATTTTTCTGAACTCTATCTTTGTAACGGTGGTATTAAATTTTGGTCACTTGCAAGTACACTGGGGGAGGTCGCAGAGGAAGGCTAGTGCCAGACAACCTCTTGGTCACGGGCCGGGCTAAATGAGCATGGCCTCGCTTCAAAAATCCGAGCAGAAGCAGAGAGAATAGCAAAAGTCAAGGACTACAAAGATTGTTGGGTTGAGAACGTAGCTAAACACGTGCCAAGTTTTCCAATTGGCAGAATACTACCTAGCATGACTGAGCAAAGATAAAAATTGTTGGTGACCCGAAGTCTGTGGTTGGACAAGTAGACTTGGCTCGTCTAGTAACAAAGGCTGCTGTCCAACCAGCACCAGGTGCTCGGAATTCGTGCCTTCTTTGACATTTGTCTACATTTTGAAAGTTTCACTAGCAAGACTATCTCCAGCCTAGTCGAACCTTGTCTGGGATTAGGTACTGTCGACCGAATTTTTTTGCAAAATCTAACTGCCTCCCCGGCTCTGGCTAATCGGGATTATAGCAAATTCCACTTGGGCGGGCTGGGATACAGAAAAAGCCATTAGGCCACCGAAGCTGATGACGAATGTGGCTGCAAGGGTAGTTAACCAATCAATCCTGGAGCTTCGGCTCTCTTACATCCTTCCTTCACTCAGTGAACTTGAATGGCTCCATGTTGATCGATGGCTGTGTAGCAACGTTCTTATGCTGACTCACAAGGCCAGCCGTGGCCTGGCTGTTTCATATCTAGCCCAACTGCTGCACCACTTTCAGCCTCCTCGTGACCTCAGGTCCGTGTAAGATTAGGAAACTAGCTGTTTCATTACTATGCTTACAAGCCGCTAGGATAGACGGTTTTGCTGCAGTTGTATAAGGCTGCGGAGCTCCCATCTACATATGCTAAGCAAAGCTACGCTATTTTCCTCCTGCTGGTGACTGACGAAAATAATTTCTAGTCGTCATGAGGTGCTACTTCAAAGCTATCAACTTTCTCTACTGCCCTCCTGACTATGCTTTGCTGCTCACTTTCTCTTTTCTGTGTAGATAACTCCATCGGCTGCCTTGCGAATACCAAAAGGCATCAGGGTTTGTGGAATCAAATCACGTACCTTATTCTAGTCCAAGTCTCAAATCCTCTGGAGACAGTGCATTTACTTCGTATGCTCCAAAGTCACGGAACTTACTTCCGACTTGTGTCACGAAATCCCTTGCCTTGATGGCTTTTAAAATAAAATAAAACGCTTAAATTTATCACAGTATTTAGTTGGTCCACGTGATTCGTCCTGTATGATGCTTATATGTGTTGACAGTGTACATGCTGCCACTATCATATTTGCATGCTGACCCTGTGCATGTCAGTCCTCACCGTGTTGTGCTTGTTGGCATTGAGCATGCTACCACTAACCGATCGATCTTGCATCCTTTCCAGCTAAGGTTAAGTTTGCAGAAAAAGATTGAGTTATCTGAGGGTGGAATATCAAATGTATAGTAATTATTATTGAGCACACAAACCTCTTCTGCATAACACCCGCTCATTGTTTGCTGTTTTGTAGAGTTGCAGACGGAGATATACTACATTGCAGATATAGCCTAAGACTCGCGAATTTAAGGATGTGCTAGCTGCAGCTTTAGTAAACTTCAATAGCGTGACCCGCACTAGGTACTCGTCACGAGCAGCACCACGAATGTTTACTTCATCTATGCACCCACTTAGTGGCCGAAGAACTTCAGGGTGGCTACTCGGCTTGCTGAAGAGGCTTCTAAGCTTAAATTGTCAGCTTCCACTTCAGATGCTTATCGGGCTACAAGTCCACGTTCTCAGTTTAAAGATTATTCACCAATTACAGGCAGTCCTTTTTTGAATATTTCAAACTAGGCACCAAGGCTGACTAAGCGGCCTTGGCTGCGTTCGCTAACGGCATGTTTGAATAGGTCATACCCAAAGTTTTAAGGAGATCGACCTTTGCCTCTGGTCGGCCTTGTATGGCTTATGAGGTATATTCTATTAGCGAGCACCATTGGGGTCTCCAAACAGAGGTCAATGTTAGATTGTATTGTTTGTGAAAATTTCCGCTTACACCTCAGATGCAGGTAGCTTTACTCTATCCCGATAGGAGAAATTGGAGTTGCAGAGTGGATAAAGACATTTCGAAGGTGGATTTCAGAGGTTTTAAACGCTTCATCCTCACACCGTGTCCTCACGGTGTCAGCATAGTAAGGATGCAGTGAAATGTTTGCCTTGCCATCGGTTAAGCTGAATATTTGAATCCTCCATTGCCTGGTAGGGCATTGTACGTTAACGTTTTGACTATATCTCTGAAATTGTCACCTGCTCAATGAGGCTCGAGGAGAGGATAACTGCGAGGTGTAATGCTGTACGAGGATGGGTGAGGATTGCTCTTTTGCAGGTAGCAGTAGGCATGCATAGCGTGCGGCAGCTGAGGGTCGATGGCAAACAGCTATTCTTACAAATACGGCGCGAGGTTTTCACGTCCGGTCAGAACTGGACCCCAAACACAGCGCTTGTAATAGTGCTAGTCTTGGCCGACTCGCAAGGAATACTACTGACAACGCCAGCGCCTTGTAGCATGGCTGGCGACTTGTAGGTGCTGCATCATTGCATGCAGGTACGCCAGCAGTAGCAGAAACACGGCAGCGACGACAAGCGCTCGTATCAACTCCATGCACGTAATTCAGACGAGTCTATTTGACAGCAGCGGACGCTTACAGACATTTAACAGCGGCCATGCCTTGCACCTAAGGTTCTCTAGCATAGAGCTCAAATAAGCTCTAATGTCAGTGCCAACTCTGGAACAGCAGCTACCTGCCTATCTCGTGGCCCCAGCTTTTATTCTCCCTCGGCTATAGTTCATCGCATAATCGCGAGTAGACTATTTGAATAATAATAATACATCTACACAGCGGCCTCATATAACCAGACCTCTTTCTAGGCACTTTACGTATGCTGTGAAGGAAGCATGATATATAATTAGTATTTTAGTTATTATTCATGCACAATGTTAGCATGCATAACCACGAACAGGACGAATCACGAGGAATATATAAATGCTTCTATAAATACGAGCGTTTTTAGCATCTTTTGTGCCTCGTCAAGTCAGGGGATGTCTTGTCAGTAGTAGCGAGTGAGTTACGGGCTTTGGGAGCTTACGAACTACAGGCGAATTCCCCGAAATATTTGAAAATCGTACGAGGTGTAACTAAACTATTTGATTTGGAAAGCTGGCGATAAAATGGCTGGCATGCTGACAGAGCATTTCTGCTTGGTAGCAGAGAATAAACAGACCTAAAAGTAAGTGACCGGACCTTGAAGCCGATTCGCTGAATTATTGGTGGCCAGTCCCGGTCGTAAAGCAGTGGTGTGATGTGGCAACTGCTATGCTGAAGACCGACAAGAATAGCTACAGAGTTTTAAATCAACTTTATACGCCTGTTTGCACTGGTCGGTAGACCAGAAATTAGGTAGCTGCAGAGGTCAAGACGGCATAAAAACAATGAAAGAAAAGATTTCGATGTAGTATCCCTGTCACAGCGAGCCCGGGTTTTAGCACTGTTATGAAGAGGAAATTAGGCCAACTTGACAAGGAGCTGGACGAGGTCGGCTAGTGCAAGGTCATTTTGGAAGAGGACACCTCAATTTCCTGCAGATGCAACAGCCTGGCTGCTTAAAGTGCTCGTCGAGCTGGAGGTTTGGGACGGATCAAGGCAAAGGTACAACTGAGCGTCATCTGCATAGAAGTTTAAAACCTAGACTGTGCTTGTCGATCACATCTGAAAGAGTGAGAGAGAGAGAGAGAGGGAGATAGAGAGAGATAGAGAGAGATAGAGAGAGAGAGAGAGAGAGAGAGAGAGAAAGAGAGAGAGAGAGAGGCGGAGAGGGAGAAAGACAGAGACAAAGATAGAAACAGAGAGAGAGACGGAGACAGAGTATAAAAGATAAAGGTGGCAGACAAAGCACAGAGCCAAAAGTAATCCATACCGTAGCAATTCCTTGGACGATCTTTTTCGTTCGCATCAATACTCTAGATTCCTGCACTGAGAGACAATATTTAAACCATTTCAGTACACCACCTATGCTTCCCAGGCGAGATAAGAGACGATCGCGGACTTGGTGATTAATAGCATCGAATTATGCCTGAAGATCGTGAAAGACAAGCAACGAAACTTCCCCGAGTCGGCATTTTCGAGATGGTCGTTGTAAACCCTATGCAATACTGACTCTTTGGAGTGATCAGCACTGCAACTAGACTGGCCATTGCTCACTAGGTTTGTAATTTCACTTAAATAGTTCAGCTAATCTGACACAACTCGATCTAAGGCGTTTGATAGCAACGATCTAGGGGAGATTAGGCGGGCACTGTTTCAATTTCTTGGTCCAACGTTACTTTCTTAATTAGTGTCTGCATTAGGAACTTCGTTTTCCAATGACTGTGGATGGCCAATTATCACAAATAAGATAAAACTGTCGGTTCTTTAGTTTCTATATTAATATAGGTTAATTTCATGCTTGCCTATTGAGCTGTCTCAATGGCCATGGTCCTGAGACTCGATATGGTAGCATTGAAGTGGGAATTTTGATCTGCATAATCTGCAGATTCCTTAGGGTCAAAGGTGCATGACATATTCTATTCGAGCCTGTAGTTTCTTGAAAAATTTCCAATATTCCTTTCCACCGTTGACCAATGCCTGAAAAATGATTGTGCTCATTTGAGTATTAGATAATGATTTCCTAAAGATTTATGTAGGAAAGCACAAAAAACATGGTGATTATAAGCTTTTAATTAGAATGCCTATCTCACGTTTTAGAGCTTGGCATTCCATACAGCAATGGAATGAATTGAGCTTGAAACAACTGCGATTCACACTTATTGAGGCTAAGTCACCTAAAAGTCAGTTTCATGCAAGGGGTTTTGGACAGGTCAAATGGCAATGCAGTGGTCTGTCACAATTCAAATGAGATTGTTTCCATTGATAATGTGATGATGTTGGACCACTATGTAGAGTAGTTTCTCTCATTGCATTCTAGTTCTATTTTTGCAGAGAAGAGTAAATACTAGACTGCGATATGATAATCTTGAAGGAATATTTGCTGTGCCACAGCTGTCAAAGTGGTCTCTCTTTAAACATTAGAGCGATTGATTATCTTGCAAGCAAACGGAAGACCGTGAAACGGTGACCTAAAAGCTATTAATATCTGACTCACACCAATGGGAGCCTCATTCTAAAGCTCTCCTCGTGAATACGGTGGCCGCTAAGGCTATTCCTGCATAGCAAATGAAAGGAAATGGCAAATCGATTCTATCGGCGTTTTACTAGTGCTGGATATCACGTTCCACGGTATTTGCATTGGCCTTGGATGAGAATGACTTAGGAGAACCTCGTCTGCAACGGCTGCTGGAAGTACACCAAACGCCAATATGCACCTCAAATACCTGTTAATTAGAAATACAATGAACAGATATGCTATTTTACCATTCATAGTGAAACTTGGAGGTTTTTTCTTATATAATCAAATAAATAAGCAGTTTTCCAAGCCACGATTCGTTACTAGATCCTGAGGTCTGCTATAGATGCAAAACTTCCCAGCACTGCATTCTGTACCATGCAGGTACGATGATGGCTGCAGCTATTTCAGCAATAGTTGGATTCTAATTACATTAATCGATTTGTCCTTAGGTAAACTCCAAAGCACCCGAAGTTGTCTTGCGAGTATTGCCATCGTTGCACCAACTGGCTGAAGTGAGCCAGGAATCCCGACATTTCCGCTTGATTCATTAACCATGTAGACCATTCTTGATCGGAATTTAAAGTTTAGTGTTCCAACGTGTAGCCAAATTAGGTGGTTATTACATACTGTAAGGGAAATCTTGATAACAATCTGTTCTGCTTGAACGATTGAGAACAACTATCGGTCTGGCATATGAAGCACTGGCGCGGTTTAAATGGTATTTGTCCGATCGTGTTCAATCCGTGTCGTGTGGGCGTCTGGTCTCACACACGAGATGGGTCACCTGTGGAGTCCCTCAAGTGTTTGTACTCGGTCACTTGCTCTTCTGAATTTATGCACGACATCTAGGAAAATTGTTTAAGGCCCGTGAAATAGGATATCACTTTTATGCTGACGATACTCTTTTCTATTTGTCATTCAAACCGTCAGAATCTGCTGAAGCAACTGAGAAAGTGAATGCTTGCCTTGCTGATGTTTGATCCTGGATGTGGTAAAACGTCCTGAAATTAAATGATGATAAAACTGAACTGCTGCTCTTAGGACTCCGTAAGTGTGTGGCTGGATTAAAAGGCTTTTCTCTTCTAATAGGTGATGCAGTTATGCAGCCATCGCCACGTGCTCAAAATTTAGGTGTCGCTTACGACAACTGCCTCAATTTCAAAAGCTTCATTCAGAAGACTGCGTCTACAGCTAGCCGTCACGTTCAATCCATATCCAAGATTAGGAGATATCTCCCACAGTTGCTTGTAAAAACTTTACCTAGCTCCTTGGTTCTGTCTCAGCTTGATAATTGTAATTCCCTTTTCGCTGGGCTATCAAAGATAGCTATTTTAGGCCACTGCAGCTGACTGTGAATACGGGTGCAAGGCTAGCGCTCGAGTTCCAAAGGTTTGAGCACGTGTCTCCTTTGCTAAAAGAGTTAGGATGGATGCCGGTTGAGCAACTGATACAGAGCAAAGTTCTAAGCTGACCCACAAGTCCCGCCACGGCTTGGCCCCTTCGTATCTAGCTGAACTGCTGCATCAGTTTCAGCCTGTTCGCGCTCTCAGGTCCTGTGTGGACAATAAATTAGCTGTTCCATTCCTCCACTTAAAGACCGTCGGCGACCAAAGCTTTAGCTCTGCAGGTCCTAGACTGTGGAACTCACTTCCACAACTCTTACGCAACGACAACTACTCTCCTACTGCCGACTATGGCTCATCCTTTTCAGAGGTGCTGATCTGCTACTTACATGCTAGTCACTACCTCAACTGCTTTCCTTACTCTGGCATGCCTCCCAATTTCTCTTTGTTACGTGAGACGAAGTCTGTTGGCTACCGAATGCATACCAAAAGCCGTTTAGGCTGTGAGTGTGCTATACAAAACTCTCCTGCGTAACACCCACATGGTCTTTATGACTTTGTGAAGTCACAGACGGAGATACATTACACTACATTACATTGGTTACCATTTCCTGCATAGGATGAGCGAAAATGCAAAGTCATCGTCAAAGACATCCACCTTAGCCGTTGTGTAGCCAGGGGCAAAGGTCGAACATTTTCACTCTCAGCCTACGACCAGATTCAAAGCTTAATAGGGAGGAAGGAATGTTAGGACAAAATTGATGTGATGCATCGGCTATACAGTCGATGACATAACTGATAAGATTCTACGTTTGGCACCAGTTGCTGAAGATTAAAGTCATAGCCAAGGATTCCCGAATAAAGGAAATTGCTCTTATGCAGAAGCCACCACACAAACACCAACACCAGTTAGGCTATTACCTAATTGTCCTAGCGTGGATTTACTTTAGCAATACTCGTCTTTTGATATTAGAGAGACTTGACATTGAAGGGAATGTGCTCATTAATTAGCAAGTCATTTTGGATAAAAACGCTCAGATGTCAGTGGTGCGATTCTATACAACCAATCTCTGGGGTTGGCTTTTCCAACGTTGGTCCGACAGTTGCTGTACCCAAACTTTCTAGATTGATAGCATCATCGTTAAGCTTCCAGAAATCCCTATCTCTGCAAGCTCGATGGACGGGACTGTGGTTTGTAAAGGGTATAAGTGAGTCGGATGAGTAGCATTGCTAAGATTGGTTTAAGAATTATTAGATCAGTGCAATGTGCTTGCATATGAAAGTTGAGATTGTATGGTGATCAAGCACTGTCCTAATATGACTAAATTAGCAAGCCAATTTTTGTAATTTTTAGAAATAATTTTTACACATTTTTCTCGAAAGTGGCCATTGATTTTTGAAGATAACGATGATAAAGTACAGAGTTTACTGTTTCCGTTTCAATGACATGTTCCTTGGGCTTTCTTCAATTTTTTTATCGCCATCACAAGTTTAGAAATTCTTTTGTAGCTAGAAATCCATAAACATTTTGCAATTAAATTGGATAGGGATTAAACTATTATTACTTAGAAAGCCTATTCATGTGACGATAGCTTTCAGATCAGTAATCCAGCAGTTATTAAGTATAATCGCATCGATCAACTGTTGCTTCACGGATTAACCTAGGTAGACTCCACCAGAAGACAGCACTTTCTCTGCGAATAGATTATGGAATGTGATTTCAGTATTTGACTATGCATTTAGTGAAGCAGTGGCAGCTTTATGTTGATATATTGAATCGGGCATTGTGAATACTAGGATACATTGTTAATAGTTTGAGTGCTGATGGGGTAGTGAAAAAGCACGTGTAAGCAGTAGTGTAGGGCATCGTAGCAATCTTTGCATCACCGAGGCTTTAGACGATTTTTGTCGATTCGTATTTTTGCTATCCAGACCGAAGTGTTGTATTCCGTTAGCACATTGCTCAGTGAAAGAACAGCAGTTTATTTGAGCGACAGCCCATAATTTCCAAAATTAAACAAAAACTTAAACGTATATATATATATATATATATATATATCTGAAAACCATTAGTGTTGCTTGCCGGCAAAGAAAAGCTTAAAGACTTGGCTCAATGCTTCCGGGGTTGATTACTCAGAACCCTAATAATGAAATTACGACAAATCCGGATCATGTTTTGGTAAGCAAGGACATTTATCTGTCTCATCCTCACAACGCTGAAGTTCCAAATTCGGCTTACACCACATTAGGCAGAAGGGAGGACGTGATTTTAGAAGCATTGTGAAAGGGAGATCCAAAATCTAAGACCAGTAGATCAAAAGCTCCGGTCGCCAACTATCCTTAAGCGACGAATGTAAATAGCTAAATAAATCTCCAATGACGATCTGAGAGCGCGAGTAGGCTGAAACCAGTACGTCAACGTTGGCCGGTTTAGAATTTGTCGAACCATGACCGGCCTTGTGTAGGCAACTGAAAAATTTACTTAGTATAATTCGATTCATCTGGAAGGCATCTGGACAGGGGAACCGCTGCACCACATAGAAGGCGCCTTCGGTACGTTCGAGTCCCAGTGGCACATGCCTGCAGAGGCCACCACTACAGCTCTCTGGTGCTATGGTTGATTTATGTCGAACATGCAGCTTACCTGCGACAAGAGGAATAAACAGCGACAACTGTAACGACGAAAATCAACAGTTGAAACGCCACAAAGGCCTGTGACCACGTATGTTTACAATGCTCACAGGGTGCAAAACAAACAAGGCCTCTCAAAAAGCATTTGGTTACCACTTACTCCCGGCCTAGCTTCCTTGACCCTAAACCACCTTTCCTTATCAGAGGTCCCAGCCATCAATGCACGCCACAGGGCCGCAATCCAACGCCGAGGTGCCGTCAATAAATCAAACGGAAAATGCAGTTGATCATCCATCTGAGGACACTAAACTGCGATTAAATTAACAGTGCATTCGCGTACAGCCTCAATAGCGTAAACTTCTCTGGCGTTTTCTTGCAGTGCAATAATTTCATTATTTTGATATTGCTCAAAAAAAATCATTGAAATGTGGCTACCGGGAAGAATTTCATCGTTATATAAGCGCACAAGCGCTTTACAGAACGCGGCAGTTTTTTACAGCAGCTATGACCGTACTTATTATAGTCTTACATAAAAGATGCGTCCTTGGCAGCACGTTTTTGTGAGTAGTTTCAGTTTCTCTAAAAAA
Source organism: Cristatella mucedo (assembly GCA_009760855.2). NCBI lineage: Eukaryota > Metazoa > Bryozoa > Phylactolaemata > Cristatellidae > Cristatella > Cristatella mucedo. The sequence goes on along the minus strand of WPIO01000018.1, from coordinate 1,557,511 downwards.
AAGGCTAGCAGTTAGCCTGAATGCTTGATTTTCTTATGCTTTTGGGGTTTTAATTAGAAAGACACATATTTTAATATTTGTCTAATAAAAGGACACGTATCTTTAATATCTATCTAATAATAGCATCATTAATAATGCATGAGGAAAGACCGTGCAGAGAACTGAATCTGTTCTAGGTACTTAACAAATTTTTTAAAGACAGCATGACCAAATGATTAATGATAACATTCGGAATTTCATCAGGTATAACATGGTGAGATACGACATGTACAGGGTCATTGTGTTGATCTGATTGAAGCCGTTTTTAATTATTAGCTGAGTTAGGGGTACTGCTTAGTGAGCGTCACCTGATGATCGTCAGAAACAGTCTGCCAACCATCAGCCTGGCTGCTAACCTTGCAAGGTAAGATAAACGAATTGGTGGCTGAGACCAATAGCTTAGTGTCCGACTTGAGAATATGCTTCATTTCCATAATTAAGTGGAAAATGCATAGCCTTAGATTGAGTAGATATATTTACAAAGCGAGGCATCAAATGTAGCAGCTGTGATTATGCGAACTCTGCAGTGCATGCCTTTTGTATGGGAAGCGAAAGTTCAAGAATATATCAAAGCTAGCACCATTTAGCATGCTAGGAGCTACAATTGAAGTAATAATGCCGTGGCAAGACATTCCGTAGTGGATCAATTAAGCACAGATTAATAGTCAATAACAACCATAACTAAAAAATACTTAAGAATAACTATGAGTGCATTATGGTGAATAGATGGATAACTTGTTCAGGTAAATGGCCAGCTGACGAGTACAGTTATGCGATTCGTGGACAGGTACGGCTACACGTTTTACCTGGTGAACCACTCAACAAGATATTTACCAGTTTCAAAATCAGTCACAACTACTAGAGACGTAATTTCAAATACACATTACTTAATAACTAAAAATTTATATCTAAAAATGCTTACATCCATCCACATGAGCAACTATGGACAATCACGAAAATACCTTGACAATATATACGATACCGCAGCCTACTAATCGGGCGGGCTCCACCAATTTATTACCTCATGCTCACAAATGCTTTTAATGCCGATCAGCCAATATCTCGAAAGGAGATGAGTGGCTGAAAAAAATCTTGCATCCAGCGGGCAACTGTCGCGAAACGTCAGAGTTACCAGCCTGGCCCACCAGTGACTGAGCTATGGCTGGTGAGCCATGATGGCCCACTAGGTAAGGCTGTGGCTTTTCACAACTTCCTTCCCGAGGTCATGGGTTTGAATCCTGAGCTGTGGGCGATCCTATACTGCCACTAAAGTAGCTGGTGATAGCCTTAAAGGCTCTTCTGTCACTATACAATAGAGATTTTGAATCCCCTAGTAAACAAACGGAGATTGGAATTGTTCCATAATTCAATGCGAGGCTTTAATGCCTCGGCTTCAAAATTACCACTAGGGAGCACCTGCCAAATAGAGGTTACAGCATTAAATAATAAATTAATGCATACAGACGCAAATCTAGCCCCGAGCTGCTGCCATTACTCCTGCAGTTACACGTGACCAGAGAGCAGAGATGTCGCTGGACGACTTACTCAGCTCAGCACAGGCTGGCGAAACCTGAGAGCGTCTACTGTAGCAGCATCTGCACCTTTAGAACGGCTGGAATACCGTGTAGCCCGCGGCAGGGCAAACGAGTAAAGCAACATTCGTGTAAATTTTTATGCCGCTCTTCCCACCGGGGGCCGATAATTCGTTGAATCTGTCAGGTTCTTTCTTTTGCTAAGTCCTACCGACGTAGCTCTTTTTTTAATCTGAAGAGATTGAGATTGTAATCAAAAAGATGCACGTAGAAGGCTACTTTATAGGAGACTCCCAACGGATCCACCTCAGAGGGGTGAGCTGAGCTCACCCAACAAAAACAGCATACCGGTTCTTTCCGTGAGCTTCTTTTAGATTCACACGAAAGCCGCAAGCCTCGACCTACCAGCTACACGTCTTTTGGGTGCGTGCTAGTACGACGACTAGTAGAGTGGCTGACAGGTTCGTCGGAGGCGCTTTTTCGGACCATAGATTCAAGTTACTCTCCTGGAGGAGAGCCATCGCTTCCATAGAGGGCTGAAAGGCTGCTCTGGTGGCTCGCCTTCTAGGCTGTACGCCCACAGTTGGTTTCCTTTAGCTCAAGTATATTACGGCATTGATTGCAATAAAGCCGAGTAAAGATTGTGTGCGGTCATGTAATATATCATGCATGACTAAGCATTTAGCTATACATGTCACACCTGGTAAAAGCCAGTTTACGTCCTTTAGCAATTGCTTCAAATAAACAAAACTTAGCAACGTACCTGAATGTTCAAATGACTGGTAGCTCTGCACTCCAGATGCTCTTCAAAGAGCAAGCTTGTACATTGCTTTCCTTGAACTTTTTAAACATTTATTATTAACAATCAATTTAATATTTTTAGTTATTCTATATTTATTTATTATTTGTCGGTATTGATTTTCGATTACGTTTCCTTTTTATTGCCCTTAATAGCAGATTAGGTTTGTTTGGTGTTCATTTACGAAAGACGATCTACCAGCCAACCTTCCTCCTGTGGTAAGTGCAAGCATTTCGACGGCTGAATGAAGTGCTGCAATTTATGCTTATAAATTTCACTTGGAATCAGTAATCCATAAATGTTTCCCTTAAGGGTAGAATTTTAGATTTTCGCTTTATGCTTGAGTTCAAAGATTCATTCACATTCACTTGACCGTATATATTCAATATTAAAGGTGTATCCTTCAGATTTCTACGCCAGTTTGATAACTGGACTCGATTAATATGGCAACCTAATTCTTAATTTCAACAACGAGTGCTACCTGTGCACTTGAAGCCAATTCAACAGCCAGTAGTCTGCCTGAAAACGTTGATTTTTTTTACTTAAGGCTATCGATTTTTGATAATCTAAACATCATTCTTTGTTAAACAAGGTGATACAGAGCTTTTTGGCAAGACACGATTTGATCAATTTGGCAATTTTCAAGTCATTGCCATTTCTGAAGCCTGATAGCATTTTATTGTCTAAAATCTGCACGGAATGCATAAATAGTAGTGCCTTCAGAAGAACCATTATATTTTGCTCTGAATTCTGCTTTAGTTGGTGATCATATATTGCATTATATAATTCGTTTGTATAGCGCCCCGAGAGAACTAAATCTATATTCAGGTGCTTCACATATGCCTCAGGGCTCGAGCCCACGACCTCAGCCAGACCTTAGTCGGGGCGTGAACCTTAACCGCTGGACCAACCCAGCTCGGCGATTAGTGCTTGGATGCGGATGCCCCGCTTCATAATTTTAGCTTAAGACACCTTGGAAGTTCCCTCAACTTCATCCACCGCATGAAATAGACTAGTGGTGGGAGACAGGCCAGAAAAGAAGTTTGGACCTTAGGCGTCAGAAATCGAGGCAACATAACAGTACCATCAATAGGACAGAGTTTCAGTGATTAGTTACAGATTAATAACAATAAGAAGAAATTCGTGTTGAGAAGCTTCAGTGACCGAAGTTGCTCAATAGTGCTAGCAAATGAAAACATAGGATTTGACAGCATATGCTCTAAACTTCAGGAAAAATCCGTAGACTGCTATTTAACGACCGTAAAGTGCTCAGATATAAATAAGGAGACCATTCCAAATAGATTCAACGTGGCAGAAGGCGGAGGAGAAGTCGTCATCAATCAAATTGGATTATCATAAGTGGAAGAGCCAGGGGATGGGTAGGGGCATTCGCCTTTATGGACAGTGACTTGGGGATCCTTCTACTCCCAAACTTTGACGGTCACCATCTATGAAATTATGTTCTTGTCTCTACTTTAAAACGGCCACCTCCGATCCCTCCCTAGATACAAATTCTTGGTGGGCCACTAATTAAAATAGAGCCTGCAGGTAGAACTTGTAACAATCAGTCGGTAGTAAGTGTCCAGAGAATGCCGAGATAAGAAAATTGATTTTCAGCTCAAGTATTTAACGGTGAATCCAGGTACCGTCTCTACTGTGCAGCAGCCATGAGTTGCCTTGCAGACTAGAGTGATTATCCGGGTGATGTGTAGCCCGAGGTTAATTTGGAAAGACGCCAGTGAACGCTAGCACTGTAAGACCTCAGTTTTTTGGCTGTTCAAAAGTTGCGAGCCTCTCATGTATAATAACACACACACACACACAGACACACACACACACACACACACACACACACACACACACACACACACACACACACACACACACACACACATACACACACAAAGCCTGAAAATAATTCCTGAAACCTGAAAATCATTTTCTATTGACGTCACGACATCTCCTGACTTTAAAGCATTTAAAATGAAGCTAAACAGGTACGTGTTCTTCACAGCATTAACTGTTTCCGTGTGGATGGTCATTTCTTTGCTCATGATTGCCAACCTTGAGCTTGTTATAATAAAAAAACTTGCGTTATTCGAAGCATACCGTAATAATAATAAAAATACCCTTGTTATAGTGCCCTCTGTGAATTAATCTGTTTCTAGGCATTTTAAATTTGCTGCAAATAAAGCACAATCGAATGGTTAGTTTTAGCATGGTGGCTACACAACAAGAATAACAAGGTTATGGTTGACATTCACAGGGTCTGCATGCAAGTATGGATATTAGCAACATGCACACTGTCAGCACGAATAAGCCCATAATGGAGAATCACAGGGACTCACTAAATGATGTTATGCATTTACCCGTTTTAGTTCCTTTTAAAATCGGGAAAAGTCAGAAAATATCGTGAATACATAAATAGGCTAGAGATATATTAATTTTTAGGGTGCCAGATAAATGTCGAGTATTTATTAAAAATGAAATGGAAAGGTTTTCCAATCCCATAGTAGTTTAATCGGCTGTGAAAAATAAAACAGAGCCAAATAAGGCAGTGCGAACAGCCCAATACTCGGGTAGCTTTAGGTGACAACGGTCTTCGTGTGGCCTATGTCTTCTCAAGGTGTTTGAGCAGCTAATCAGTGGCAGTCACTGATAGACGGTGGCTGCTCTAGTTATGTTCCTGAATTATGGTGTTAACGGATGGACCACCAACGGTAAGGTGCTGCTAGTTCTCGACCTAGGTCGAGGATTCCAGTCCGGCAGAAATTCGCTCTTCATGGCTGCAATATTAATAACACCATTTATATAGCCCTAAAAGAACGTAGTCTCTATCTAGGTACTTTAAGTGTCATATAAAGAAGGCATAAACATATGGTTAGAAATAGTATCCACAAAGCATGTACATGCAAGCACGCTCATGGCCGTAAAGCCAATTTGGTCGATTTTAAAACTGTAGTGCTTAATTAACAAACTTTACTTTACTCCACCGGCATGATGTTCACCCTGTGAACTGTGCAATCGTGAATAGAAAATATTTTAGAGGCAAAAATTTGGATAAGCTTCGCTTTATTGTCAAAATGTTGTATAATTATTCTTAGTGCTGCATTTTCTTTGACACGATTAATCATAAATATAGAATTGACATCGATCATCGATTACCAGCAGCATGACATTTGGACTGAGCAGTGGATTATGCTCAGTCGTAGCTCATTGCTTATAGTAACCGGTTACTTTTTGCACTCTCTGATGAGGAACTAGTACTTTGGTGGTGCGAATTGTAGCACAAGTAAGAAGTAGGTAATCCATGTTCCCATAATCTGAAAAAAATAATGAGACTCTCAAGATGCCGATCATCAACGAAGCTTAGGTAAAATGGTTTAAGTGTATACAAGAAGACACCTCACTTTTTTCACACGGCTTGTTAGTTAAAGCAAATGACCTGATTTCTGCCTCACACCCGTTTTAAAAGCAGCCGGTACTGTATATACAGGACGTGGGGAATTCGATGACAACAGACGCCGAATCCACTTACAGTCAGCACGCTCTCCTTGTTCAATGCAAATAAACCCATCACGTTGAATCCCGAAGGGCTCTCCAGCTGGCTCAGGAATAGTTGAACCTGTTAGATAGAAAAATATCTCAGACTGTCGTCTTTCTGAGGGTGCAATCCTTTCCGACATTGGGCCTAACTGCACTGGCATTTGATTTGCCATCGCTTTACATGCATGAGAAACTAAGGTTAGCTTTCCGTCGTGAGTGGCTTTCCAATAAGACAGCTCCATAGTTCCAAAATTGGATTGGCTTTTGTGCTGGATTTTTGTACCCACCCGATTATGGATGGCAGTGCAAGCAATTGGAAAATATTGATCGACTTTAATAAGAGTGTACAATCTAAAGCTGACCTCTCTGCATCATTACATCTGCATCAAGTAAATAAACTCGTGTCGTGGTTAACCTGCTGAGAAATGGCTACTAATGCTGAGGATATAATTCGCTATGAGCTGTAAACACACTTTAGAGCTGCACACTGCACTCTATCTGCCAACTAATGCTGAGAAACGTGTAACCTTATTGCATGCCACTCAGATTGCTTAGCACAAGATACAGCCCAAGTTATCATTACCATACAGGCTAAGATCATGCTTGCTGGCTTCGCCTAAAAGCTTAGACCTGATACTTCAACCATTAGGGAAGTTTGGCGAAGCCGATTTTAGAGGCAAAGTATCGTTTGGAGCATGGTCAGATTGACAAGGCCCCAGCAAACCGGCTAGCTTGCTAATACAGGAAAATTTTTTCGAGCAGCTCGAGCTGTACAAGTTTTTATAATGGTTTCAACAGCATTAAAATGTAATTCATTTATCTTTTCCAAATAGCTCGTGTGATTTACCCAGATGGTTGATTTAGTTGTGGTGGAATCCTGGCTGTAGACGGAATCTGACCCTAACACATTTATCAGCCCTCACCACTTTGTGTTAACTCTGTACTATATGCCAAACACACAGCCTAATTCTGGTTATTCACCGATTCCAGTTTTAACGACTATTTTTATCTCGAAACGGCCATGAAAAGATTACTGCACTGCATTGCTCTCTACGGCAAAGCACTGCAAACGAGGTTCACCTGATGCTCAGATACTTCGGCATGCATTAATTAGACGGGTAAAGATTACAGATACTTACTTACCAGCTTTTGAAGCGCTCTCCGTTGGTCACATCATTATCGTAAGTCTAATGGACAGGAAGATGGCAAGGTTATCTGCCGCATCGTCAATTGCAATACTTACTATTGCTCCCTGTGAGTTCAGTGGACGGGAATGCACGAGGCACCATGGCATGAGCGTGGCTGACTTAATATCGATCAACTCACAATGCCCTGAACTAAATTGAATGGATCATTTCGCATTAAGATTGCTGACAAGGGAGTAAAATGTTATAGCTCAGTCTCAGCCGGCGAAAGCTTGACTAGAGAACGCGATAAGCCTCTGAAATGACTGACAATCGATCATCAGCATGGGCTAATAATATTCATTGTCGTACGTCTCGAGGCTTAGCGAGGTACGTAACTCTAGCCCACACTCTTTATTATTGCGTTCGACTAAGACAGAATGCAAGATGGCCACTGGATCCATTGCTGACCTTCAGGGCCGAAACTGCAAACAAACTGCTTACTGGTCCTTCTCTTCCGTTCCCGTGCCTCCTCAGCTGTGCCAGAGCGAGGTCACTTTGCGGGAACTGAGTAGGAACTGCAGATTAGGAACAGAACTAGCCGAGACTTTGAAATGAAAAGGCACATAGGAATCTCTAGCATATTAATGTCTAGGCATTAGCGCAGTCTCGCCGTTCAATGGGTGACCACGTTGAAGCTTTGCCGCAATGTCGGACGCTTAATCGGGAGCCAGTTAATTTTGAAACATCGCCAGCTAGATCGGTTGAGTGGTGACAGAGCTTGAGAGCAGTGCTTCCCGAGCCATGAGCACTAGAAACCAGATATGGCATGATGAAAAAAATTTTAATTATCAAACGCCGTCTGAAGACATAGCAAGTTGAGATTTCATTTCTTCAGTTACATGCATGTCGCAAAATGAGAGTTGCACTGAAAGCAATTACAGACAATTACCAATGTCACTATATAAGCCAGACGTACCTGAAATATCTGATTGTGTTCTAAGTTGTCGCACTTTTCTGAAAACTTGTACAGTATTTCGCAAGTCGCTCGAGACTGAAAGAAAAGAATGAATCTCTGAAAGAGCATCACAATTTGACTAGTCCTGGGAGCTTGCACTTATTTGCCAAGGCCGCCGAGAAGAATACTGCAGCGGGCGATCCTTTATTGCCAACTGCAAGAGGTGGTGATAACCGTTAAGGCTCTTCTGCCAGTGTAAAAATGAGCTAATATTTATTGACTTATAACCAAAGGTGCTCCGGCCAACTGTTGGGTGGCAGGAGGGCAGCAGCGTCTCGCTCAACGCTCTCGGCACGCTGGATGACTTCTCGACATCATATTAACATTAATGTAGTTGTGTCTGTAACTCCAAAAAGACCACGTGTGCGCTATGCAGGAGAGTTTTGTATGGCTCACTCACAGCCTAAGCAACCAACCAACTTCACCTCCCGCAAAAAAGAGAAAGTTGAAAGCATAGCAGAGTGAGGAGAGCAGTTGAGGTAGTGAGTAACATGTAAGTAGCAGCTCAGGACTGCTAGAAAGGATGTGGCATAGTGGGCAGCAGGAGAGTGGTGCTCGTTGCGTGAAAACTTTGGAAGTGAGTTACACAGCCTACGACCTTTAGAGCAAAGCTTCTGTCGCTGACGATATTTAAGCAGAGGAATGGAACAGGTTATTTATTGACCGTACTGGAAATGGGGTCACGAGAAGCCAGACACGGATGCAGCAGTTCAGCTACTTATGGTAGAGCCAAGCCGTGGCCGGCCTTGCGGGTGGGCGTAAGAACTTCGCTCTGTATCCGTTGATCATTCGGAATATATGGAAACCGCCACGGCAGCGCTTACTATAACGGCCAATGCTAAACAGTCGAAGCGTGCTCTGCGGCGCTCGTAATTACGGCGACCATTCCAGGCTCCTGTGACCGCGCGATGTATGCTGACCGGGACGCCGGCTAGCGGCGTAATACTGTGGTCGTTTCGTTGGGGTTCGTAGTCTAGTTAGTTGCAGGGCGCTAAGTCGTTTCAACCTTTGGCACGGCATGCGCTTATGAGTGCCAGCGCTTTTCTAAAATATATCTATATATCTTTAAGTTGACAGTGCTCTTGCAGGTCAGTCGCACGCGAGGCTGAGGCGGAGCTTGAATGGTTAGCAGCGCCTGCCGCCCGTGAGCGCCTGCCGCCCGTGAGCGCCTGCCGCAGGCGTAGGGGAGCAGCGCCAGCTCTAGCGCCACTCGGCTCCTACCACTAAGACCCGATGCTTTCGACTGTGAGCTTGCGCCGCAACGCTGGCGCGAGTGGCAGCGCCAGTTTTAACGGTCCAGCCAGTTTGCCGCGCTCGGCGGCGGCGGCGCAGCCGGGCGGTGAGACCCGTATTGGAAATGGATTAGCAGCGCCGACGGCCGTTTTAGCTGAACAAATGCCTTTGCTCCGCAGCTGCTCGCTCGCACCTCTACCCACCCAAGCGGCGCTGCTTCGCGACGCTGTCGTTTCGCTTAAGCTGCTCCCGCTTCCCTTTCGGTAGACTCGCCGAACTTCAGATATCACCGGAAATCGTCGTTTCGCATATCGGAGCGTCCGGGCTGGTGACGAGCTCAAGCTCTCGCCCGAGCCGTTCTCGAGCGACCATCGCTCGCAGGCACGGGCCCGTTTCGTCGCTCCATCTCGGTCGTCCGAACGAGAATCGAGCGCTGCGGTTCGATCGTCAAGCGGACTGTATCGATCAGGCGCGCGAGCCCACGCTCAACTCGACGCGCCGCGCTTAGTCGGTTAAGCTGTCGACGCGCAATGCCGGCTCGCTCAGGCGCTCCCAAAGAGCATGACCGGCGAGGATATCCTGCTGCGGGGCAGACGGCGCGAAGACGCAAGCAAACGATCGACCCGGGTGGCGCAAGCGGCGAGCGCCCAGCGAGCGCCTCGGGCTCAGACCCAAAGGGCGACTGCTATAGGAAACTGTGGCTGGCGAGCCCGTTTTTCGCTCGCCGCCGATCACGGAAGAGGAGGGCTGGGGGTGGGTAGGCGCTGGCCGCCCAAATGTCATCCGCATGCCCCTTTGAAGCGCAGCGGGCCCGGAGCCTCTCTAGGCCAATTGCTTCCGGAGCGAGCCGGCCGGCTGCTTTCCTCCTCGGGCCGGGGGGGGGCTGGCGGTACGGCCGCCGAGCTCAGCGAACGCGCACTGCGAGCTCGAAGCAAGGACTCACGTTGTGGGCGACCAGTGAAGAAGCGTAGCACTCGGCGGCGAGCATGACCAGCGATGCCGCCAGCCAGATGATGTAGGAGGCCAGCAGATCGGCGTTGTCGCTCTGGCGCAGTGCGTCGGACAAAACCAGGTTGTAGATCTCCATCATGGATAGGAGCAGGTATAGGATGACGTGCACGCCGATCGTGTACTGAAAGAAGGAGTCCGCCACTTCCACGCACTCGGTGATGCCGCGATGCAAGCGTCTGTATTTGCCGATGTCTCTCAGGAAGTCGGCTTGACTGTGCGAGACCAGGCGACGCATGCGCTTGTTCAGGCACTTGTACGAAGCGCTCAGGTGCAGCGCCGTGTTCACGATGTACACGACTGGCCATATCCAGGCGCCGGACGCCAGGGCGAACGCGGCGGCCATCAAGTAGCGCAGCGCCTCCTCTTCGACGTGAGTCGTGCTGCTGTTGCCCAGTCCGAGGCGGCACAGGGCCCGTACGCTGTCGAACCTCTCGGCGTCGAACAGTCGCAGGCAAGCGAGAGCCGTGTTGGCTATTACCAAAGACCAGCCGACGACGAGGCAGACGACTTCCACTTTTATCATGCACGGCACTATCATGTCGAGCTGCGCCATGCGGCCGATCGACTTTTTCTTTTTCTCGTAGAACCGCCGGACGCCGCCCTTGGCGAAGCTCATGTAGTAGTGCATGCCGATGTTGAATGAGCAGAGCAGAAACCAGGCGACGTAGTTGATCTTGTTGAACAAGGCGGCGTAGTCGTCGCCGGCGTCGAAAGCTGTCGCGAGCATGCGCGCCGTGTTGAAGGCGACGATCAGAACAACCGCAGGAGAGTAGAACATCATCAGCGTGTTGACCTTGCCCCACATGTCCCCGAAGTTTTTCGGGTAAAACAGTCCAAACACCGTCAGGCTAAAGATGAGCGTCTTGTGGAAGGGACACGATATTACGGGCCCTTCGTCCGACCAGCCGAGGCGGTGCGTGCCGCCGGGGCTTCCCCTGCCGGCTGCTTCTGGCCCTACTGAGCGGTCAGCTTCGGCGTCGTCACAGCCACCGCCGACGTCGCCGTATGGCGGCGGCGGCGACTGCTGCTGCTGCTGCAACTGAGCGGCGCCTCCTCCTTCGGCCGTGGTGAGCTCCAATGGCGCCGTTTTAGTGCGGCGCATCTGCAGCCCCCAATGTCCCGGCATTGCGGCTGCAAATGTCGGCGCGTCGTCGGTCCGAAGGTGGAGCCGGTGGCGTGGATGCCCGGCCCGGTGTCGCTGCTCGTCCGACTCGGCGAACCCGACAACACTAGCCGCAACGGCAGGCAGCCGAAGTCAGCGCTTTGCTGGGTCGGCGTCCGATTGCAGCGGTCGAAGTGCTGGTGGAAGTGTATCGAGCGAGATGACTTGCAAGACGAAAGTCAATGTCTTTCAAGTTCAGTTGCGTCAGCTGCATTGATTGAGCTGTCAGCGAGTTTTCTCCACGTCAGCAATCTGCGATTCCACAATATGGCCTGGCCGAAAGTTCGCAGCCCACCTTAACACGAACCGCGGAGGATCCGAGCTCCGTAGCTGCCGGCTCTGCCTTCTGCACGATCGTGCAGAGCGCTGCATCCGGCGTATCCAGCTAGCACAGAGCGCCATCACAGATGATCGCTCGGCGGTATGAACGCAAGCGTCCCTCTTCGGCACGCTCGAGCGCCCGATCTATTGCATGCATCCCAGAACCGATAGCCAGAACAACCATCGAGGAAGCTGGTCAGCAGTGGGGCGGCGGGTATGTGGGAGGGAGAGGGCGATCGTGCCACGGCCGGCCTCCACCGCGCCCTCCGCCAGCCTTCGGAGACGGCGGATTTTGCTACCTCGTCAATTATTGACAATGTTTGCAGTGACTTGCTGACTGCAAACGATTAACGGCCGCGGCTAGGAAGCGAACAGAGTGATCCCAACTCTCGACGGACGCTTGGCGAGCGTGGGGAAGGGGCATGCTCGGCGTGGCGACGCAGAGACAAAAATATTGAGGTTTTGATTGAGCTGTGCGTCTGACGATTTACTCAATCGAACGCGAAAGAGCGCGACGTTCGTTCGTCTGTTTGTTTGCCTTTATCAAACACATTTTCTCATGTTTTGCGTAGCTCTTGCTTGGGTGTATTTGAAGGAAGTCGAACTGTAAACCAAACATAGCAGCCGCTGCGCGCAGCTAGCGGCAGCTAGGCAGTGGTGATTTATTGAGGCTGACGAGCCTTTTGTAGACCGTCAGCCTTGGACTAGTCGGTGCTAGTTTTTCCTTTTTATGGAGCAGAAGATCTTCTGATCAAATGCACTGAGCAGCTGTGGGTTTTTTGCGTGCGCAGCATATGTGTAACCCTTCCTCGGAGCTCAATATTTACGTTTTCTTCAGCAGGCACAAATATGCCAATGCGAAAAAAGTTAAGAAGCCACTCGCTATACTCTGACGGAGCGCTTTTCATTAGGCTGTTTAAGATCATATTCGGCAGTGCCTTAGCCTAATGGTTTCCAAAGATCTGCGAGCACTTGCTTATTCAGTATTAGATTATCCTCGGGCGTCGACACAGCGACAATCGCTACTCCAAGGCTGACTGGGCGCGGTGGAGTATTGCAGTAGTTTCTGAAATCTTGGATTTCGATGCGAAGGCGTAGAACGTCTGCCACTTTGCATTGTTTCTAATCGGGGTTTTTCAGTTGCTTAATTTTCATGCTCTCCACATAGTTCAAACTGACCGATCTATAAAAATTATACAGCTATCATTTTTGCGATATAGCAGGCAAGTTGGTCGTGGAGACATCGCCCGTGCATTATTAGGTGAGTTTTGGCCCTTTATTTTGGTGTAGACATCGCTTTGACCGCGTTAACGGGCTGATAAATAAACAAATCTGGTTGACCTCACTAATCGTCTGACTGCATTAGAACGATGAGGCTGCACCGAAGAACTAAACTGTGCAGCTGCTGGCCGCAAAAGCTAGTTGCAGAAACCCACAGGTTATACCCAATCAGCTGCTACTGCTCCTGAACTCCGTCTGCCTGTCCACAGACTTTAAGGAATCACAATGCTACATGGGTAGAGTAATCATAGCCAGACTCTGGTCTTTTATGTGTCACGGATATTTGACACTGAACGTTGGTTTAGAGAGTGCGAACGATCGGTCTTCCCTCCGAACTATTCAGCATTGATACGAACATGGCTCATATGCAAGCATGCACTGGTCTGTGTGTGCACGTGTGCTTGTCAGGAGAATCCTTCTAGCAACGTCAGCTATTGCCAGGAAGCTAATCACAGGAAGGCTTGAGAGAGCTAGCCAGCAGGAAATGTAAAGCACCTAGAAAGAGATTGAGTTCTCTCCAGGCACTCTATCAAGTGTGCTTTTATGCTTACTCTGTTCACGTCCCCTCTGGGTAGCTAGATCTAGCTCTTTAGGTCTTGAGCCCCCCTCAGGCATCAACACTCTTCTTACTGGCATGCACATATCGGCAAATAAATAGCTTTAGAAAACTTTAACCTCAAAAGGTGAAATGTGTTCTTATTTATGCTAATATTTACCTCGGATGTATGGTGCTTTTCATAGTAAAGCTTGCTCATAACAGTGCCAACTCAGAACAATTCTACACATTCTTAGGAAAAATTTTAGTCAAGACCCCAAAGCCATATAGCATAAGCAAAATAAGCAAAAATCATGATCAAAAAGCAGCAACATATAAACTAAATGCATACCTTAAAGGCATCGACATTACTATAATTCCGTTTTGGCACGGCTGCCTAAAATGTGATTGGGCCTCTGCAGCTGGGGATGAATATGGATGCAGGAGTAGTAGATACATACTGGAAATTCAGGCTTGTGTCTCCTTTTCTCAAGGTATTGCAATGGCTCCCGTAGGTCAGGGGTGGCTGAGTAATAGTCTCTGACCTCTGACCTGCCACAGCTTGGCTACTTCGTACTTACCTGAAGTGCTGCACCAGTTTCAGACTCCTCGTGCCCCAAGGTTTTCTTGGAACACGAAGTTGGCTGTTCTATTCCTACTCCTACAGACGGCTTGATACATATTAGCTTCTGCTTTGAAAGTTCTGTACCATGAAATTCGCTTCCACAATTCTTATGCAACGGCATATACTCTCTTGCTACCAAGTTTGACACATCCTTTCTAGCCGTCCTGAGCTGCTACTTGCATGCCATTCAATCTTCAACTAACTCAACTACGGTTGTCACTTTCTCTTTTTTGTATGCAAATTAGTCTTTTGACTACCTCACGCCTACCAAACCTCGCGTAGGCATTCAGTGTTCTTTAAAAATTCTCCAGTTCAGCACCGACTTAGCCTTAGTGGTTTATGGATTTATAAGCTGAGATACTTCACAATAGATTCCAGATCAGCATACTCATTATCTCTTTTTCTTTTGCTCTGTGCCAAGTTTAAGGCCCTAATTTAAGGATATACTATAAATAGTATCACACTTTTCACATCCTTCTTTACCGAAAATTGATTCAATGTGTGCATAACTTATATACTGAGATATGTTTAGCTTATCAAAATCAAAGATAATTGAAATAGCATTCTTACGTTAAGGCAAGGCAGCAGCAGTAGCCCAAGCAGCCAACCAGATACCTGCTCGGAGTTAGTCTGCTCGCAGATTGTGATCGATACCACTTTGTCTGCCCAGCGAAGCCTGTTCCAAATGCCTTGCGGCGGTAGTGCTCATTACACTACTTCCACTCGACTGGTTGGACTCTATCGCGTAACGTTTTAGTCTGACGGTCGAGTGAGACCCCATGAAGAAGACAACGACGTTAGAATTGACGTGCTACTACTTTCAGGAAATTATGAGTGGAAGTACAACGTCATGAACCGCCTTAATTACTTAGGCTAACTAGTGCCACACATTCCTTACTCACTTGACCCATTAGGTGTTAGCTTGAGAGCAAAGTGCTCACTATTACCAAACCCGGTTGTATGTCGAGCCAGGGCTCAATCTCTTTCTATGCGCTTCACATTTGCTGCAAAGGGAAATGCAATTGAATGGTGAGTAATGTCATGCTTGATGAGCATGAATAACATGGTTAAGGGTGACAGGCACAGGGTCAGCATGCAAATGTGGTTGGTGGCTACAGGCACTGTGTGTCAGAACGCATAAACAAATGAAGAACGAATGACATGGACCCATTAAAATGTTGTCCTAAATAGGTGTTTTTCAGTTCTTTTTAAATTTGGTCGAGTCAGGGAATGTTTTGATCCAAGTCGGGAGGGAGTTCCAAGCTTTGGGAGCCTACGAACTAAATGCACGGTCTCCGAAGGATTTAGGTTGCGTACCGGATATTGGTAGACTGTTGGATTCCGAAAAACTGGTGGGACGATGCTTGGCCTGGTGGGGGAGTAGATCTGAGAGACGGGCTTGAGCCAAAGAATGAAGCGACCTAAAAGTGAGTGACAAAACCTTGAAGTCAATCAGTTGCTTGACTGGTAGCCAGTGCAGGTCGGCGAGAAGTGGTGCGGTGTGGCACCATCGACGCTCGCGACAGACAAGCCTAGCTGCAAAGTTATGCACCATCTGTAATCGCCTGATTGCACACGCCAGTAGGCCAGCAAGCAGTGAGTTACAGAAGTCAAGAAGGGATGTCCAAAAATGCATGGACCAATTTAGATGCAGCATCCTTATTTAAGCAAGCCCGATTTTTAGCAGCGTCATACAGCTGAATTAGGCAGATTTTACTCTGAAGCTGATATGGTCGTCTAACGAGATGTCGCTTTGGAACATGACACCTAGGTTTTGAGCTAATTCAGCAGGGGATAGGCTGGCAGAGCCAATTTTGAGCGTCAGCCTTTCCAATTTGCGAATCACACTGGGTTCGTCCATAAATAGTAAGTTACTTTTATCAACGTTTAGTTTCAGAAAATTTGCTGCCAATCTTGTGTGGATGTCATCAATACATGCAGCGAGTTGAGAGAATTCGAGGTCTCGAAGGCTCCGAGGGATTGAAGCATAGGTACAACTGAGTTTCATCCGCATACAAGTGAAAGCCTAGATTGTGCTTGGCAATCACATCAGCAAGAGGGAGAGTATAAACCGTGTACTGAACGGAAACTAGCAAGGACCACTGAGGTACCCCATATTTCAGAGGTACCTCTGATGATCTTTGTCCATTCGTGTCAGCACTCTGGAGTCTCCCACTGAGATAGCACCTGAGCAATTGCAGATCAGTGCCAGTGATGCCCAGGCAAGATTAAAGGTGCTCTAAAAGAACTTTGTGATCAATAGTATCAAAAGCTGCCAAAAGATAGAGCAGAACAAGTAGAGAGACTCTTCGTATATCTGCATTTTTACGTAGGTCGTTGTACACCTGAAGCAATGCCGGCTCAGTGGAACGATTAGCTCTAAAGCCAGAGTTTAACTTATTGGCAAGGTTTGAAGTTTTAAGATATAAGTTCAGCTGGTCCACCATGACCCGTTCCAGTGTCTTAGATAGGATTGGTAGGAGGCAGACTGTGTGGTAGTTGCTCAGGTTCTCTTTGTCTAGTGTCGCTTTCTCGAGAATTGGCCTGACTGCAGCTTTTTTGAAAGGTGCCGGGACATGACATGAGGCAAATGATATATTAATGATGTTAGTTATGCATGGCAGCAGCAGATCAATGCAACGAAGGAGCAGGAAAGTGGGAATAGGGTCCAAAGGACTTGTCGCCTTCTTGGATTGGTATCAACTTCAGGACGAGATCATTAGTGACCTGCTTAAATGTAGGCATTGAGGTGTAGCCATGAATCGGGGAACAGCATTCTAGTGGAGATGTTGTCACCGCAGAAATGGTCTCCCTGATCTTTTCAATCTTCTGCACAAATAATCAAGAAAAGCAATCGGCTAGATCATCACATGGATCATCAGGTAAGGAGCTAATCTCGAAGCGGTTGAGATGGTTGATCGTCGACATCAACATTTTTGTATTGTGCATCTGTTGTTTAACAATGTTTTTATAGATTCTAGACTTGTTCTTTGCTAGGATTTATTGGTACGACCTACCGTAGTCTTCATATGCCTGTCGATGGATAGTCAGTCCTGATCGTTTGTATGATTTTTCAAGCATGTGCTGAGTAGGCCTGGCTAGTTTATTGGCTGTGGTAAACCGTAGGCAGTCTGGCTGAGGGCGCACAGTGTTATTAGTCAAAGGTTCAAACTCGTCGAGCTTGTCAGCTAGTGTCGTCTTACAGCTATCTTCCAATGATAGCAGATCGGAGGGATGACTGAGCGGCAGAGGAGAAGCTGATATTCTCGCACGGACTGCATCGATGTCAACTATCTTGAGGTTTCGCTTTTCACAGGTTATTTCAGAGGAGGGGTAAACACACACTGTAGATTGAATGAGATCTGCATGTGGTCAGGTAAGCAGGATTAGGTAATAATTGGTGATGACAAACTGCAGTTATGTGAGAAAATCCGGTCGAGTGTGTGACCCTTGATGTGAGATGGGCCATGCACATGAGCCACAAGAGAAAATGAGTCTGACAATGCATGAAATTCAGTGCTGAAGGAGAAGAAAAATTTAAAGTTAGCCTTGACATCACCCATAACGAGGAAGGTTTGATTTTTAGCACACAGAATCGAAATGAGATCAGAGAAATCTGAGATAAAACAGGATTCGGTACCTGGTTGGCGATAGACTACTGCCACTGTCAGTGGCTCTTTTTCGGTTGAGACCAAGACCACTGATTCAAAAGACTGCTTCGAGGTTACTTCAAATGGCTTGAAGTTGAACTTCAAGCGCACGATAACAATAACCCCACCTCCAGTTTTTTTTAATCTAGGGGTGCGAAAGAACGAGAAACTAGTTAAGTTAGCACCTTTAATTTTCGGGCAGTTATTCGATTTCAGCCAAGTTTCAATTAGGGCGAGCAGGCTGAGATTATTTTCAGAAGTAAGGTCACTTGTTACCAGAGGTTTATTGCACATTGATCGAGGATTCCAAAGGCCAGCTTTAAGTCTGGCCGATGGAGTTATAACAGGCCTGATAGCCACTAAGTTAGAGAGATTCACAGTGATGCATGTGGGGGAGCCTGCTTAGCGGCTTGAGACAGTGCCAGGAATACCAAACGAGTGGGTACTCAGTTCTAGCTCAACAAGCGGCATCTGAGCTGGTGGTTTCGGCCACCGAAGCGGCTCCAGGGTGCCTTTCTTTCGTTAATGTATAGTTCATGGACTTTAGCAACTACATTAAGCAATTTCCTGACATCTCTGTCAAATCCAAACAGGTGGCTCAGAAAACGATTACTCTTGCAGCTCCACTGGACGTCATGCCTACCGTTTGTTTCAGATGAATTGCTACACTGCCAATGCAACTAAAAAAAAAATTGCATCGCCTCACTGGGTATTCCGTGATCGAGCCAGGTCGCACGTTGTATGCTTTCAACTTTTGATTGAGTTCGAGTTCATGTATTGCTGATTCCGTTACCTTACCGCCAAAGCTTGTGAGCTGTAATGGTTCACTAAGTGAGGCGGTTGCTTTTCACGACCTTAGCCTCGAGGGCGTAGCTTCAAATCCTGCTACGGGCGATCCTTTATCGCTATTGAAAGCGGTGGTGATAGCCCCAAAGGCTCTTCTGTAGCTATACAAGAGGCCGTTAAATCAGCTGTATTTATTTATTACTTTAGTTACTGCTCGTTTGAGTTAAGGCCGGTTGGGATTATTATCAACGAGTGGATCATAATTCTTCTATGTTCAAATTAAAAGTGCTACTCTAATCTCAAGCAGATAAGTTCCCTAACCTATATTTACAGCGTCCGAACCGCAGCGTGGTAGTGGCTTATTGGGGTAAATGTGGGCAACTACAGAACTGTACTATCTAAGGATATACTGACGATTGGTCGCCACGAGAATCACTACTCTATTTGCTTCGTGCCCTCCGAATCTGTGCTGCAACTGAGGTTCGCTGCTAACCAAGTTGCAGCTCAAAAAGTGTTCCAAACCAGTGCAAACCTAGCCCTTACATATTCTGCTTTGATGCCTCCTGCTCAGTATACCGCTAAATCGACAGCTGCAAGCTTTTTTTCTGACAGAGCTAATTAGCTATACGTATAATATGTATGCTATACTCGTCAAGTCACACTAGTTCCCGATTCGGTCGATGGTTACTTGTAAATTACGAATAAACACTCCCTAAGCTTCGTGACCCAGTGGCTAGACGCTCCTCGCAGCGGCCAAACTTCAACTTGGTTTCTATCTCTTAATCCTTCATCACAGTCACCGAATAATTACGAATAATCACCGGCGTCTATTTATCTCATTATTCTGCTAGGGAGTCTTCCAGCTGCTCATTCTCAGCCTCTTTTATCTCCAGCAAACTTATCTTTGCTGCGTCCTGGATTTCTGACTCTGCAAGCCAACATTAGACATTACCTGCACCTTCTCAGCCGGTTAATTAAATTCCAAATGTACCATGAGTTTAATGAGAGTTCCTAAAGTTGACTACAGTAGACATGATGCAGCTATAGCGAGCGAAGTTGCAAGGGTTGTATCGCAAGATGAACTAGCATGTGTCTAAAAGCCACCCTTGACCAAGCCAGTAGCAGCTAACTAAGGAGATTAAGGAAAATCACTGAATGAGGATTTTTCTACTTGATTCTGTACCAACATTCGCCTTGTCAATGTATGACGGGATAGCGTGAGATTCATTGCATTGACTCTAAGTAGTGTCTGCACTTAATGAATTCGCGTATTTCGGGCTTTCTTCGGCGTTTAGTGGATTACAATACATGTATTAGATGCAATTAAAAGGACTAGTAGATATTTATACTGTTCCAAAAGGAAATTAAATCTCTTTGTATACACTTTCTACATTTTTAGTAGAAGCATGCCAATATGCTGACAATTATAAGAAGAAAACATTTGTTTATCTGCTTAAGACAAATTCTCCGCAAGAACAAATGGAATTTGCTTTCACATGCAAAGCTAAACTAGCCCTACGATATATTTCCAATTGAGAGCCTTAGATATTAATACCAGACCAATCAAGCTTTTTCTCTTTACACAAGCAATATTTCCAATGTAATTTAATGTAATGTAATGTTAACAAATCTTTAACAATTAATGGGTGGTTTTTAGGCTGTGGGATTTTGCATATCTCACTCAAGCCTAAGAGGATTCATGTCTACATACTTTATAAACTCCATTGTTTATATATCAAAAAGAAAGGAAGAAGCATCGCTGAGTCAGTCCGGCAGTCATGAAGTAAGTAGTTATCGTGGAAGTAAGTAAGCTCTCATGGAACTAGCACGGCAGAACTACTGGAAATGAGTGCTCTGAAGATGGCATTGCACAGAAGATTTTGAAATGTAAGAATTGGAATAGAACTGATTCTCCACAGTTAATGATCTTCAGAGCAAAATTCATGTCCCAACCGTCTGATGGAATAGAGCAGCCAATTTATAGGCCACTGGAGACTAGAGGACGCGATGGGGCTGAAGCTGCTGCATAATTTCTACTGAGCTTTCAGGAGCCACTGCTGTTCTTTGATTAAATCAGTTTCTATCATGATGGATCACTCTACAATGCATTACAATGCACGCTTAGCAACCCAAAGGTTTTAGAGATCTTACATATGTGATCCCAGAGACTTGCAATTATTCATAGATACAAATAAACGTCTATAAAACTCTAATTTTTAGATTTATTTTTGCACGAATGTTATGCTTTGTATCTTGATAAGGTTAAACGCACTTCAGCTTTAGTTTTAATTTTTAGTTACACTCTCAACCTATCGATTTAACACTTTCAGTCTATTTTACCTCACTCGTATGTCAGTGTCTTACGAGATGCTTAACTCAGTGTAGTGCAGATACTTGGTTCTAGGTGAGCATTACAGCTTGCAAGGAAACGTGTCTGGTGTAGTTGATGATATTACAATCACAGCTTTATTTAGAACGAGCAGGTAAAATGATCGTTACTCAACACAGAAGACTTTAATGAAATTGTATTTTTTAAATAAAGTTAGGAAATACATAGATCCAATACCAGTTATCTAATACGTTTTAACTGTATGCGGTGAAAAAGTAAAAAAAACGACTTGGGCAAAAACTCGCTTGAATGCATTGCTCTTAAATTAAAGTACAATATTAAGGATAGCTGATGAAACAGCCTCATCTATATTGTGCCAGAAGGGCCTTCATGGCTATTACCACCGCTTAGAGTGGGCAATGTATAATAATACTTTTATTTGTATTGTAATAATTGTACCTTTGCTTTGATCCCTCCCATCCTTCGAGCACCACGAATTCTCTCAACTCTCTTGCTGCATGTATTGATGACATCCGCATATGGAGGCAGCAAATTTTCTAAAACTAAACGATGATAAAACTAACTTGTTAGTTATGGGCAAACCCAGTGTGATTCACATATTGGAAAGGCTGACGCGCAAACTTGATTCTGCCAGCATATCTCCTGTTAAATCAGCTCGAAATCTAGGTGCCATGTTCCAAAGCGACCTCTCGTTAAACGACCATATCAACTCCAAAGTCGAATCTGCCTATTTTCAGCTTCATAACATTGCTAAACGTCGGTCTTGTTTAGATAAGGATACAACGTCAAAGTTGGTCCATGCCTTCGTGACCTCCATCTCGACTTCTGCAATTCAGTGCTTACTGGCCTACCATGTGCGATCAGGCGATTGCAGATGGAGCAAAACTCCTCAGCTAGGCTTGTCTGTCGTGAGCATTGCAGTTGCCACATTACACCACTTCTCACTGACCTGCACTGGCTCCCAGTCAAGCAATGCATCGACTTCAAGGTTCTGTCGCTCACTTTTAGGCCACTTCATTATTTGGCCCTAGCCTATCTCTCAGATATACTCCCCCATCAGGCCAAGCATCGTTCCACCCGCTTTTCGGAATCCAACAGTCTACCAATACCTCGTACAAGCCTCAAATCCTTTGGAGACCGTGCATTTAGTTCGTATGCTTCCAAAGCCCGGACCTCCCTCCCGACCTGCGTCAGGACATCCCCTGAACTGACCACAATGGAAAAAAAACTTAAAAACACATCTATTTAGGACAGCATTTAGTGGGTCCTTGCGATTCGTCCTTCGTGTGCATAGGCGTGCTGACACTGTGCATGCTGCCACTAACCACATTTGCATGCTGACCCTTTGCATGTCACCCCTAACCATATTATTCATTTTGTTCGTTTATCAAGCATGATATTACTCACCATTTTATATAATTTCCCTTTGCAGCAAATGTAAAGCGCCTAGAGAGAGATTGATTTATTTAAGGGCGCTTTATCAATTGCATCATTAATATTATTATTATTATTATTATTATTATTACACTACGGTGCTCTGACCAGATAAGAACCCCCGTGAAGAGCGAGCATCTTAACCTTAGCTCAAACCCAGGCTGCCTAAGATGGGCTCTTCAGATTCAGTTAGTTATACTGAAAGCCAGAAATGAAGCTGGCGAGCAGTTTAATGAGATTCAACAGAAATCTATGATGGATTGCCTGGATATCTAACTCTCATGTAGCTGTTCAGGGTGTAGCTTTCCTGAAGTGAATGGAAAGTTGTATATCGTCTCACCGTCATCAGCTGCAGCTGTTGCAGCTATTGCAAGATGCGAACAGACTGCAAAATATGGAGCAGTAATGGAGAGCAGGCTAACCTTTAGAGTAAGCTGTGAAGCTCGCAAATGGATTGCATCGCTTTTGGATGGCGCACACGGTTAACCTAACCAGTTATTGTTTGTTTAGAACTTTGAGTGAATACAGGTGGTCTACCCTTTAGATCTCATAACAGTTAACACCTGAACAATTAGTATTTTCTGGCAAGTTAATGTACAATCGCAAGCAAAGAGGAACACCGATAATTGACTCCATTACGGCCGTGCATCGTTCGTTAGACTTTATCTTGTTAGCATAGGCGAACGACTTTTCCGAAAGTTTGCAATCATGTTACCCCTTTTCCCAGAGTAGCATCTGGCAATAACATACTGTCTGTACTCCAAAAAGCTGTTCCCTTGGTTGAACGAAGATCGAGCTGTATCACATAATTAAGGAAAATTCTGTTGGAAAAATGGAACGCTGTATTTCATAGCCATCCAGGAGCTAGAGCAGCCTTGCGGTATAGGATGAGCATGACTACATTTTATTGTATTGAAAGACCAGCACATTGAAAATATTCACTGACAAGTGTACATTCGCTATGGCTTTGTAAGCAGCACTTTAAATACTTATTTGCGGCACTCTATCATAGAATACATCTGGGAACTAATATGTTGAGCAAGCCTCTGTTTTAAGTAAGCCCTAATTGCCATGCTAGCCTAAGATGAATCTCACAAAGCATGCTGTCAACGTGGATGCTTGTAGGCTTATTTCGCGGTGTGATCATAAATTTGCTTTAGGAAGGCAGCTTACTTAAAAGATAAAGATTCCCATATTAGCAACTCCTTAACTCTGCTGTACAAGACAATATAATTAATTTATATTTTACAAGGGACAGACACTTTATTCAAGTGCGGCATTGTTTTTATTTTAAGAGCAACTAGTTAATATCACTAACCTTGAAAAATCACGGTTGGTGGGCTGATTGATAAAAAAGAGGGCTTAACAATATTACAAGAAAATGCGGAATTAAAAAGAGATCTTACTCCAGATTTCCTTCAAGCTATTCAGTCGACTGGATCTAGAAGGAATGCCTTATCAAGTGCAAACCACTTGCAAATGTAAAAATTAGCCAAGAATCGTGCCCATGTCATTAAAAAAGCATGTCTCAATCCATTTCACAATTAGCTATCTTAAGAGACGCCAAAATTTCCATGACTACTTCTGTCTTGATATGCCCACAACCCACCAAAGTAAAAATTTGATCTCAGGGACAATAATAGGTTTGTTTCGTACGGCACCACAAAAGTGAATTTAATCTTTACCCCTTGCTTCTTTACCCACTGACAAAATAATTCTTAAAAGTTCTGGGCGTCCAAGGTGCTACATACGTTTTGTGTGGCTTCCACTTGCGGACTGAAATGAGCTGCGAACAGAGTTCTCCTTACCGTGCTAGTCTCAGTCGAAGCACTCCGAATACTGGTCTACTACAATTCTTAGGCAACGACAACTATTCTCCTACTGCCGACTATGGCTCATCCTTTTCAGCGGTCCGGAGCTGCTACTTCCATGTTACTCATTACCTCAACCTCTCTCCTGACTCTGCTATGGTTTCCACTTTCTCTTTGTTGCGTGAGACGAAGTCTGTTGGCTACCGAATGCGTACCGAAAGCCGCTTAGGCTGTGAGTGTGCTTAACAAAACTCTCCTGCGTAACATCCACATGGTCTTTGTGACTTTGTGGAGTTACAGGCGGAGATACATTATATTACATTACATTACATCTTGCTCAAACTTCATTGAATCATCTATTGTAATTAAAGTTATAAAGCCCATCCTACCGGCCGCCACGCGGCAAGATGGCTCACCTCCTGCTGCCAAATGGCATAGAGCTGTCTCTCGTGACGGAACAACTTTAACTCAGTGAAGCAAGTCTATCTGTTCCTGCTTATTGAAAACTAATGTACGGTAGCACTGGTAGAGAACTCCTTTTAATTTATTCTATTAATAATGGCAGATTTACGTAAAATCTCGAATATCAAGGTAGAAATTCCGTATACAAAATTGCACCTTCCCGTAGAAGTGGTGCATTCGGTTTTCCCGAACCGTGCATGTCAATAGTGATTCCGGCTAAAACGCATAGCAGGTCTAGAATCTGGCTAAAACGCATAGCTAGAACTCCCTCCCGACCTGCATCAGAACATTCCCTGACCTGACCACATTTAAAAAGAATTTAAAAACACACCTATTTAGGACAGCATTTAGTGGGTCCCTGTGATTTATCCTTCACGTGCTTATGTGTGATGACACTTAGCATGCTGCCACTAACCACATTTGCATGCTGACCCTGTGCATGTCACCCATAATCATGTTATTCATCTTGTTTGTTTATCAAGCATGATTTTACTCACCATTCAATTGCATTTCCCTTTGTAGCAAGTGTAAAGCACCTAGAGAGAGAGATTAAGTTCTCTGAGGGCGCTTTATCAAGTGCAATATTATTATTATTATTATGATCAATTTGGATTAGTATCCCTTTCTAAGAGAGGCCAAATTTGAGCGATTTATGTGTGTGAAAGCATTCTGACTACTTCGGAGCTGATCTGGTCGTCTAATGCAAAGTCGCTTTGCAAGAGTACAGCAGAATTGTTCATGCATGAAACAGGAGATATGGTAGCAGAGCTAATTTTGAGCGTTAAGATTTTCAATTACTCAGTCAGACAAGGTTTAACCGTAACTAGTAAGTTGGTTTTGTACGCATTAAATTTAAGATGCTTGCAGCCATCCATGTTTGGATGTAGCAATGCATGCTGCAAACGAATTGAGCGAGTTCTTTGAGCTGGAGGGAAGGGAGGAATCAAAGCTAAGGTACTACTAAGTGTTATCTGCAAAAATAATAAAATAATAATACTACTCTTGATAAAGTGCCTTCAGAGAAATTAATCTCTTTCTAGGCACTTTACATTTGCTGCAAAGAGAAACGCAATTGAATGGTGAGTGCTAATTTGCTTCTAAACAACATGAATAACATAATAACATGGTTAGGTGTGACATGCACAGGGTCACCATGCAAGTGTGGTTAGTGGCAGCATGCACAGTGTCAGCACTCATAAGCACATAAAGGTAGAATCACAGGGAACACTAAATACTGTCCCAAATAGGTGCGTTTTAACGTTCTTTTTAAATGTAGTCAAGCCGGGGGATGTTGAGCAGCAAGTCGGGAGTGAATTACTGGCTTTGTGACCATACGAACTAAATGCACGGTCTAAAGGAAATTCGAGGTTTGTACGAGGTATTGGTAAAATGCTAGATTCTGAAAAGCGGGTGGTACGAAGCTTGGCCTGGTGGGGGAGTAGATCTCAGAGATAGGCAGGAGCCAAAGAATGAAGTGACCTAAAAGTGAGCGACGAAAATTTGAAATCGATCCACTGGTTGACTGGTAGCCAGTGCAGGTCGGCGAGAAGTTGTGTGATGTGGCAACTGCGACGCTCACGACAGACAAACCTAGCTGCAGAGTTTTGCACTAACTGTAAGTGCCTGATTGCGCATACCTGTAGGCCAGCAATCAGTGAGTTACAGAAGTCAAGACGCATAGGAGCAAATGCCTGGATTTACTTGGTGATCACATCGGCAAGATGAAGAGTATCAAATATGGAGAGAAGGAGACCAAGTGCTTAGGCCTTAGGTACTCCATACTACAGAGGTTTCTTTTGTGATCTTGTCGTTTGAGTTTTTTGTACACATCAATACTCTGGAGTCTCCTACTGAGAAAGGTCGGATACCATTGTAATGCAGTGCTAGTGATGCCCAGGCGAGATGCTAGGCCCTTTAGCAAGACTTGGTGATCAAGATTATCAAACGCTGCCGAGAGTTCATGCACAACAAGAAGAGACACCTTTACCTAAATCTGTATTTCTGAAGTAGTCGTTATAAATCCTGAACAAGGCTTACTTTTTCGAGTGACTAGCTCTAAAACCAGATTGGAACTCACTTTCTTTCCTATGCAGCAAATTTAAAGGGCATCGAAAGAGATTGAATTCTCTGGTGGTGCTTTATCAAGGGTATTATTATTAATATTATTTTTAGGTTTGGTGTGTCAATTTAAGAGCTCAGTTTGTCTGCCACAACTCTTTCCAGTGTCTTCGATGGAGACGGTAGATGAAGGACTAAGCAAAAGCTGCTCAAATTTTCTCGATCTAGTGTTGCTTCCTTAATTACTGGCATTACTACAGCCTTTTTGAAAGGGGCACTGACAGGTCCTGCTGTTATGGATATATTCAGTATGCATGTTATGCATGGCAGCAGCAAATCTATGCATCATTGAAGTAGAGCAGTGGGTATATGGGTCTAGGTTCTAGATTACTAGTAGTCTTCTTTGACTGGGAGATGGATTGCAGGACTCGGTCACTCGTAGCCTATTTGAATGTAGAAACTGTGGTGCTGCACGGAATTGGGAGCTGGCAGACATGTGTAGTTTATTGGTTTTTCTTTGTGGCCGGGAGCCCAGAAGGAATGTAGCTATATTAGGGATAGACTCTTTGATGTTGGTTATTTTGGCTTACAAAGAAGTCGTTGGATTGATCAGCTAGATCGCGTGGGGGTCGCTAAGTAAGGAGCTAACTTGGTAGTGGTTATGAAGATGGTTGGTCATTGACTTTAGTATTTTTTTATTGTGCTTCTGTGTGTCAACAATATTAATAGTAGGCGCTAGATTTATGCTTAGATAGGATTGATTGATATGATCTATAGTAGTTCTCATATACTTGTGGATGAACGGTCAGTCCTGATCTGTTTATACTTTCTGAAGCCTGAGCTTAGACTTAGCTAGTTTATGTTTGTGGTAAACCACGAGATGTCTGTGCCACGGCATACAGTGTGCTCAGTCAGAGCTGCAAACTCGTCGAGTATGTCAGCTAGTGTCATGTTGGAGAATTCTACCAGTGATGACAAGTTGGAAGGTGGATTGAGCAGCAGAGGCATGACTCCTAGCCCCGCCGATAATATTTCCAAAATGTGTGCAGATAGTTCTTTGAAGGAGGTATTCTATCTCGTGGACAACCTCCATGTCAAGTGTCTTGAGGTTTTACAATTCACATGTGACTTTAGATGTGGAGGAAACCATGCACGCACTGAAGACTGCACAAGATCAGCATGTAATCGGATAAGCAGCATTTACTAATAATAGGTGAATATAGCAAACCATTGTAGATCAAAATTTGTTCGCGTGTGCAACCCCCTTGATATGAGCAGGGTAATGCACATGGGCCACAGGAGAATTTGAGTCGGTCAGTCAGTGCCAGGAATTCTGTGATTAGGTTATTATGCTCACCTGGAGGGTCGGCGAGACAAGGCTGATCGCGGCCGGCACTCTCCAGCTTCAGCTAGCGAACGACCGGCGACTCGTGTCAGCACAGAGTGCCTTTCGTAGTTCGAATCGCTTGCAAATGTCTCGTCCCGTACGATACCATCCCTTCTGTGCTACTAGTCTGCCCCATCGCTACGTCAAGCAAACCGCCACGTCGTGTGGGGCCCTAGGCCACGACTCTGCAGCACCGAGCCAGCGCTTCCCTGGAAAAGCGACAGCACGATTGGCTCGAGCCAGCTCCCCTGGCCTCTTCTGCAAGTTTCCATAATAGTGCAGTCAGAGGGCTCTCCTGCCGCGCCGGCGGCTCAGAGTGATTGCACTGTTGAAGCTCTCGTTCGACAGGTCACCAGAAGCCGCCAAGTAGCCACATCGTGCTAATTCTGAGCTGTTTCAGCCATCCAAGCTCTCAGAACTCGGCAGAGGACCCTGGCGTCAGGGAGCAACGTCGGCCATCGCAGGCTTTGATAAAAGGGACCAGTGGCCTGCTATAATAATAATAATAATAATAACAATAATAATAATAATACATTTGTACAGTACCATCAGAGAACTTAATCTCTGTCTAGGCACTTTATATAAGTGGTGATGTTAGGGTGCCCTCTTAAGACCTCTTAAGCTATCCTCTGAAATCTCAATAGTGGCAATCGAGCTTTCGGGGAGGGACCATGCAACTTTGCAAACAGTTGATAGGCTAGTCAGGCGACGGGTCGTCTCAGTGTCCAGCTTAATACCGCCTCTCCCGAGGGGGCGGGAAAGACTGCTATATTTCATAGATGAGTTAGTTCTTCATTCTGCATGTGGTGCCAGCACCTTTGCATGACATTTGGACAGTCTTCTGTTGCCTGTCCCTGCATTACAAATTGACATTATATCTGGTGTTTGTTTTTAATGTATATTAAAAAATAAATGCGAATGAAAATAAATGCTAAATATATCTCTTTTAATTAATCAATCAGGCAGGAACGTGGCGTACTTAGCTGCTTTTCAAAGGCTTCCACAAAAGCAATTCTGGAAATACCATCCACGTCTTGGCAGGTACCCAGCTGACGGTTGCAGTGCAGATCTGAGTAGCACTCGGTAACAACTGCAACGACCTTACACAGACACACAGACACACACACACACACACACAGACAAACACATACAGACCCACAGACAAACACGTATGGACACAAACATCCACGGAAACATAGAGACATGCACACCCACACGCATACACACCCCCCCACACACACACATATGCACACATTCACACACATTCACACACGCACGCACGCACGCGAACACATACGCACACGCACGCACTTGTATGCACACATACGCAAACACACACACATATAGAGAAAATGAGAGGGGGAGATCAGGAGAGAGACAGAGAGAGACAACACAGAGAGAATTGGACTGACCAGTTTACGGTCACACCGACTGAAGCTGAAAGAACTCGAAAGAGATATGCATAAGCTGCTGATGCTGAGTAAGAATGAGAGAGACAGAAAACCCAGAAGTTACAGACTGGAGCACATAAAAAAGAAACAGCGATAGGGTTAGAGAGGGAGAAAGTTTCTGGCATAGATAGAGATAGATAGAGAAAGATAGTTAGATATATAGATATATAGATATATAGATATATAGATATATAGATATATATCTATATAGATATACAGATATATAGATATAGAAAAGAAAGGGTAACCGGAGAAAAAAATGTGATAGGAGGGCATGCACCACAAGAGAGACAGCCAGGCACTTGAGCATAGACCGCTAGAGAATGTGTTGCTGTAGTGCAGCCACTTTAAAATTAGTCCAAGCCTCGACGACAATGGTTCTTGTGATGTTCAGTCTCGACCTCTCTGATTGGCACACTATAGGGCTGTTGTGGTCAGTAACAACACCCCAAGACCACCACAGCGTTCTTTCGGGTGCATGTGACTGCTTTTGAAATCCTGTGTGCTGAAAGGGGCTGTTTTCACGTTGGCTGCCATCGCAGAGTCTGATTTTCAGTCGAGGCATCACAACGTTTAGTGGTCCAAGCGATTCGTCCTTTGTGTAGTTAGGCATGCTGACACTATGCATGCTGCCTGCCACTTATCATCATACTTGTATGTTGACACTGCGTATGTCACCTCAAATCATGTTATGCTTGCTGACATTGAGCATGTTCCCACTAGCCATTTGATCATGTTTTCTTTACCACATATTAAGTGCCTAGAAATAGATTAAATACTCCGAGGGTGCTAGCATTTGAATTACTATTACTATTGTCCGGAAGACACTGCAGTGACCCTTTCCTTATGTTGTTTCAGTGGCTAAGCCAAGGCTAACATGCCTGTGGTAGTCCGGATCAGACCTCATCTTCTTTCTTCAAAGGTGGTGAAATTAATAGCCGAGAACCTGGCGATGTGCCATCCTCCAATAACGAGAACCTCTGTAACAAGTCTTCTTGCTTGTGCATTATGCCACTTATATATGCTGAGAAAACTCAGTGGATAGGCCGAAGCCTGTAGTGAGCATCAACATTGCTAGAGCACATAGTCTCTCCGAGCAGCACTTGAACATCATAAATAATAATAATAATAATAATAATATCAAAAAAACACTTAAGAAAGCACCCTTAGAGAACTCAATCTCTTTCTTGGCGCTTTACATTTGCTGCAAAGGTAAATGCAATTGAATGGTGAGTAAAGTCATGCTTGAAAAAATAAACACAATGAATAATATGGTTAGGGGTGACATGCACAGGGTCACATGCGAATGTGGTTAGTGGCAGCATGCACAGTGTCAGCACGCATAAGCACACGAAGGACGAATCACAGGGACGAACTATATGCTGTCCTAAATAGGTGTGTTTTTAAGTTCCTTTTAAATGTGGTCAGTTCAGGGGATGTTCTGACGCAGGTCGGGAGGAAGTTCCAGGCTTTAGGAGCATACGAACTAAATACACGGTCTCCAAAGGATTCAAGGTGTGTACGAGGTATTTGTAGACTGTTGGATTCCGAAAAGCTGGTAGTACGATACGTGGCCTGATGGGGTAGTATATGTGAGAGATAGGTTGGAGCCATAGAATGATGGGACCTAAAAGTGAGCGACAAAACCTTAAAGTCAATCCGTTGCTTGACTGGTAGACAGTGCAGGTCGGCGAGAAGTGGAGTAATGTGGCAACTGAAGCGCTCACGATGAGCAAGCCTAGCTGCAGAGTGTTGCACCAGCTGCAATCGCCTGATCGCACATGCTGGTAGGCCAGTAAGCAGTGAGTTGCAGAAGTCGAGACGGGATGTCACGAATGCATGGACCAACTTGGACGTGGTATCCTTATCAAAACAAGCCCGAATTTTAGCAAGGTTATGGAGCTTAAAATAGGCGGATTTGACTGTGGAGCTGATATGGTCGTCTAACGAGAGGTCGCTTTGGAATATGACACCTAGATTTCAAGCTGATGCAACAGGAGATATGCTGGCAGAGCCAATTTTGAGAGTCAGCCTGTCCAATCTCTGAATCACACTGGGTTTTCCAATAACTAGTAAAATAGTTTTATCATCGTTTAGTTTTAGAAAATTTGCTGCCATTCATGTGCGGACGTCATCAATGCATGCAGCAAGTGAGTTGAGGGAGTTTGAGGTGCTCGAAGGCTGGGAGGAATCAAAGCAAAGGTACAACTGAGTGTCATACGCATAGAAGTGAAAGCCTAGATTGTGCTTATCAATCACATCAGCCAGAGCGAGAGTATAAACCGTGAAAAGAACCGGATCTAGCACGGAGCCCTGCTGTACTCCATATTTCAGAGGTACTTCAGAGGATCTTTGTCCGTTCACGTCAATACTCTGGAGTCTCCCACTCAGTGTATTGACTTCAACAGGCTCTGAACAGTCAGCCAAACAGAGGTTGCAGCAGCACGAGTGCTAACAGCAAAATATCGCCTCGGCTCCTTATCATGCAGCCGTCATCGTCATCATAGATTTTAGCCGAATTAGTTGTCGAGCCGAATTACAAACCTTTCCGGCGGGCTGTGCCACTTGTCATTACATGCTCACAGCAACAACTTTGCATACAGACTTTCATATAAATCTATCCAAAATACTCTGTGCCTAGCATGCAAAATGACCAAGACAAGCTCAAACCATAGCCATGGTCGAATGCTAAGTTGAGTTATGCAGGACTTTCTCTTTTGAGAGCCACTATTAAAAAGCACTCTGTAGGTGCCATGCCAGCCAGGTAAGCCCCTATGCTTCCTCCAATTGAGAGTCTGGTAGTCCCTCTATCGTAGCTGCAAAGCCTTAAGGGAGAGAATTCCCACAGCTGGAGTGCAGTTCCAACTCCTGTTTTCTCGAGTGGCATGCACATGCCCCTTGATCACCACCTGTCAACGTTTTCGGTTGCAGCAGAACACTTTCGCGGATCGGCAGATGAGCGCTTTATTGCAGCAAACTAACGACTTGCTCCGTCTAGGCATTTTTGTGATGGGAGAAAACCACATTGTTTGCTTGAATAAACTAATTGTAGACCTCTGTCTGGAGATTGTGGCTTTCAACCGAGTCTCTCCAGTCTGCTACAGCCTAGCATCTCAACTGCTCTTTTATCTATGGCCTGCAACTAGCAATTGACCTCTTTTTAAACTGTTTACTTGAGATACTGCAGGAATTATCAGTACTTGACTATCAAGCACTCATCTAGCATTCAGCATCACTCGTTGGAAGTCATGGGTCACGAGCACAATATTTCCTTCACATAAAATACAGCGCTTATATCAAGTGCTAGTGCTTTCAGATGCTTGACAGATACAGGACAGTTACTAAAAACTTGAATAGCACGAACGAATCCTTGAAGCCGCTATGATGTCTGCTTTATACTGAGATAGCCAAGCGCCGTAGCAATCAATATGGCTCCTGCCATTATTAACAAGGCAATCTCTTCATCGCATCGCTTAGGAATCCAAAGCTTAAAGTTTCACAGCTAGCCGGCCGAGCATACGATTAATCCGAAAGATTGCTGCTTCATTTTCTGAATATCCCGATGTCGAAGCAGGTAACTCTCTAGCTATGAAAAATGCAAGCGAATTCGATAGCTGCTACAGCTCTTTTGAATGCTTATACATACTAGAAAACGTACACAAGTACGCACACACACACACACACACACACATATATGTGTGTGTGTGTGTGTGTGTATGTGTGTGTATGTGTGTGTGTGTGTGTGTGTGTGTGTGTGTGTGTGTGTGTGTGTGTGTGTGTGTGTGTGTGTGTGAGGAATATGTACACGAGGCTGACTCAAAAACCCTTCCCGAGGAAATAAAGTAACTTGCTCAGAGTTACGTTTTCTTTGCCACGGCATCGAAAAGAGTTGAGAGTGCACTCGGGGAGTGATCAGGAACAGTAAAGCGAGTGCAAGGCGTGCAGGAGAGACTTTTACATCTTTCGAGAGACCTTTGCTGATATCCTTGCACCTGACTTTTAAATGATCATTGAAGCCACTGTAAGCAATGCTTATAAGAAATCAGTAGGTATAATGCAACAATGTTTATATTTCCCATGCCGTTGTTCCTCGTCGCCTCTGAGTTTCAGCTTCAATTCGCAGACAGTGACAGCAATCGATTATGCAGAATTCTAATAGCTGCCTAGACAGGCCGTGCGGTGGAAAACACAGACGGCTATGTTCTGGCCTTGGCCTGAACGGCTGCATTTTTTGTTTAAGGTGCTGCTCCGACTTCAATAATAAGGGATAATTATAAAAAGTGGAACTTACTCAGGGGTGACTCACGATATCTCACCTGATTTGACGACGTTTAAAGAGAAGCTGAAACCACACCTGCTCCTTAGTGCATTGGCTATATACATTTGAGTTTTCCTCTGTGAGAAATAAAGTGCTGAAGCTAAGCATATTATCAATACACACATGCATACACGTTCTTTAAGGCATACGTTAGGGGCCCTTAAGGAAAAGATTAATTCTCTGAGGAATTCTTAGAAATGCCATTTTATGTTACAACTGTTACTGGTACAAATCGTGCACAGCAAAATTGGCCGTAGTTAGTGCGAAGAAATCTGGCACAAAATGTAGGCAGCCTTTTAAAATGTTCTAACCGGATTTTCCTACACGCACGACTGGCCGGAAGCGAATGCAGTAAAAGTCTTCCTCGGGCCTCAGCTGTTCAATGCTCGCTAGCACCAGTACCATTTAGCAGCCAACTTGTTGTTTTTTAAGACGAATGTGAACTCATCATGGCTCGTTAATTGGGAGGGCCGTGCTGCTAAAGTCGTGAGATACGCGACGGCTCTTTTAAATAATCATTTGTGAGCAGCACGCCAATCTCAAGGTAAAGTGCACTTCTTTGCTACTGATGAGGGCTTTGATAGCTCTCAGAAAATTCACTGAACATGCGGATTGAGATAGCTGCGCGAGGCAAAGAAAGTTTGTCAGGTGCCGAATGTCAGCTCGGCTCGCTCTCGGGCCGTCGAGTCGGTAACAGTAAAGCACCCTGGCAGACATCAAGAAGGTCGATGCCTCGCTTGCCTATCCACGGGCTCGCTGAGCAAGTGCTTGAAAATAATGTTTACCAGGCCATAGATTAGCCAGGACGTAATTATTCCGTAGCCCGATCAAACGTTCTAATGACCAGATGCTAACGAGCATTTCAAGAACATGCGAAACTGTAAATGAATCTAAGCGAGTAATATATCTGCACGTGTTTTTTATCTCGGTCGTTGCAGCATCCAGATGACTCACCTGTTTTCTTCAGGTAGCCGTGCGTTTCCAATTAGTAAAGAACTGATCGCTGCGTCCAATTTGGCTGAGATGAGCCCCAGCTAAAAGCTGAGTATTGGCTCTGCTAATTTGAGCTACTCAATAGTAGCCAGCTATATGCCTTACCGTTACAAAAGATTCGGCAGTTTCAGGGCGACCTTCTGGATTACATTGATATTGATAGCGAATGCAGTTGTCTATTAGAGCATACTAACAGGTACACATGTTTATACATAGCTCATCGGGCGGCACGATCGCTATTTTCTTGCTTTCCGTTAATCATAATAATAAAAAATTTGTAAAGCACGCTCTAAGAACTAAATCTGGTTCTAGGCACTTGATATAACCTGCAAAGAAAGCATGATCTATACAGTGTTAATGTCTGTAATACTTACTATTTCTGAGCTCTAGCATAGCCAATCTGAGGGCGCACGATCAATCGGTGATCGATTAATGATTTTCAATTTACGATTTTCAGTTGTATCAGCTCACGCTGAGTGGGAGCACGCTTTATCCAAGAATGGACTTAGTGCAAAGAAACTAACAGCTTTTCAGATGACTGAAGTCTTTGCACACTATTAATAAAATGCTGAAAATCAAAGCCTATAAATATGTCGAGTTCCTTTTTGCCAGAACTGACCATCTTCTCTCACTCAAGGTTAGTACAAGATACACTTACTGACCAGTCTCATATTTAAAAAGCTAACATATCTTCATTAGAAATTTTGAATGACTTCTATAGCATAGCCTGCTAACTTGGCTTCTCAATTTAAAGAGTCGCCGTCGTCTTTTCTGCAATCATTAGGCTGGAAGCTGGATTTTCAGTTTCATCTGTTCATTCATTCATTAATTTTATGAAACTGAACGATGATAAAACTTACTTATTAGTTATGGGCAAACCAAGTGAAATTCATAAATTGGAAAGGCGGACGCTCAAAATTGGCTCTGCCAGCATATCTCCTGATGAATGATGATGTGCTTATGCGTGCTGACACTGCATGCTGCCACTAACCACATTTGCATGCTGACCCTGTGCATGTCACCCCTAACCATATTATTCATCTCGTTTGTTTATCAAGCATGATTTTACTTACCATTCAATTGCATTTCACTTTACAGCAAATTTAAAGCGCCTAGAGAGAGATTGAGTTCTCTGAGGGCGCTTTATCAAGTGAATTATTGTTATTATTATTGTTATTATGAATAAGCTCGAAATCTAGATGCCATATTCCAAAGTGACCTCTCGTTAGACGACCACATCAGCTCCACATGCAAATCTGCCTACTTTCAGCTACATAACATAAAATTTGGGCTTATTGAGATAAGGATACCACGTCTAAGTTGGTCCAAGCACTCGTGACATCCCGTCTTCACTTCTGTAACTCACTGCTTGCCGAACTACCAGCATGTGCAATCAGGCGATTACTGCTGCTGCAAAACTCCACAGCTAAGTCTGTCTGTCGTGAACGTCGCAGTTGTCACATCACAACACTTCTCACCGACCTGCACTGGCTACCAGTCAAGCAACGGATCGACTTCAAGGTTTTGTCGCTCACTTTTAGGTCACTTCATTCTTTGGGCCCAGCCTATCTCTCAAATCTACTTCCCCACCAGGCCAATCATCGTGCCACCCGCTTTTCGGAATCCAAAAGTCTACCAAAACCTTGTCCAAACTTCTAATCCTTTGGAGACCGTGCATTTAGTTCGTATGCTCTCAAAGCCTGAAACTCCCACCTAACTTGCATGAGAACTTCCCCTGACTTGACCACATTTAAAAAGAACTTAAAAACACACTTTTTTAGGACAGCATTTGCTGGTTCCCTGTGATTCGTCCTTCGTCTGCTTATGCATGCTGACCCTGTGCATATCATCCCTAACCATGTTATT
Organism: Cristatella mucedo; assembly: GCA_009760855.2. Taxonomy (NCBI): domain Eukaryota; kingdom Metazoa; phylum Bryozoa; class Phylactolaemata; family Cristatellidae; genus Cristatella; species Cristatella mucedo. Next base: position 1,520,719 of record WPIO01000018.1, on the reverse strand, counting down.
CATATTGTTTGTTAATTAAGCATGATATTAAACACCATTCAATTGCATTTTACTTTGCAGAAAATGTAAAGCGCCTACAAAGAGATTGAGTTCTCTTAGGGCGCTTTAGCAAGTGCTTTATTGTTATTGTTATTAAATGCAAATTTGATATTGCTGAACGCTCGATATATTATTGACATGATATAGCGAGCTAAGCAAAGTTGTCCCAGTGATTAGTCGAACCCCGGACAGCTAGTTTTCCCGGTTTTTGCTCAAGCGATTGAGATTTATGTATCCCCTCCAGTTTTCTTCATCTCACGGAAAAAATACAGGCACATTAGACCGTCTCTTTTGTGTATCGATAGAAGGACCTTTATGGCTACAACTGCCGCTTGCAACAACGATACAAGATCACCCACCTCAGGAATCAAATACAGGACCTCGCGTCCAAGGTCCTAAAAGGCAAGTGCCTTAATTATTGTGCCAACACGGAGAAAGTGAGACGCTTAGCAGAGTCAGGAGAGCAGCTGAGGTAGTGATTAGCATGGAAATAGCAGCTTAGAACCACTGAAAAGGATGAGCCGTAGTCGGAAGCAGCAAAGAGTAGTTGTCATTTCGCAAGAATCGTGGAAGCGAGTTCCACAGTCTAGGAGCTGCAGAGCAAAAGCTTCTGTCGCCGACGATCTTTAAGCATAGGAATGGAACAGCTAATTTATTGTCGATACAGGACCTGAGGGCACGATTAGGTTGAAACTGGGGCAGCATTTCAGCTAGGTATGGAGGAGCTAAGCCGAGACGGGCTTTGTGGATCAGCGTAAAGAACTTTGCTATGTATCCGTTGATCAGCAGGCCGCCGGCCATCCTAGCTCTTTTAGCAAAGTACACGTGGTCAAACCGGGAGCCACCGGGGCTCCTCCAGCAAAGGACACACATATTCTATCTCAATTTTTCAACCAACCTTACAGCAATTCATCGCCAGCTGTTTATTCTTTGTAATCTGAGATACATGCTGCTTAGCTCCCATCTTTAAAAGAATGTTTGAAAACTGAGGAAGAGAAAATTGGGTACTAATTTGCACGAGGCTTGACATTTTATCCCGGCTTTTCAAGTATCGTTAGAGCGGTTGTCGATTTGAAGGACCTGGGTGCAATCCAGTTAAAAATAGAAGCATCGTATCCATATGTTTTGGGTCAGACTGGCAGGACTTCAGCTTTTGAGTTGACAAATGAGTCCTGGCTTTTCTAAGCTTTCAGGTTTAGACACTGAGGTCTTTGAAATTGGCTAGATCGTCGGCAGACTCAGACTTATTACAGCCGTATTCAACACTGTACTTAGTAGGGCGCATCCTTTAGAGTTTTTCGGATAATTGAAAGGAATCTCTACGTCTTTGTAAAAAGCCAGAATGTAGTGGAGCATGCTCGTCAAGGGCACTCCCAAGTTTCATGTGCACCGCTTCGGTGAGAGAATTGGCTGCTTAGTTGCAGATCAAGAACACCTCCTTCACGGGCATATGACGAAAATTTCAAGTGGCGTCACTGGAAGAACCCGACGTTACCTTGCATGCACAACGGAATAGGAGCAGCAAACGAGGCTGATGGCCGAACCGAGATAGTAAATGATCATACAATGAGGTGATTGGGATATAGACAGGCTTAGTAATAACGAGATCCAAGTTATGGCTGCCAATATGAGTGGTATAATCAACGTGCTGGAAAAAACCTACATTCTCCGGACAGTCGAGAAATGAGCAGAGCTGACTGACGCCATGAGTGTCAGTGTAAATGGGAAAGCCTCCTGATCAACAAGGGCCTGTCCGACGAATATTTTAGTTAGGATCTTCGAAAACAATGTTGAACAGCCAAAAAGAGGTAGGTAGATATCGACTGTGAGAGGCATAGTCGTCGATGGGGGACCTGCTGATAGCAAGTGACTGAAAAGATCGCCCTTTGCGAAAGGCCGCCGGTCTCATAGCCAGACGGTTCACGAACCGTCACAGAAACCCAGTCACCCACCTTGTCACAATGCAGGGACTGAAATAGTGAAAACCGCCGTGAGACGGTCTCAGAGACGTGGCCACCAGACTAGCTGGCGTCATCCACATCTCGGTCGGTAGAAATGCATCTAGCGGCTCGTGGGCAACCTGATTGCAGATAAAAAGCTCTTTGGTTTTTAGTCAGAAGACATTTAATAGGCGGAACGTAAGAGGCTATCCCATGCCTGGCCGTGTAGCTGACTACGCGAAGAGAGGCTGCAGCGATAATGTTCAGCATTCGCTCTGAAATAAGCCCAATCATCCGGGGTCGTCCAGTGCTTCGTAGCCGTTGGCCGTTTGACCCCAGACCGTTAAAGTGCGATCGCACCTCGAAGGGCGCAGAGTACTTGCTCGCCAGCAGGCGCTTGCGTCACGCTCGGTAGCCCGGGGTCTGCGACGGCACGGCGTTCTAGTCTAGGCCTCTGCATAACGAGGTCGAGAACTTTAAAAGGTTCACTGTCGTATGCTGTCTACAGCTCTGCGGGCTGATTTTTTCTTCCGGAAGCTGCCGCACGACAGGGAAGGGAAATATACGAACCGCGACACGGGTTTCTAGGTAGTGGCGTAGCCCAGGGTACTTATATCCACTCAGCTGGTTCACGATTCAATTAAATGGATTCTGAGTCAAGAACGCCTTCAAAGCCAGCCGTGCCGGCCATGCCGGCTGCCTGCGCTGCCGAGCAGTCAGAGCTTCCGCCGAGAGGCAGTCGCCTATTGGGCGGGCGGGGAGGACTCGGATCGACCCCTCGATCGAGAACGGCAACGACAACTCAACAGCAGGCGACGCGAGTTAAGGGTCGATGGCCGCTTCTATCGCACTCTCTACCAAGATGGGCGGCAGCCGCCGCGGGAATTTTTTTCAACCGCCTCCCATTTTTCGCTACGTATCGCCGTGCAAAAAGTGGGCGGGCCAAACCGGCTTTGAATAGGACGAGCCGGCTTGCACGCGTCAGCGATCGAGCGGGGCTGAGCTCGCACTCGTGCTGCTACTCATAGTGCTCGTACTGCGGCCCGGAGCAGGCGAGCGCTTGAGGGCAGCAGTATTAAATTCTCGCCTCGCAGGCAGTGCCTGGAATGAGCACCGTCGTCGCCGCTAATCGCGGCGGTGTCAATTACCACTGGTTTCTCGCTCGTGCGAGCCTTGCTTCTCCGTAGTATCGGAGCCTATCGATCGACGCACGCCGGCCGCGGCCGCTCATCAGCCAGCAAGAAAGCGCTAGCAATGGGCTGTTTATTGGCTTCTCTGCTGACGTCCTTAGGCTGGAAACGCAGCGCTCGGGAAGGTGCTAAGACGACTGAAGTAATACAATTCTCTGACTTGATAACATGCGGTAGCCCTCCCCCGTACACATACCAGGACAAGTCAACATGCTTGTTGTCAATGGTCCCACAGCCTGGAACTCGGCAACTTCGCTCAACCCCTGGAGTTTGGCTATAAGCTCGTGGCAGGCAATTGTCAGTTTTTGTTCCAGGCGTTGAGCCAGGCAGCTGACTTTTACGCGACGTAGGCTTCGCATGTAGCATTTCCATACAATTATGACATAGTATGTCATAATTGTATGGAAATGCTCGATCATTAGAATTCGTTTAGTCTTAAGAGTTCGGTACCGAGAAAAACATCAAGGCAGTCGCAATCGGGCTGATGCAGCATGTGCCAGGGCGCTTCAATCCCTCCTCTAGTGAAGGCTGTCCCTTAACAACGATGCTAATGAAAATTTAGCGCCACCGACAACATCAATGTCAGGCTTTGCCGTAACTGTAGGCTTTACCATGAATTGCTGCTAAGGTTTTATAGACGTCTTGTACGGAGGTATCGGACATGTTACTTATGCCGCAGGGCTCGAGTATTTGTCTGAGCACGATCTGAATTAAATAATAACTGATATAGCTCATAGCCGGTAATGGATAAATGCCTGCAGCACGGCTTGAACCCGCGACCTTCCGCTGGGTCTTAGTATAGGGTGAAGGTGCTCGCTTTATTGACCCGACTAATATGTTCAAATCAAAGGCTGTAGATCCATTATGACCGCTGCAAGTGGTGGTAAAGTTGTGAAAGCTCTTCTGCCGCTAAACAAATGAGGCGGTTAAATCCGTTGACCTCTTCAGTGGAGAGCCCACGACCTTGGTCATTATAGGCGTCGCAGTCACTCAAAAAGTTGCCAAGTAAATGGACTCAGTTCATAGCAAGGAATGCAGACATTCAGGATCGCAGAATAAAGAACTTCTCCGTGTAGATGAACACGCGCAAAGAATAGTTTTGGGAGCACAAATCTTAAATGATAAGAAAGCCTTCCTCTGCGTAATCTTAAAGCATCGGCGTAAGCACTGTGCCTAGCCGTTATACTGCTGTGCACTTCATCCCAAAAGGAAGGCTCCTCGTCGGATTCGTCGTGACAGTAGGACAATTCCGCTGTATAATATATATAAACACTGGTAGAGCAGGCGCAGTAAGCTGCATGTTCACGAAATAGTCGAGCAGCCTGACCAGCATCGGAGCAGCTATCAATAACTTTGATAGTTTGCACACAGTTTGCAGTAGCAAAGAAAGTTAGAGCAGTGGCAGGCTCCTCAGTAGCTATAATCGTCCCACGAAGAACGATCGCTTCGATCCAGACATCGTCAGTCAAGGCTACGTTGCCAAGCAACTACATGCAGCCATAAGATATCGCTGTGCTTTCATGCAAATTCATAAGCCGTGGCTTCTCAAGCCACGTACAGGGTTTACCAAGTTCAACGGACGAGGCCTAAGCCGCTACCAGGCACTTGTGTTACAGTGGTCACCTAATCGTCGTTGACATTTTCTAGATTAGCAGTAGCACGCTCAATCTGGCCACTGTAATTAGCTGCGACTAAAGCTGTTGCTTCGTTGCAGTCTCAGCTTCTTCTTACCCGGTCCCATAATGCATTGGATTGACCTACAACAGATTGGCGCCCGGCCACGTTTAACTGTTCCATAAGTTTCGGTAACCTCATATTTTTTAGTCATTCCTGGAAAATTAAGTTGCTGCTTCATTCGTCTGCTTAAAAAAATGGTTGGGGACAGAAGCTTTCGCTCTGCCAGTTGTTAGCGGAGAGTTTGCTACGCACCAGGATAGCGAGCGGACGTTCTGCGGCTGCATGCGCTCTCCGTTCGACAAAGCGAAATTCGCTATCCGGCGCCGGACTGTCAGCAGCCAGGCCTGCAATAGCGCCTGCCACCGATGCCGTCGCCGCAGGGAGCGGAGCGCAGATTGGACAATGCGCTACGCTCGGACGCAAACCGCGGCGCTTCCGCCGCGCAATCGGCCGCGCCGTGCGCTTCGTGCGGCCGTACGCGAGGTCGCCGCCCACTCGTTGACCGACGCGCAGGCGGCGCCGGAGGCGGACCGCCCAGAGAACCTCGGATACGAGGGTGCAGCTCGGCTCAGGCGCTCAAGCCATCCAATAGGACGGCGCTGCGACCGGAGGTCTCCGCGGCCGCTGCCGATTCGGCGTACGGTCGGCTGCCGCGTTAGCGTAGCGGACGCCAGAAAGAGCCCGGCAGCACGCGCCGCCCGCAGATCGCGCGAACCGCCGCTGCGCGCCGCCGATGCGCCGAGGAAGCGTGCAGCCGGAGCGGCTCGCCGACGCTCGCCGCTCACGTCGACGCCGGCTCTCCGGAGGCGACGACGTCGACGAGACGACTCGGCTGACGCTGAGCGGCCGTTCGCCCGCTGCCGAGCAATCGGAGCGCGCTTCTCGGGGTCTCCCGACGGAATGACCTCTGCCACCGCCGTCGCCTTCGCCACGCCGGGTCTCGATCGAAGTTCAGGCGTCGCCGATACGCATCCGCCGAGCGGCGCATCGTTTCTCGGCGCCGCAGCACTCGCGCTCGTCGTCGGCAGTGGCCGCGACTGCTGCGCTTCGGCGGCTTCGCTCGGCGAAGACGCAGCCGCCGACACCTTCGCCGCTAACGCCACCGCGGACGCCGCCGCACACGGCGACGGCTCGCGGTTGGACGACGCCGCTGCCGCCGCCGCCGCCGTCGGCGTGGTGAGCGCGCTGCTGGGCGCCGTCATACTGGAGGTGGTACTCGGCAACCTGCTCGTCGTCGTCTCCGTGTGCCGCGAGCGACGGCTGCGCACCGTCGCCAACTTGCTTGTCGTCAACCTGGCTCTCGCCGACCTGCTCATCGGCGCGACGGTCATGCCGTTCGCGCTCAGCCAGTACGCGCTCGGCGGCCTCTGGATCTACGGCCGCGTCTGGTGCGACCTGTGGCGCGCGCTCGACGTGCTCGGCTGCACGGCATCCATACTGAACTTGTGCGCCATCGCCACGCACAAGTATCGCTCCATACGCGAGCCGGTCGCCTACCCGCGCGCGGCCTCGGCGCGACGGCGCGCCGGCGCGTCGGCGGCTCTCGTCTGGCTGGCCAGCTCGGCCGCCTCGTTCCCGGCGATCGCCTGGTGGAGCGCGTCGGACGGGCCGATGCCCGAGCGGCAGTGCACGTTCACCGCCGACCGCGCCTACGTCATCGTCTCGTCGCTCGTGTCCTTCTACGCGCCGTCCGTCATCATGCTGGCCGTGTACGGTCGCATCTACGGCGCCGCCAGCAGCCAACTGCGCTCGCTGACCGCCGGCACGGTGCTCGTCGGCTGCGTCGCTACCGGCGGCGGCGGCGCCGGCACCGCGGCGGCTCTGGTGCGACTGCGCATTCACAAGGGCAACGGGCGGACGTCGGCGGCGGTGCGAGGAGCGGCGAGCGCCGGCAGGGGCCACCCCTGCGTCGGCAGCGGCGGCGCCAGCGGCGGCGGCGGCGGCGGCGGTCAAAGCTCTCTGTACCGGCGAATGATAGCGCTCGGCCGCGAGAAGAAGGCCGCGAAGACGCTCGGCATAGTGATCGGCGTGTTTCTGCTGTGCTGGACGCCGTTTTTCACCTGCCAAATGGTGAACGCGATCTGCGGCCGAGCGTGCATCGCCGACGCCACGCTCCTGGACGTGGCCACCTGGCTCGGCTACGCCAACTCGGGCGCCAACCCGCTGATCTACGCTCTTTCCATGAAGGATTTTCGCCGGGCATTCGCGCGGACTCTTGGGCGCGGCTACCTTTCCGCGGCTCGGCGCAGCAAGCGCTGGTACATGGCCGCTCGAGGCGTGCCGTACGTTCGTCCGACGGCGGCGAGCGTGTCCGAGCCCGACGCGTGAGAGCTCCGACGAGCGGCGTCTGCGGCCTCACTCGAGTGTACGGACGGACGGGCTGGCGGGCGGGCGGCTCGCTGCGTCGAGCCTGCGGCGCTATCTATGCAAGCGCTTCTATTGCTGCAACAACGGTTACTACCGTTATTCTGCGTCGCCGAGTGATCAATCTCTTCACGGACATCAAATTTGTTGCATCGAACCGTGGCAAACCGATGGCAGTCAACGCACGGAGGCGGGGTGAGGATTTTTCAGCAAAGCGGGCGAGATACCAGAGAGCTTCGGGCAGGGCAGGGGGGAGGCGGGGCGGGCATGGGCAAGACCCGAATATACGAAATAAAATCCAGTGCACAATCGCGGCGTTCATTTGACACGCACTCGCAGGCTCCTCGTCGTCGTCTGGAAGTAGGACCTCATTTCATCGTTGCTGCGCTGTTTGGGCCGAGCGGTGAAGGTGCTCGCCCCGACCGAGGTCAAGGTGAATGCATTGGACGGCCGAGTTCGTGGGCTCGAGCCCCGCGGCAAATGCGACGCGCCCGAATAGATGCTGAGTAGCTCTCTTAGGGTGCTATACAAATTAATTATTTTTTCTTCATGGTTGATTTCTGTCGTGAGTGCAGGTATAGTAATAATAATAATAATAATAATAATAATTCATTTGTATAGCGCCCTAAGGGAACTTAATCTCTATTCAGGCGCTCCACATATGACTCGGGGCTCAAGCCCACGACCTCAGTCAGACCTTAGTCGGCGCGAGCGCCTTAACCGCTAGACCGAACCAGCTCGGCATACCGGTTGCTGCACTCTCCCACAGCTCTACAAGAGGGAGGGGCGCCAGATGTCCCCTCTGCCAACCCGTTGGCACAGGCGCTGGGCCCACTCAACGACGGCGTGGCTACGCAGCGGGCCAACGCCATGCTCCTTCGGTCCGACGACGGCAGCGGCGGCAGCAGTTGCACGTACGCGCTGGCCAACCTAGCGCCGAGCTTGCCGCCGGAGCGACGGGGCTTGCTCTTCCGGCGCGCGGCTGCATTTGGCCACGCCCCGCGTCGCTCGTCGTCTGCAGCGCCCAGCTGCTGCGGCGGCCACCGAGCCGCTCCGAGTGCCGCGCAGCCAGCGCACCAGCCTCAGCTGCAGTGCAGGGGAACGCGACGCGCTAGCGTCAGCCGTCGAGCGCCTGCGCGGCAGTGGAGCTTGCGGGCATCCGGTCGGCGCTGTCGGTAGGCGGCCGCCGCCGCCATTACCGGCAGATGGTGGGCCAATTATCCCGGCGCTCCGCTCAGCTAGTTCGTCGGGCCCTGTTATTCTTTCAGCTCTCGGACGTCCCTCATTTTCCAGGCATTCGCCTCCTGCCGTCCGGTGCGCGCACGTCGTGCCGGTCGGTGCGTACGCACCGAGCCGCGCTTGAGCGTCACCGCTCGCGCTCGGCTCGACCTGCGGCGGCGCGGTAGCCGGCGGCCTGGCGAAGTGCAAAAGCGCGACGCTGCAGACGCGCTGCGAAGCGATCGGGGTGCGCGGCGGCGGCGGAGGCGGCGGCGGCGACGACTCTGCGCGACCGATGCGGTCGCTGGCGCAACGGCGAGCGGGTGCAGACAGTCGCTAGCCGGATGCAGCCATCGCCGCTAATGGGCGCGGCAGAGAGTACTTGCCCGAGAAGCAGTCGGTAGCGGTCAATTTGGCGGCTTCTGGCAAGCCCTTGGGATAAGCCGCGTTTACGCTATCGGCTTCAGTGCTAAATTGGCAGCAATTTCGTGCCGATTTCCCACTGGTTTGCCTAATACGTCACAACATCTAGGGTAAGGGGCCGTATCTGCCAACTGTAGTATAGGAAAAGCTGTAGGTACTTTACGCCTTGCGGTTGTACCAGCCGACCAATCAAAACCCCAGCGCTCATCTGGTAACTCCCACGGTGGCAATAACGAGCGCTGCCGTTCATACGCTTGAATTACACCGAGGCACCCAGAGCAAGTCCCTGAACATAGGATACTTGTGCGTTCTACCTACGACTTAATCCATCTCCATGAAGAAGACGCAGTGCATGTATTTATGAAATTCAGTAACAAACCAGAACAGCGCCTAATAATAATATAAATACATAAGTTGATCACCCTCAGAGACTGAATCTCTTTCAAGGCACTCGACAGGTTATTACTTGTTTACGCAATTATTTACAAATCGCTCATATACCAACACACCCGTAATAACTTACGTGACTTGGCACTATGCATGTTCCCAAGAAACCTCTTAATGTGCTTGGCTTTCATCTCTCTCTCTCTCTCTCTCTCTCTCTCTCTCTCTCTCTCTCTCTCTCTCTCTCTCTCTCTCTCTCTCTCTCTCTCTCTCTCTCTCTCTTGCTTGACGGCTTTCCGGAAAACCCTCTTCCTCACTAGCCCCTGGCATGACAGCACGGAGTTGTGGGTGAGACTGAGCCAGTACATACATTTTTCCTGAATCGGTGGCGTAAGCACTCTAGCTTGGACTAAAGTTGGCGGCCAGTTATTGCGCTCGTCTTCGGAATTCTTCGGAAGCCTCTAATTATTGATGACTTGTTTATTGATGATAATCTAGATCTGTTCGCTTTGATCGAAAACTGGCTAATATCAGCTAACCGCTCCACCAAAACGGATGCTACCCGTAAAGGTTTCTCCTTCTCTCACATCCCTAGATTAATCATAAACCGGTGGATTAGTTGCCGTCGTCGCCCTTTCCCCCTTCAATTTTGAACAGTTTGCAGTCACATCGAATCATTCTTGTTTCTTGTTTCAAGTTTCTCTGAGAGCAAGTAGCAAAAGGTGGCAACACTACACCGCTGCCTAATTATCAATCTCTCATATGTTTTTGGTTTTGTTATGCGATTTCGATCGCGTTTCCCAGAAATCCTTTCTTTATAGTGGTGGGAGATTTTAAGTCATTTTAACATTTGTCTTACGCCTCAATAGCCGAATATCGTGCACTGAAAGACTCTTTTCCTGTGTGGCTCATGTTCATGAATCCACGAACAATACGGGTCAACCATTTGGTAAAATGTTCTCCCGCAGTTTAAGTTATCGTCTACTGTTATCACTAAATCCTGTTCCTGTGACAACATGTGGATCTCGTTCAGTTTGCAGCGTGCACCCTCCTCCTCATCCATATTCACATGCAAACCGCAAAACATACATACCCTTGGTATTATTGCTGTCTACCGCCCTACCTGCTCAATACTACTTCCAACCTGTCATCGTTATTTGAATGTTACAACACGACTCAGGCCAAACTCTTGATGAGCATGCACCTATGATTAAGCACACAAGGCGCCCCACAAGATGGCCTGTGGATTACCGCAGACATCAAACTAGTTAGGTCGGCTAAGCCGAAGCATAAGAAAACACTCAAGTTCATGACTACCGTTCCATCGTCGGGCTAAGAAATATATACTGGAAAAGATTAAGTGGACTTCTTTAAAACAAGGTTTGAATAAAAAATGCTCGATGAAAAATGCTCATGTCTACCATCAACCATCTGCTTAATCTTCCAAGTTAGATCCTAACCTAGTGATCCATGTGGTGATGTAGCAGATCTTTTCTGTAGATTCTTTGTCAGCAATCTAAACAAGATCGTTGAGTCCATCTCTAAGGTAGCAAAGCAACTTCCTAACATTCTCACCTGACTTATCTCTCTTTCTCTCTCTCTCTCTCTCTCTCTCAACGCCGAGCAGTACCTCAATGTCTGCTTTCAAACCTGCCACTGAAGCTTCCAGCATGACAATCATCTCCCAGTCAAAGAAGACTACTAGTCCTGCAGATCATATTCTCACTACACTACGTTTACAATACATAGATCAGCTACTGCTATGGATAATTGACGTTATACATACATATGGTCTTAGTCTCAGCTCTTTTTCCGGCACCTTTCAAAAAGGATTTAGCTGAGCAATAAATTAGGAAAGCACTACTGCACTAAGTGAGCTTAACCAAATTGTATTCATTATTCCTAACGCCTAGATCTTAGACCGGGGTTAAGGTGCTAGCTCGAGGCACTGGCGTGGTTTAAATCGTACTTGTCTGATCGTGAGTAATCCATGTCGTTTGGTGGTCTCGTCTCACCCACGAGACCGGTCACCTGTGGAGTCCCTCAAGGGTCCGTCCTCGGTCCCATGCGGTTCTTTATTTATACTCAACCTCTGAGTAAAGTGATTAAGGCCCATTGAATATGATATCACGTTTACGCTGCCGATATTCAGCTGAATTTGTCATTCAAACCGTCGGAATCAGCTGCAGCAACTGATAAACTGAATGCTTGTCTTGCCGACATTTGATCCCGGATGTCGGAAACTTCTGGAAACTCAATGACGACAAAGATTAACTGCTTCTCATAGGAGATCCTGAGCGTGTTGTAGGTTCAGAAGGACACCATATGCAATTGGATGGATTACAAGAGTTTGCTCTTAGAATAGGTGATGCTATTGAGTGACCATCACCACGTGCTCGAAATTTAGGCTTCGTTTTCGACAGCTGTCTGAATTTTTAAAGCTTAATTCAGAAGACTGTTTCTGCAGGTAGCCGTCACGTCTGATCTCTATCGAAGATAAGAAACTTTCTTCCAGGGTGGCTTGTAAAAATTTTTTACTAGCTCCTTAGTTCTGTCTCAGCTTGATTATCTTTATTTATTTTAGGCTGGGCTACCAAAATATTGTGTAGCCCAATACAAATGGCTGTGAATATGGCTGCAAGGCTAGTTTTCAAGTCCCAGAGTTTTGATAGAGGTGTCTCATTTTCTAAAAGAGCTAGGATGGCTGCCGGTTGATCTACGGATACAGAGCCCAGTTCTTGAGCTGACACAAAAGGCCCACCATGGTTTCGCTCCTTCATACCTAGCTGAACTGCTGTACCAGTTTCAGCCTTCTCGTACCTTCAGGTCCTGTATGGAAAATAAATTAGCTGTTTAATTCCTCAGCTTAAAGACCGTTGGCGACAGAAGCTTTAGCTCGGCAGGTCCTAGACTGTGGAACTCGCTTCTACAATGCTTATGCAACGACAACTGCTCTCGTGCTGTCGACTATGGCTCGTCTTTTCCAGCAGCCTGGAGCTGCTACTTCCATGCTACTCACAACCTCAACGACTCTTCTGAGTCTGCTATGTTTCCCAGTTTCTCTTTGTTACATGAGATGAAGTCTGTTGGCTACCGGGTGAATATTGCAAGCAGCTTAGGCTGTGAGTGCGAAATAAAAAAAAACTCCTGCATAGCATACACATAGTCTTTGTGGCTTTGTGGAGTTACGGACGGAGATACATTACATTACATTGCATTAGCTCTTCACGAACAAAGTCGTGGGTTCAAGTCCTGCATTAAGTGATCTGTTATTGCCCACTGCAAGCTATGGCTGCAGTTAAGAATCACCGGCCGCGATATAAACAAGGCCGTTGAATCGTATATTCTTTTAATTCGTTGAAAGTCGCTGAAAGTGCAGTAGCACATTGAAACTTTAGAAGATCTACTAAGTTCCAATTCGTGTTTAGAAATAAGTACTCCATAGAGTCACTATTTCTTCTGCTATATAACGATCTGATCACGATTGTTGATTTAGGAGAAGTCTCTGTACTTGCTTTGCTTGATGTTTCCGAAGTGTTTCCTACTATTGATCACCGTGTCCTTCTCGAGCAACTCTCATGTCGCCTCTCATCTCTTCTCTCAACTCGCCTGTGAATGATTAGCACTGCTCTGCCATCATGTGTAAAAATGTACGTGCTGATTTGAAAGCCTCTTTTTGCATAGCAGCAGAAACGCCTTAAAGGCCAATACCATTGCTCAGTCGCAGCAATAAAGGATCACCCACTTCAAGATTCCAACCCACGACCTCGGTCCTGAGGTCTTAAAGAGCAACTGCCTTACCTAGCCTGCGATCACGGCTACTATGTCAGCGTCTCCATAGTGATGATGTAAGCCGCCGTAAATCAATCAAGGACCGACTAAAGTACGAGGTACATCGGCGTTCTGCGCTTGGTTTGCTTCTTTTAATTATCTATACTCTCCCATTTGCTAAATGTCATCGCCAAGCACAATCTCATTTTTTATTTCTATGCAGCTTTATTTGTTAACAGATTCCAACTTGCATCATTCTCTTGGCGGTAGCGAGACGAAGTTGACAATGAAACGAGAAGCACCCAATGTGAGTGCAACCTATAAATTGGGATTACCGGTGCAGCTACGATCTTCTAGTGGTCGCCGGATACGTCACGAGGCTTCAGGCAGCACTTGTCTACATCCCACATCAGCACACTTCCATCTTTTCTCTTCGTTGACTGCGCTTTCATCACCAATAGTAACCCTGGTAACTATTTCGCAGGACTGGTTGGGTTACTTGGTTTGCTGCTTCAGTTGTGGCTCGGCCACAAAACGCCTATGCTGTGGTGCTAGGCTGCAAGCCGTTCGATAAATGGAGGCATGCAGGCGCTAACTTTGCATGGCGACTTCCGGCAGGCGGCGGAAATTCGCCCTTGCCAAGGAGCCTGGTGAACGTCCGGCTGGACGGCACGCTCTCGAACGGGGGCGCTTCATTCTTATCTCGCCGAGCTGTTGTTGGCATTCTCAAATCGATAGCTTCACTCCGTCGGCACTTGAGTGCGGTAAGCGGTCAGCACGAACACCAGTTCCCAGAGGACTAGTCGCAGTGTAGGAAGTCTGGCTCAGTCGTAGCGAAGTGCTGGCGACGAGAACGATGGTGGATAATCTAACCGACAACGCCCATTCGGCTCCATAGAGACAGAATGCCGCGTTTTGTCCTCTCAGTTACAATGACTCACAGCTAAAACATGGGAACTTGTTATTTCCCGTCAGCAGCCGAGTAACCGGCTTCTCTGCAATTAGACTTGGATAGGTGAACGTCAAACAAGCGAATCGTTAGTATTGCTAGTTAGAGGCTAGCTTCCGCCTTGTGGCACTTCGTCAAAATTATCTGATTATCACAATTCTGTAATTAATGATTCCATGATGTAAAACATAATTCATAATATAATTCATTTGCATAACACCCCAAGGTAACTTAATCTCTATTCCGGTGCTTCACATATGCTGGGGGGGGGGTTCGAGCCTACGACCTTGGCCAGACCTTGGTCGGGGGAGCACGTCTAAGGGAGAAAGGCCGAGGGGTGGTTAATTACTGGGCCAAAAATGGCTCCAGCAAATAAATGAACTACACAATAGCCTCTCTAGCCTCACTTGATTTCTATCAATTAATGATAGGATAGGGATAACGATAATATTAAGGATAGCAGCAACTACTCGGTATCGGCACTCCGTGTGTAGTTTTAGCAATCAATGTATCAGGTTTATCGAGCGACTTTCAGCTTAAGGAACCTAATTGCAAACTAAGCCGGATCTTGCTTTAAGTCAAGGAGGATGTTCAAAGAAACTTGGCCGGTCTAGTCGGCGTTATCAGCTTGTTATCTCGTGGTGCCGTGTTATTCTCATAGGAATGATAGCCTATTTCGTTTTTAGCGATTGCATTTGTTAGAGTAAATTGTGAAAAAAATAGATCAGGCACTGCTCCCCTGGGTATTCCTTATTCTTTTGATCCTGGATGCAACTAGTTTGGCTTAGAGAAAGAGTGCTCGCATTTGACTTGTAGCAGTATCTACTACTCACTATCCACGCTTTGAGATGCCACCTCGACTCATACTTGTCAAGAAGCCTCTGCATGGATCGCCTTCGACATGCACCATAGAGACCAAGGAGTTAATCATGTTAACAACAATACGTTTGGTATAATGCCTCCACAGGACTTGGTCTCTTAATAGGCCCGTTGCAGTTAATAATAATAATAGTAATACATTTGATAAATCTCCCTCAGTGAACTTAATCTCTTTATTGGTGCTTTACAATTGCTGCAAAGGAATCACAATCAAATGGTTGGTGGTAGCATGCTCAATGAACAACAAGAATAACATGGTTAGGGGTGACATGCACAGGGTCAGTATGCCAGTGTGGCTAGTGGCAGCTTGCTGCAGTGTCAGCAAGTATAAGCACATAAAGGACAAATAACAGGGACGCACTGTATACTGTCATACATTAACTCGCTTTTAGTTTCATTCTAAATGTGGACAAGTCAGAAGATGTGATGACTCAGGTCGGGAGTGAGTTCCAGGCTTTGGGAGCGTACAAACTAAATGCACGGTCTCCAAAGAATTTGAGGTTTGTACGAGGTATAGTTAAACAGTTAGATTCCGAAAGCTGGTGCGACGAGGCTTAGCCTGATGGGGAAGTGTACCAGCTGTAAGCTCCTGCTTGCAGGAAGGTAGGCCAGCAAGCAGCGAATTACAGAAGTCAAGACGGGATGTCACAAATGCATAGATCAATTTAGAAGTGGTATCCCTGTCCTGGCGAGCCCAAATTTTACAAATCATGTAGCTCAAAGTAAGCAGATTTGACTGTGGAGCTGACGTGGCCGTCGATTGAAGGGTCACTATGGAACATGACCCGTGATTTCGTAAATATTTAACAGGAGATATACTGGCAGTGCCGATTTTGAGCATTGGCCTTTCCTATTTTTGAATCCCATTTGATTTTCCGATAACTAGTAAGTTGGTTTTATCATCATTCAATTTAAGGAAATTTGCTGCTATCTATATGCGGACGTCATCAATACATGGCAGCAAGGAAGTTAAGAGAATTTCACATGCTGGTGGGCTGGGAGATATCAAAGTAAAGGTACAACTGAGTGTCATCCACATAAAATTGAAAGCTTAGATTCTGTTTTGCGGTCACATAGGCAAGAAGTTGAGTATTAACCGTGAAAAGAAATGGACCAAGCACGGAGCCCTCAGGTACCCCATATTTAAGCAGTTCCTAGGATGATCTTTGTCCATTCACATCAAACCTTTGGAGTTTCCGACTGAGATAGGACCTGAAGCATTGCAAAGCAGTGCCCTTGAAGGGCAGGCGAGATTTGAGGCCTTCAAGAAGGACTTGGAGATCGATATTATCTAAAGCTGCCAAAAGATTGAGAAAAACAAGCAGATGTACTCGACCCATGTCTGCATTCTTAAGTAGGTCATTCATTGTACACCCAAAGCAGTGCTAACTCTGAGGCACGATTAGCTCTAAACCCAGACTCGAGCTTACTAACAAAGTTAGAAGTTTCAATATATGAGTTCAGCCTGTCTGCCACGATTCGTTCCAATGTCTTTGATAGGAACGTCAGAAGGGAGACTATGCGGAAGTTGCCAAAATTCTCGTAGTCAAGTGTCGGTTTCTTGAGTAGTGTCCTGACTACAGCCTTTCTGAAAGATGCTGGGACATGAGTTGAGGCTAACGACATATTTATGATGTTAGTCATGTATAGCAGAGGCGATCAATGCACCAGTTGCTGCAAAGAAAGCTCGATCGAATGGTCCGTGGTATCGTGCTCGATATAAAACAAGAATAGCATGGTTAGGGTGACTTGCACAGTTTCTGCATGAAAGTTTGGTAAGTGGCAGCATGCACAGTGTCAGCAACCATATACTCTTAAAGGACGAATCACCGGGACCCACTAAATGCTGCAACAAATAGACACGTTTTAGTTTCTTTTAAATGTGGACAAGTCGTGGAGATTGGTAACTCAAGTCAGGAGTGAGTTCCAGGCTTTGGGAGCAAACAAATAAATGGCATGGTCTTCAAAGGATACGAGATTTATATGAGGTATGGGTAAACAGATTAAAAAAGTGGTACGATGCTTAGCCAGGTCGGGGAGTAGATGTGATAAGTAGGTAGGAGCCAAATAATGAAGGGACCTGAAAGTGAGTTACAAAACCTTGAAGTCGATGCGTTTCTTGACTGGTAGCCAGTGCAGGTCTACGAGAAGTGAAGTGATGTGGCAACTGCTAGGCTCACGACAGACAAGCCTGGCTGCAGAGCTTTGCACCAGCTGTTAGAGCCAGAGCGCCAAGGACGGTAGACCAGCAAGCAGTGAGTTACAGAAGTCAAGACTAGATGTCACAAATGCACGTACCAACTTCGATGTGTGCTATCCCTGTCTAAACAAGTTTAGTTCCAGGGCTGATGCAGCACCTTCCTTAGGGAAGCAACTTACCGAGCTGCTCAGCCATCTTGCTAATCACTGCACGGGTGAGAGGCGAAAACAGCAATTGGATTTGGAGAATGCAGTTCGCCAAAGGGTCGTTGAGTGCTTTGTCTTTTCGCCTAGCTTCCGCTCCATCACTAGTTATGATCCTCTATGGTTAACCGCATACTTAGCACTGCTTGAAAGTTCCACTCTGGTATTGCCTCTTGGTTTGGCGCTAATTCAGACGAACAGTTTAACACGGTTGAAACGGCCTAGCTTAGCTTGTTCTTCTGCTGGATCGTTTCTCTTGTGTACCTGTATTTGTAGGCCAGTTTATTGGTAAACCCTACGTTAGACGTACGTTATCGTGGAAGTTTGCTGTCTTTCCCGTGGTGACGTATGAAATTCGCGATGCCAGAACACACTCTTGGTCCGTGGGTATTGTGCCATTGCCTGATTCTGCATGCATTGGAAGTTCGAGTCCCGGATCGCATGCAATTGGTGAGTCTCTTGCAGCTCAGCGTGTTTAACCAGGCGTTTGGGCAAGCGAGGAACCATTGGCATAATTAAGACCTCACCGATGGCTTTAATAAGGTATAGGTGGTGTTATTACCTCCCTGGCACCTACCAGAACCTTGGGGATAAAAAGCAGGAAGAAGTGAATCAATAGAGGTCTCTTAGCGTATTCTTTGTCCGCCCTTCTGGCATAATTAGACATAATAGACACCTGCCTGGGTCTGGACTGAATGTTACATGCCTACCTTGCCTGTCAGCTGCTCCAAGCTAACCCGGGAATGCAATTCGTCATGCACTTGCAAGGGAGATTAGTTAAGCTAGAAGGTGCCGATTTAGCGCTTGGGTTCTTTCAGAACCCAAAACTTGATCCCCAACCAGCTTGTGAAGCGAATCATTGAAGTCAGCTTACTGTAGGGCTGCATCTTGAGCTCCTCACTCGTTGGCTGAATGGAACCCATATACGAAGGAGAGCTTGTGAGTTTTGGGCATTTTCTCATATAGAACTCACAGGTAGGTTTTAAAGAGTGAAATTAAAAGATCCAGCGAGATATATATATATATATGTGGCAGCTCGCTCCCCAAATTCTGGTAATAGGTTTCTCATTTGCAGTTGTTGAAGAACCATTCATAAGCAACTCAATCCACATTATTGCACGTTACAGCTTACTATGCAGAACAACGTAGGTCGCACAAGGATTAAACTTTATATGGAGGCTACTGTCACTAAGTTCGATCTACTCCCCCACCAGACCAATCATCGCACCACCTGCTTTTCGGAATCTAACAGTGTACCTATATATCCCTTACAGATCTCAAATCTTTTGGAGACCTTAAAAACACACCTATTAAGGACAGCATTTAGTGGGTCCCTATGATTCGTCCTTTGTGTGCTCGTGAGTGCTGACACTGTGCATGCTGCCACTAACCACATTTGCATGCTGACCAAGTGGATGTCACCCCTAACCGTGTTAGTCATGTTGTTAATTAAGCATGATATTACTCACCATTTAATTGCGTTTCCCTTTGCAGCAAATGTAAGCTCCTAGAGAGAGATTGAGTTATCTGAACGCACTTTATCAAGTGCATTACTATTATTATTATTAATAGGAGAGTAGTTGTCATTGCATAAGAATTGTGATAGCAAGTTCCACAGTATAGGACCTGCAGAGCTAAAGCTTCTGTCGCCAACGGTTTTAAAGTGGGATAATGTAACAGCTAACTTACTGTCCACCCTTGACCAGATTGTGCGAACAGGCTGAAACTGTTGCAGCAGTTGAGCTGGGTACGAAGGAGACAAACCGTGGTGGGCCTTGTGGGTCAGCGTAAGAATTTGGCTGTGTATCCGTGGCTCAATCAGCATCCATCCTAGCGCTTTTAGCAAAGGAGACACTTGCTCAAACCTCCGGCACTTGGAGACTACCCTTGCAGCCAGATTTATAGTAAGCTGCAGTGGCCTAGTTGCTTTCTTTGGTAGCCCAACCAAAAAAGAGTTACAATAATCAAGCCGAGACGGAACTTTGGAGCTAGTTAATTTTTTTAAAAGCCACCGTGGATGATAGCTTCTAATCTTAGACAGGGATCGGACGTGATGGCTAGCTGTAGAAGCAGTTATTTGATTGAAGCTTTTAAAATTGAGGCAGCAGTCGAAAACGACACCTAAATTTCGAGCACGTGGTGATGGTCGCACAACAGCATTACTTATTTTAAGAGCAAAGCCTTTTAATCCAGCCACACGCTTAGGGTGTCCTATGAGCAGCAGTTCGGTTTTATCGTCATTTAGTTTCTAGCTTCGGATTTCTTGCATCAGCTTTAAGCTCCTGATCGCAAAGGCCGGTAGCGCCAGCAAGCATGGAGTTACAGAAGTCAAGACTGAATGTTAAAAATGCATGGACCTTTTTAGAAGCATTATCCCAGTCTAAAAAAGTCCAAATTTTAGCAATTGTATGTAGCTGAAAGTAGGCAGACGCGACTGTGGAGCTGATGCGGTCGTCCAATGAAAGGTTGCTACGGAGCACGATACATAGATTTCGGGCAGATTCAACAGGAGATATGCTGGCAGAGCCGATTTTGAGCGTTAGCCTTTCCAGTTTCTGAATCAGACTTTGTTTTCATACAACTGGTAAGTTGGTTTTATCATAATTTAGTTTAGGGAAAATGTGTTCCTGTCCATGTGATCATGTCGTCCATACATGCAATAAGGATTTTTTGCTAGTAACGTACATGGAATCATGCAAAGGTAAGCAGGGAAAGCACGCAGACAGCGAGAAAATCCAGGTTCTCTCTGCCAAAGTGAGCTGACCAAAACAGTCGTGTCCGTAGCTGAATCTTAATGGTATATCACGCAACCGTCAGTGTCGGTAGAATCCATGCAAAAAGTGATTACCGGAATTTTGCTGCACACGAGCTCGAGGCTTGATAACAACAATTATAATAATAATACACTGGATAAAGCGCCCTCAGAGAACCTAATCTCTTTCTAGGTGCTTTACATTTGCTGCAAAGGGAAATGCAATTGAATGGTAAGTAAAATCGTGCTTGAAAAACAAACAAAATGAATAACATGGTTAGGGGTGACATGCACAGGGTCAGCATGCAAATGTGGTTAGTGGCAGCATGCACAGTGTCAGCACGCATAAGCACACGAAGGAAGAATCACAGGGATCCACTAAATGCTGTCCTAGATAGGTGTGTTTTTAAGTTCCTTTTAAATGTGGTCAGGTCAGGGGATGTTCTGACGCAGGTCGGCAGGGAGTTCCAGGCTTTAAGAGCATCATCTACAGATTTTAATAACCTGCAACGGCGGCGAGATGCGAAGACGAACGAGATGGCGTGATGCTTAGGAGCGGACAGTGCACAGGTGGAGCGATGAGATCGGATAGATAGACGCGTGAGTGTAGGAATTGTCCTTCTGACCTGAGATCCAGACAGAGAATCGTGAAATCCATTCAACGCTTAATTGGCAGTTTGTTAATCAGTACTGACTTGATGCAACTTCAACGCCGTTGATAGCAGACCCGAGGCCAGCTGATTCGTTTCGTTAGTTGCAGAAGATTAAGCACCCTTTCCACACTGTCTTGCACAATGGGAGTATCCGAATCTATATGCAATGTCAAGAATGCGTTTAACTAGATTTGTAGCCGAACTTATCTATGCAGGCCCTGAGTTTGCCGATCTTCCATAGCTGTGGATAGGTGGATTTTGCATTGGAAAAAAGAGTTCCTCTAATACCAAGGCTTCTGGGAATAGTAAAACTAAATGATGAGTGCATGCCCCTTGGTCACACCCCAGGGATAAAGTGCTCGCTCTTCACAACACGAGTCGTTGATTTGATGCCCGTAGTCCTTTCCTAACCACTGTACGCAATTGGTTATAGGAGTGAAGGCTCTTCTGCCGCGGTATAAATTAAACTTAGCTACACCACAGATGAACAAATCTTAACGGTGAGGCCTTTTAACTTTTTGTGAAACTGCAAAATCTCTTCCCTATTAGAATGGTATTACGTTTTGTCAGCTTCAAAAATCCACCCGAACGTGAATGTGATCTATGCAAGATTGCAGGTTATAATGTGATTCGAGTGAGGAACTAGGCTTACAAATGTCAATGCTGGGCTCCATCGATGTGGAAATGAAAGCCAACGCAAAGTCTACTGGGGATATTGGCCACTTCAAAATTATAGATACTGAAAATAAAAATACCTGTGGTACCCCGTACATACAGCCATTTTAACCAATACTCGTGCATCTTTTAATGAGCTCCTAATTCAGGTTTGCATAGTACAAGTGACTCTCAGGTGCTTGGAAAGGCACTCCGGTGGATATGTTGGTCAACAGTGTCAAACATACTTACAGATCTAGTGGTAGCAGCTGAGAGGCCCTGAAATAATCATTTTCAGGAGGTTAATTTAGAACTGAAGCGGACCAGTTTCACTAAAATGTGTAGCTCTAAATCTTGATTGTGACTTGGTTTCAGATGTGATTGGCTCATGTGACAGCAAGACACCTCGGCCACTCTTCGTTAAGTTTTGTGAATAAAAATGAAAGAAAAGAAAAAATAAGACTAACGTGACTTAATTTCACTTGATCTAGCTTAGATTTATTTAGTCGACAGCCTGACAGAAGCTGCAGTCAGAGTGGAAGTGACCGAGCCTGTACCATTGTATTTGAATAAGCTTATCTGATATAACAGCCTCTGGTTACAGAGTGGCGAACGAGCCGTTACAGCTATCACCAAAGCTCGCAGTGGGTAAACAATAATTGCAGAGTAAAAAACTCAAATCCGCAATCCGGGTTTTTTCATGTTGGGAGCAGTAGGAACATGCACCTTATAGAGAGAACTGTGGCTCAGAGTCTACCTGAATAGCGGCCTTTTTGGCTATGCAGACAAATGTTGCAACGACTTGAGTATAGAAGAGCATGAAGGGTGAAGAGTGAAGAGGAGAGTAAGAATACCAGTGTTCACAGTCCTGCAAGGTCGGTACGTGAGGGTATGCAGCGAGGGAATGGACGTAAGGGGATGGAGTGCTTTATACATGACACCTAACCCAAATGTATTGGAATGTAGGCTCTGCTAAGTTTCCAATGTGATCGTTGAGAGTATGATTGATTGGAACCTGTTAAAAAAGATGATTGATGTTCTTTGTTGCCATGTTTGCAGGGTAATACAATTTGTTGGCATGTTGATTGCTGATTTCATTGCTTTTCTGTATAATTTGGACTAATAGATACCTAGTCACCCAGATGCCTGATGTGAGTCATTGAACCGGATGCTGAGCATTTTCAAAGGTCTGGTAAGATTTAAATCCCGAACGTGACATGTAAGGGCTATGTCATGAATTGATTTAATCAATAAGCCTCTGGGTCACCACTTAATTTAGTGTCTTGGATAAAAATGACGAAAGGGACACTGGGCGAAGGATAAGGATACCTGTCTGAAAATTGGGTTGAAGTTTTGATTTTTACTAAGTTAGCCTTTCATAATAAAATGTTGGCACTCAAATCAAAAGTATTGGTGATTAACACATGACCGTTATAGTGTTAAAAACTATTTTTAGGACATGTTTGCACCGGAAGTAGTATTTCGAGCTCACTAATGTTAGCTTCGGTGAATGTGAGGTTAATGAAGTGGTGTTTCTCCACTGAACTTTGTAAGCAAAGCTACGCAGCCTAAAACCGACGCTAGAAAATCTATCAGAGCTATTTATTTTGGGTATAATTTTCTCAATAATGGCGCGCCCCTTATGTAAACTTTCCGACTGATAGTTATGAAAATTCAAAGCGCAAATCCTAGCACGCTAATACTGGCCCGCTCCTACGGACGAGCCTAGCTTTGACGAACGGCTAGCTCTGGCTAGCCGTACTTTATTTACTTGCCAGTGAAACTGCGGTGCCAGCTAAACTAGCTGAAATTATGGCTGACGATCACTTGTCGCGGTTATACAATAAACTGAAGCAGAGGCCGCATAAAAGTCCATGCAATGAGATAGGCAGGAGCTTGCGATTCCGGGTTCGGCATTGGCTTTTGAGCAGGTTTGAGCTCTAGGCCGGACAGCCGATGATGTACGCCATGACGGCGGTTGAACGGCTGTAACCGTCCGCTGCTGTCAAATAGACTTCTCTAAATTATGGATACGGACTTGCTGCTAACGTAAAGCACCTAGAAAGAGATTAAGTTCTCGAGGGCGCTTTATTGAGTGTATTATTATTATTATCGATGATACGTCTAAGTATGAGTGGTCTTCTTCACTACGGTGTTTCTGCTACTGTCGGCATACCTGTGAGCATAGGTGCAGTACATAATTGTGGTTAGCCGTGGTACGGCATCCAGGCGTCTCAGGCATCGTCACTCGTTAGTTGAGACTAGCACCGTTTCAAGCGTTGTGCTAACAGGCTATTTCTATCCGGACGTGAAAGCCGCACGCTGCCTTAGTAAAAGATTTTGTTAGAATTCTTGTATAATTTGCTGAGGACCATTGGCAGTGGTTTATGTTAGTTTTACGTTACTTCCGCATGTGTTGGTAACAGTTGAGCCTGAAAGAAGGAGTTCTTTATTCGGGTGTGCGAGTTAGGTCCGGAATGCGAAAGCAAGTCTTCGAACGATGTTACACTAAACTTCAGAATTCAGCTAATCATCGGCTGAACCTTTGCGATAGTTAATGCCGTGTTTAACCACAATTAAGCAATCGAGGAAGAGCATGGTTCTTTTCATACGCGTATGATGAGTAACTGCTCGGGCCTGCGTGTGTCGTGAGGCTGTACCAGCGGCCGAGCAGCACAAAGCAATTTAAGCATACTAGTCTTGATAGCCTGAAAGCAGAGGTGCGTCTATGCCTGAAGCAATATTCAGGAATATTTATTTTAAGTGGCATTGCTATTCAGCTGGTAGCAATGCTGAGACTGGTACGAGGCTGGAAACTGAGTAAGCTGATGAAGGCAGAAGGCTTGAAATTACTGCGGTTAATTTACAAAATGTCAAGGCCAATAAGGCAACCAGTGTTGCAAAGGTGCAGGCCCTAGTTGAAGCTCCGTGTGTTTATCGGGAAACTCCATTTATGGCTTGTGAAGCTGTAAGCTATTATTTTACACAAGAGCGTAAAAATGGTTACTGATAACGTGTAGGTGTCCGGTATCTTAGCCTTAAGATATGAAGTGCAAAGTGGTCGTTCTTCCTGAGCCGGTTAAAGCCACTTTAGAACTGTTATCTGTCGTAACTTGCTTCGATGCAGCTACCTCTAGAACAGTTGAGATTATGGACTGCTGCTCCTACGCTGGAAAACTGATTTCCCTGACTGCGAGATTGCGAACGATGGTGTCGCCGGTACAAGTAGTGTGACTCTAGCCAAGCCTTTCTATATGCCAGAAGAGGATCTGTGCTTTAGTGATATTCAGTGTAGCGATAATGGGGTTAATTGCATCGAGTTGCTGCACGTTGAGGAAGAGGAATACCTGCCTATGGCCCTGGCTCTACGCTATAAGGGCGACTACGTCTTGAATGCATTTCGAATTGAGGAAATAATAATAATAATAATACAGTGCACTTGATAAAGCGCCCTCGGAGTACTCAATCTCTCTCTCTCTAGATGCTTTACATTGGCTGCGAAGGGAAATGCAATTAAATGGTGAGTAATATCATGCTTGATAAACAAACAAAATAAATAACATGTTTAGGTTTGACATGCACAGGGTCAGCATGCAAATGTGGTTAGTGGCAGCATGCACAGCGTCAGCATGCATAAGCGCATCAAGGACGAATCACATGGACCCACTAAATGCTGTCTTAAATAGGTGTGTTTTTAAGTTCTTTCTTCTCTCGCTTGTCGTAATATCTGTTTGACTTCTTCTTGGATTATACCATCGACTTTGCATCCTGTGTCTGTGACGTTCTTATCTTTGAACATGCACATTTAGATCAACGCGTATCGGTTACGACTATGCTGCGTTGGCTGAGTCTGCGTCTCGAAAAAGCTAATACATTCGACTTCCTTCTCTGTTTCGCAGCAGCTTATCTGCTTATCAATTTATCTGCTTGCTGCGTTTCGAAAGTCTGCCGGTGGGCGCATGCTTCCTAGAGATGTTAGATACTGAACATTGTCAATCATGACCCACAGACTTCTTAAAATTTAGCTTGTCAAATTTATATTCTAAATTAACGAAAGGCAGACAAAGCTGAATGGCCGAGGCAACGCCAGTACTGAGCGAGATAAGAAAAACTTGCATTCGCTCGTGCACACGTATAGGAAGATTTGCTTCTCTCTGAGTTGTGTGCACAAATCTCGTTTTAGCACGATATCGGTCCGGGGATATGTTAAGATAGCACCAAGGCTAAAGGAGCTCTCCTGTCTCTAGCCAAGTGACGTGCAAAGTACCCGAATTTATGAAAAGCCAAGAATTCCGGAGACGTTTTGAAGTGCAGTCAGCTCGTAGGTAAAACGGCTGTTGGTGCGAAAAATTAGGTCACGACAGCTACTGCTGCAGCTTAGTAGAAGACGACTCGAAAATCCTCGGTAGCAATAATGAAAATAATAACATAAAATAATAAATGTTCGAGCCTGAAGAGGTGGAGAAAGCTGAACGTTGGCAATCTTCCTGCTCGTTAGGTTAATTTTTATATTACGGCCGAGGACGGCCTTTATTTAAGGAGGCAGTGAAACCACCATGCCAGTTAAACCAGCTATATCATGGCTGATAATCACTATTCGCGATAATGCGACGATCGAAGGCAGAGGTCGGCAAACCCCGACCTTGAGGCCGGATCCGGCCATGCTCCTTGCTCCAGTCCGGCTTAGCGGCCCCCTAGTTATTTATTGATGGAACCGGCCTAATTGAGCCGTCGCGTTTTAGGTCTGATTCATTTCTGCTGTTGCGGCTCAAGGTGTGGCCCGCGTTTACTTTAAGAACTTAAAACAGGAGCGCCTGACCGAGGAGGGATGCTATGCGTCTGTCTCCCCATAATTGCTGTGCATGCCTGTGTGTCTTTTGCGACTGCTTGGTTGTTGGTCTCGTCACGCCCACTCCGCCAAGCCGGCGGAGTGGGCTCGGTTTGTTCTGGCCTAGTGTGCCTTCTTGACCTCCTAACATGGCCTAGTAGTCCGACAAGTTTGCTGACTCCTAATCGAAGGCCTAGGCCAAGGCAACGAGTTCTGCCTTTGCTTTGATCCCTTCCCGCCTTCGAGCACCTCGAATTGTCTCAACTCACTTGCTGCATGCATTGATGACAACCCACATGGATGGCGGCAAATTTTCTCAAACTAAACGATGATAAAATTGACCTACTATTTATGAGCAAACCCAGTGTGATTCAGAAATTGGAAAGGATGACGCTCAAAATTGGCTATGACAGCATATCTCCTGTTGAATCAGCTCAAAATCTAGGCGTCACGTTCCAAAGTGACATCTCGTTAGACCACCATATCAGCTCCACAGTCAGATCTGCCTACTTTCAGCTACATAACATTGCTGGAATTCGGGCTTGCTTAGACAAGGATACAAAATCGAAGTTGGTCCATGCATTCGTGGCATTCCGTCTTCACTTCTGTAACTCACTGCTTACTGGCCTATCGGCATGTGCAATCAGGCGATTAGAGCTGGTGCAAAACTCTGCATTTAGGCTTGTCTGTCGTGAGCGTCGCAGTTGCCACATCACAACACTTCTCACCAACCCGCACTGATTACCAGTCAACCAACGGATCGACTTCAAGGTTTTGTCGCTCACTTTTAGATCACTTCATTCTTTGGCTCCAGCCTATCTCCTAGATCTTCTCCCCCACCAGGCTAATCATCGTACTACCCGCTTTTTGAAATCCAACAGTTTAGCAATACCTCGTAAAAACCTCAAATCCTTTGGAGACCGCGTATTTAGCTCATATGCTCCCAAAGCCTGGAACTACCTCCCAACTTGCGTCAGAACTTCCCCTGACTTGACGACATTTTAAAAGAACTTAAAAACACACCTATTTAGGACAGCATTTAGTGGGTCCCTGTGATTCGTCCTTGATGTGCTTATGCGTGCTGATACTGTGCATGCTGCTACTAACTACATTTGCATGCTGACCCTGTGCATGTCATCCCTAACCATGTTATTCGTGTTGTTTATCAGGCATGATATTACTCACCATTCAATCGTGTTTCCCTTTGTAGCAAATGCAAAGCGCCTAGATAGAGGTTGAGTTCTCCGAGGGTGCTGTATCAACTGCATTATTATTATTACTATTATTATTATTAGCAGGAGTTGTGACTTGGCATTTGAATTTAAGCTGATTTGAGCTCTGGGCTCGTTTTCCGTAGGTGGCAATTACAGTCACAAATGGTATTTGATATATGAAAATCAGTTTTGCTTAGCTCTTTTTGAATAGTTGCTGTTTTAAAAGTTAAAAGTCGCTTCACAATTCCGATTTACTTGGCAGGTTGTTTTTATTTCTCTGACATGGAGCTTGTACTGTGCTCTTGAATAGTCTACATTGGGTTAATATTAGCAACATAAACTCATGGGCTGAGTTTTACGCCGGCTGACATAAATCGTATATGAAGCATCATCCTTTGCAGCAAATGTAAAGCGCCTAGAAGGAAATGGTGTTCTTTGAGGGCGCTTTATCAATTGTATTTTTAATATTTTCTCCATAAATCCTTATATACAAACACATATATATGCATGTATATATATATATACATATATACTATTCAATCGGCACCGCGATACGAGAACCTAATCTCTACCCAAGTGGTTCACATACGCCACAGCCCTTGACCTCGTAGGTCAAAGGCTAGGCCCTGTACCCTGGGCCAAACTTGATATACCACAAACCAGCTATGTTTCTAATGATATCATTCTCAGAAAATTTTGAATACTAATATATAAGAATTATTTAATTGGTCAATGTAGGACGCCTAAAAGCTCGCTCATGCATGCACCGTTCGAAGTTCTTGAAGTAAAAAACAAAGCTATTGGGTTAATTGAATAGGCTATGTGATTCAATCAAAGTAGGGACACTGTCTAAGCCACGAAGCGACGGAAGCTGCCACTTTCTCAAGGACCTCCTCCTGCAGGCAGGCTGGATACAAATTGGATACAGTGAATCTACCCGTTGATTAACCGGCAGCCGTCCTAGCTCTTTTAGCAAAGCTCATACAAGATCAAACCTCCGGGATTAGTAAACTAAGCCTAGAAGCCTAATTGATTACCATCTGCAGTGGCCTGGTAGACTTTTTCGGTAGCCCTTCCAAAGGGGGGAGTTACAATAATCAACCCGAGACAGAACTAAGGAGCTAGTTCAATGTTTTGCAAGCCACCGTGTAAGACAGCTCCTAATATAGGATAAGGACTAGACGTTATGGTTAGCTATAGGAGCATTCTTCTGAACGGCGCTTTTAAAACTTAGGCAGTTGTCGAAATCTACACGTAAATTTTGATCACGTATTGATGCTCGCACGATCGCATCGCCTATTACAAGAGCAACGCCTTATAATCCAGCCTTACGCTCAGGGTGTCCTATGAGCAGCAGTTCAGTTTTATGGTCGTTTAGTTTCAAGAAATGTCCTGCATTCAGGATCAAATTTCGGTAAGGTAAGCATATTGCCAAAGCGTTACGAGTTTTATCATTACAGTATACAGCAGCTGTTCTGGAATTACCAATAGAATTTTTTCTTGCCTACAAAATTAGATTGAATAAGATCTTATCTGGCGCCGTGTTCTGTACTGCCATTTATGCTACTCAAGAAAGTTCTGACTTAACATTGAGTTATATTGCATGGACTGACAGCAAAGCGACAACTCAAAGGGCACAAAATTAATCACGGCACAGCCTCCAAGCTCTTATCGAAAAACTTATGAACTGATGACACAGACACTTCATTCCATCGCTAAGCTGGTGTACAATTCTGTTGAACGAATCCTAAGAGAGGCAGGACTTTTGCATCGTTTATCTCGGCGATGCACCCAAATTCCTGAAGTGTGGATCAGTTCTGAGCACCATGGAGCAGAATTGAGCAGCCTGTGACGCGCGAACTATTTTTTTTATAGACGAAGCAGCCTTCGGTTGATTACGAGTATCTCATTGGAAGCGCTGGATCAGTCAGCACGACTAATGGCCGCCGTATTTGATGCTGCAGTGCGTATTTTATATTTCTAGAAAATTACGTGAATGTTTAAACGAATGCTGAATGTTTGCCTACACTTGACCACAAATGTAGATGCCCAATGGAAAAACTCGCAAGCCTTATCATTTCACGACCCGCTGCACTGAAGCGTTCACTGAAGCTTAGACTCTAGCCCTGTATTAAAAGACGTTTGCGTGCTACAAGTGCTGGGGTGGCAGCACCCAGCACTATTGTAATACCAGGCGTCAAAAGGCTGACAGAATTTCTTAGAACTCTGTCAAGTCGTCTGGCGCTGGGATCGTTTCCTATGACTGTATTTTATTAACGTCGAATCTGGACAATCGATTTCTATATTTCTCAAGAATATCTAAAGCGCGGACACGATATTGTTTGCGTGCACACTAAAGCCCCGGTCTACCTGCCTGCTCTACCGAACTTTGGGATTCAGGAAAAAATCTGCTGAGTGTTTGTGAATTTCGAACCCATTTTTGAGCCGCAGCTAAGAGAATTGACGGGAAATAATTGGTCCGACCTTAGCGAAATATAAATGAATGCTCCTGCAACTCATTGTTCAAGGTGGCACTGGCGGCCCAGCATCGCATAGCAATCTGTTGATCAAGTGCATTATTATTACTATTATTTTTATTATTATGCTGAAACTGCTCCAAGGCTGAAACTGGATACGCTCATTAAGGCCGCATGATTGAACCACTTACTATTGTTAATCAAATAAATGTCACGGGCAATAAGACGATCAACAAATCTCCGTCTGTAACTCGAGAAGACATAAAGAATATGTGGGTGTTATGCAGGAGAGTTTTGTGTAGCGCACTCACAGCCTAAGCGACTTTCGGTACGCATTCGGTGGCCACAGATTTCCTCTCATGCGACAAATAGAAGGTGAGAAGCGCAGTGGAGTCAGGAGAGCAGTTGAAGTAGTGAGTAGCATGGAAGCAGCAGCTCAGGACCGCTGAAAAGGACGAGTTATAGAAGGAAGTTGGAGAATAGCTGCCGTTGTGTAAGAATCGTGGAAGCGAGTTCCACAGTCCAAGTTCTGCAGAGCTAAAGCCTCTGTCGCTTACGGTCTTCAAGAGAAGGAATTGAACAGCTAATTCATTGTCCATACAGGACCTGTGGGCACGTGGAGGCTGAGACCGGTGCAGTAATTCAGCTAGGCATGGAGGAGCCAAGCCGTGGCGGGCCTTGTGCGTCAGTTTATGATTGAACCGCCTACTATTGTCAATCCAATAAATGTCAAGAGCGACAAGACAACCCATAAATTGCTGGTGCAAGAAATAGTTCGATATCTGTGTGTGTGGCGAAATGTTGTGAAAACAATAGCTCGAGAAGCACTGCTTGTGCTCAGACACGAAAGGGCAGAAATAGTTGCTGATTATGCGTAGACATCATGTTCCTTAGCCCTGTCTGATGATGTATATCCGGTAGTTCTTCCGATGCTGATTATGGCTGCTGCGTAGTCTGTGACTGCTGTAACTTGTTTCAAGACTGCTACGCCGAGCTGGTTTGGTCTAGCGGTTAAGGTGCTCGCCCCGCCCAAGGTTTGACTGAGGTCGTGGGCTAGAGCCCCGAGGCATATGTGAAGCGCCCTAATAGAGATTAGGTTCTCTTGGAGCACTATATAAATGAATTATATATATATATATATATTATATATACTGTGCCGGCAATTGAGATCATCAGCTGCTGCTATTGTGCTCGACAATCTGCTTCACGTCTTTGCCAGCCTACTAGCGACGCTCTATGCTATAGAGTAATTTGACTATGGCCAATACTGGTAACTTACGCTGCGATTACCCTTTTTTCTGCAGCATGTTTGGTGCAGTTACTCGGCTATGCGTCGCACAACACAGCTTTACGCTTATTGGTAAATGACTGCTAATCTATTTTAACAGTTCCGAGTTTCCATGGTAACTCCTCGCATTGTTTTCTAAAACTTGCTATTGTGCGCATTGTAATGTCTAGCTGGCTCCTTCTATAATGATGGCACCAACTTTGCGACTTGTTTCATGCAATAGTTTGACCTTCATGCACAACGACTGTCGACCAACTTCGCGTGGCTATGACCATGCGACAGCTGTTGAACCCTGGGTGTATCGCAAAAGTGAATGGATTGGACTACTTGTTCCGAACGCAGCAACTTAGCTGATCCCTACATGTTGACAGTCCGCCGAAGGACCATTAACCAGGACAAATGAGTTGCTTCAAAAACGTAAGGTCACTGATTTAGCGGCCTCATTCATATGACACTACAGGGGCAGGAGTGGCTACTAGTGGCTATTCCTCTGCTCGCACTGTACAATATAGAACCGCTTGCAGCAGGGCTCGAAGCCACAACCTGGGTCGCAAAGTGCGAGCTTCGTACTCCAGCCCAAGACCGAAGGGCACCTGCAGTAAACATGGGTCTTTAGTTTCGCTTAAATACCGTCGCGTGGAGACACGTAGTGTCAATCAGAAGACTTTTGTGGTTTTAAATGCGCTGGAGGTTGAATTGTGAGGCAGGGTTTCCGAAAAGCCCAAGTTCATTTTTTTAAGATTTTGAGACGGGTTTAGCACAGACAGATGACAATCATGAATGTACCTAAAAGTGAATGCACGAGAAATAGCAATCACTGCTTGCTTCTCAATCGCTTTTTCTGCTAAGGCCATTTTCTTAGAAAGGGCACTTTTCCATCTGCAACTATTAAACTTGCAAGTGAATAGTTCTTAGTACAAACTCAAATTATATCAAATGAATCCCATCATGTAGAGAGCAATAAATTGCTCTCTCATTTTATTCTCTCCAAGTTTCCATCCCCCGGATAGCTTGAGTTTTTGCCCCGGCGTACTTCGCTGCTGTTACAAATAAGATGTAGCGGCTTTCGCGTCCTGACAGAACTTAGCCAAAAACACGGCACGCGCAAGGGTGCACATCCTGATGAAAAACCAGTGTTGCAGCTAATGTTTCCAATACTGCTTCTTCAGGAAGAAGTGCATCGCAAGTTTAATGCGACCGTAAACCTCTATCTCAATCGCCTCAAGTTTGATCGAGCGCTGCCATTCAATTCGCCGACTTCCTGCGATGGGTTGTCATTATCCCAAGCGTTTGGCACAGAAAC
Source organism: Cristatella mucedo (assembly GCA_009760855.2). Taxonomy (NCBI): domain Eukaryota; kingdom Metazoa; phylum Bryozoa; class Phylactolaemata; family Cristatellidae; genus Cristatella; species Cristatella mucedo. The sequence goes on along the minus strand of WPIO01000018.1, from coordinate 1,488,313 downwards.
GTTGTAGCTCATCTTTCAGGCCGTCAATACCAGCATTAGCATGAGCCCCAACAGTTTGAATATAGAAATCCATGTTTTATTTACAGCTTTCACCAATACGGTCACGAGCAATGGCAATAGCGAGAGACGACTGCTAAAGGCAGGGTCATCGGCATTTATCCAGCGCTGTCAAACTTAAGTGTTACAGCCGTGGTGTAGCGGCTCACGCATAGGCTGCAAACACAGCGCTCCAAACAATCTCGGACCCTTTCGATGCACGACAAATACAGGTGACGACTGAGCCTGGTATCGCCGAAAGCAACTCGCGTGGGTGCAGCACCGTTGCATGCAGATTTGCCGATATCAGACGAAATCGGCAGCAATTAAGAGCAGCTATACCGCAGTATAGCAACGAAATGTCCACGACGTAGAGATGCGCATTTGACAAGGAATGTGGATAGTCTTATAGGTGTTCAGCCTCAGCCATGACGTAAGTAACTCTAACGTCAGGCCTAGAGCACCACCGAACTGCCAACGTTGCACAACGTTGCCCTGGGCAACGTTGTGCAACGTTGCCTTAGGCAACGTTGCCATCTGGTCCATAGCCTATAGGTTGACTGACTGCCCATTACGCAACTTCAACTTTTATGGAAATATTAGTGGGTAATCGTTTCCTGATCGTGAAAATTCGGGAAATTCTAGAATAATTCGGCAGTTTAGAACTGGTCGACATAGAGCTCAAAGGTTTCATTTCTTACCCGTACATTTTTCAGCGCACTTTACTAGCCAGAGGCCTTTCTAATCTGTGGCCATAGGTGTCTTCAAGTTGTCTTCAGAGCCAAACTGACCTCGTGGCCCGACTGAGAGTGGTTTAATAAGCAATGGGTTGACGGGCCTTTTTCTATCACTGTCAAAACTAGTTACTTTTTTATAGGGGAGCAGCTGGTTTTCAACGAGAGGTTATTTCCAATACGACAGGAGACCGCTATATACGTGTATGGTTTAAACGGGCTTCTTGGAGGTGCATTTGTTAGTTATCAGCTACAGCACGGGTTAACCACCTTAAAGTCCACCTACTGGATCTGTTTGGACAAGTACTCTCGCATTCTTCTGCAGCTGAATTAAGCGGCACTCGGCCCATTCTCCTCCTGCTCTGGAGATTCGATTCCCCAGTACAACGAAAGGGAACACGGTTTGCAGTTCCCCAAATAATGCGGAGAAGACAGGAGGGCGCGGACCCGAGCAGTGCCGATTCCGCACGCGTCTCGTTCTCCGCCGTTGAATGTCAAATGTCAAATGGACGCGTGCGAGCCCGAATCCGTTTTGGTTTTCAAGGCTTCGCGCCGTCTTTGCGTCGCGGCCGCAGCTTCGGCAGGGCGAGTGTGGCACGTGTAGTGGCTCACGCGCCCGCACCCCTCGTGGCGTCGTTTCAATTCGGGCGCCTCGAAGACGCCTCCAGGTGCGCTATTGCAACGCCGCCGCTCTTGCGAGCTTTCGCATCTGCCTGTTCGACTTTGCGCAGCTTTGTGCTTACCTTGACCTACAGTTTATCGCTGCTCTAACTCCCCAGTCGCCGGCCTGACGTCGATGCGCGGCCAGAGATAGCGTCAACGGGCGCAGAGCGGGCTGGCCGAACCCAGTTCGAGAGGGGCAGCTGCAGCCGAAGTTTGGCCTCGATGTCAGCGACACGGCGGGATAAAAAAAAATTGACAAAATATCCTGGCCACCGTCTGTTTCCTGCGGCTAATTAGCCGATCGATTAGTCGTGTCGCAGACGGACCCCTAGGGCGGCGGGCGCAGCGTTGCCGCAAGCCAGTGGGCGTGGCTCAGGCAGCCGGGTGTCTGTCGCGCTCACGCGCGGCACTCCCATTGGCCAGGCCAATCGGGCCGGGGGCGGAACAGCATGGCCGCGATGCCGCGCCCACTGCGCCGCCTCAGAATTGCCTCGAGGCTTCTCGAACTGGATTCGCTCGCGCGTCATTGCCCATATCGCCCCGGTCGTGGCATCACGGTGTAGCAGCTTTTGTAATATCGATGTAGCTTGGGTCTCGCTGAACCCTCGCCCCAATAGCGATTCGCTGCGGCGGTGTCGCAAGTGCGATGAGCATCCGCGAATGGTGGGAGGCCGCATACGCAGCGCTTGTAACGGCGCTAGTCTCAGCCGAAATGTGACGATTACAGGAGACACCTCTACCTTGTAGCACGACTAGCAGCTTATAGGTGCTGCACCTATGCATTTGGGTACGCCGGCAGTCACAGAAACGCGGCTGCGACCACAAGCGCGAATACCTTTGCACGTCAAGTCCTCCTTATCCATAATGTAGACAGGTCATTTAACGCCAACTGACTTACAGGCATTCGACAGCACCCATGACGTGCGCCAACAGCTGTGTGGACTATAGCTCAGATAAGCTCCAACGCCAATTCCCGAGTCTTGAATAATGACTCGCTGCAATCTCGGGGCGCCGGCCTTTTATATGGTCTCTGCAATAAGCTGTCCTATAATCGCATAATCGCGAATAATAACTGACCGCCATAATTCGGCTGGTTCGGCTGGCGCCGCCATTACACCGGCTCGTTAAGCGTCGTGGGAGCGTTACGACTGAGCGCGAGACGGCGATTGAGTTTGCGCGACCTCTCAGGTATTGCATACGCCAAATATATTTAACGTCGGCCCCTCCCTAAAATCAATTGCGTCGCTTTTTTGACAGCACGCAAATGCAGACACCAGGTGGAGCGACCGAATCCCAACGTAACTGATAGAGACTGTGCTAGCATTCGTTCGGCGTTCAACCCCAACGTAACTGATAGAGACTGTGCTAGCATTCGTTCGGCGTTCAACATTCGCCGCATGACGCACAGCAATGACATCTACTCTCCTGCTGCCGACTATGGCTCATCCTTTTCAGCGGCCCTGAGCTGCTACTTCCATGCTACTTGTAACGCCGAAGGCTCGGCGGAGTACGCGTAACATGCCGCTTATCGAGCGGTGCAACCTACTGCCGAATGCGGTTGGGTGGGCGCCAACGCACAATAAGCAGGCCTCCACAAAACGAGTGCTTCTGGCGCTGACTTACTTATCGTTATTAAGGGGGTGGTGAGTTCGCGGCGTGAAATGGAAAGAGAGTCACTCACAAATAGGAGATTTTACTGAGCTTTATTCGCAAGCGCCCAGTGTTGCTGCGCCTCTAGCTCAGTTTTACCTTTCATACTCCTCGCAGGCTCACAACAGCACAAGCACGGTTGCAGGGGAAATACGTCCCAGCACTTAGGCTACCAACATCTCTAGTGTAGAACGACCCATATAGGCGGAGCCCGAACCACAGCTTAGACACTGACTGAAGAACTAGGGCTCCGCTTCCACCTTAACGGCAGGAACGCCTCAGAGGCTATACCAAAACACTCTTGCCGAGACCACGTGCGTGCGCACGCAAGCAAAACACAAAAGCAACGTTAAATGTGAGCTCGGGCGCGATATCGCCGTATTAGTTGGCTTTCACCGAATCCTCCTTGCGCTGTTTCGTCCTGTCCCTCAATCGCCGGTAAACAGGCCGCCCTTCTCCGTCGGCTTCAGAGAAACGAGTCCGGCAAATACCTTCGACGGCGTCGACACGGAGCCAAAGACGAAGAAGGAACCTCGAGCGAGCGTCGCCCTATCAATACATAACTTTCCGGGACAATGGGGTAGACAAGCCAGCCAAGATCAATCGCCCCAGTGACCTCTGCGTTCTCTTTCTTGCAGCTCTAGAACGCATAGGCTCTTCCGCCAACTGTCTTGTTCTAACGGAAACCGTCTGTCAAGCCCGCTGAGTTCTAGAGAACGCAGGTGCTTGTCAGACACCTTTCTCTCTTACGGAAGCCCGTCCAGCAACTATAGGACGGCTGGCGGTGACTGAGACCTTGGGCAAGCGTTGCCCTATTCTTAAATTGCTAGCCGGGACTATAGGGTTGACAGGCTAGCCAATATCAATCACCTCATGGCCCTACTGCGTTCTCTTGCTCGAGGCTCTAGGACAGAGGGGTTCCCTGCTGAGCAGTTCTTATGCGCCCTAAAAATGAGTCAGGCCGGTGCTGTGCTACATACTCACTACCTCAACTGCTCTCGTGACTCTGATATGCTACCCAAATTCTCTTTGTTGCGTGAGATGAAGTCTGCTGGCTACGGATTGCTTACCGAAAGCCGCTTAGGCTGTGAGTGCGCTATAAGGAAACACTCCCGCGTAACATCCACATAGTCCTTATCGCTTTGTAGAGTTACAGACGGCGATACATTACTGCAACCCATTTACCGCGAAAAAACCTAGGATAGGATGATGAATTCGAGGGAACCTGTGACAGCCCTCCACGAGACCAATCGTCGGACTGGGTAGTGCGACCGAGCAACGAGCCTGCTGGCTCCAGCACCGCACACTTTATTCTCCAAGCCACGCCAGCCAAGCACAGTCTCCGCACTCAGATGGCCACCGGAGATTATGAGGGATCTAGCCCTTCTCTCCGGTCGTACTCGTTCAGCAGCCCTTATATTCCATGCTTGAGCTGCTTTCGCTCTGTCGAGCCATTGTTGGTTCCGAACCTGCCCGACAGCTGGCGGCAGTTTGTGGCAGATGGATATTCCCAAGACGCCGCCGACGCATGGATTTAAGCAGTACTGCTGAGTCATCTGCCGAGTCATCGTCTGCCCTCCACCACTCGTGAGCCTTTGGCTGCTTAAGCAGTCTGAGCCCTCGTAGGGTCTCCATCCAGTTCTGTCAGGCTGCAAGAGTCATGTTCCCTCACAGCATGCCTAAATATTGCCTGCGTTTCATAACGAGAATGTCTTTTATTGGTTCTGACGACTGCTATTAGTTATAGTTATGGGCAGGTTTTCTTTTATTCAAATTTGTGACATCCCATCTTCACAACTGTAACTCACTGCTTGCTGGCCTACCGTGAATGTGCAATCACACGATTACAGCTGGTGAAAAGCTCCGCAGCTAGGCTTGTCTGTCGTGAGCGGCCCAGTTGCCACGTCACTCCACTTCTCGCCGACCTGCACTGGCTACCAGTCAAGCAACGGATCGACTTCAAGGTTTTGTCACTCACTGTAAGGTCACTTCATTCTTTGGCTCCAACTTATCTTTCAGATCGACTTCCCCACGAGGCCAAGCATCGCACCATCCGCTTTTCGGAATTTAACTGTCTACTACTACCTTGTACAAGCCTAAAATCCTTCAAAGACAGTAAACTTAGTTCGTATGCTCACAAAAACTGGAAATCAGTCCCGACTTGCTTCACAGCATCCTGTGACTTGACCACATTTAAAAAAAAACTTAAAAACACACCTATTTAGGACAGCATTTAGTGGGTCCCCATGATTCGTCCTTCATGTGCTTTTGCATGCTGCCACTAACCACACTTGCATGCTGACTCTGTGCATGTCACTTCTAACCATGCTACTCACCTTGTTTTTCAAGCATGATATTACTCATCATCCAGTCGCGTTTCCCTTTGTAGCAAACGTAAAGCGCCTAGAAAGAGATTGAGTTATCCGAGGCGCTTTATCAAATGAATTATTGATATTATTTTTAAACTACATTTTGTTTTGTTAAACCAGATATTGGTTATTAACATTATCTGGGATTGACAATCGTCCATCATTCCTATCTTTACTCCATACAGGCCTCCTCAGTTGGGCTCCATTAACTTATTCTTAGATGAGAAATAAAATACTCTCGACAAAGGATAACTTTACGGACTTGAGATCATATTTCCACGGATAGCGACACACGTTCTACTTCTGCAACTCACTGCTTACTGTCCTACCAGCATGTGCGATCAGGCGATTGCAGCTGGTGCAAAACTTTGCAGCTAGGCTTTTCTGTCGTGAGCGTCGCAGTTGCCACATTACTCCACTTCTCGCCGTCCTGCACTGGCTACCAGTCAAGCGACGGATTAACTTCAAGATTTTGTCGCTCACTTTTAGGTCCCTTCATTCTATGGCTCCAGCCTATCTCTCCGATACACTCCCCTTTCAGGCCAAGCATCGTACCACCCGCTTTTCGGAATCCAACAGTCTACAAATACCTCGTACAAACCTTAAATCCTTTGGAGACCGTGCATTTAGTTCGTATGCTCCCAAAGCCTGGAACTCCCTCCCGACCTGCGTCAGGACATCCCCTGACCTGACCACATTTAAAAGGAACTTAAAACACACCTATCTAGGACAGCATTTAGTGGATCCCTGTGATTCTTCCTTCGTGTGCTTATGCGTGCTGACACTGTGCATGCTGCCACTAACCACATTTGCATGCTGACCCTGTGCATGTCACGCCTAATCATATTATTCATTTTGTTTGTTTTTCAAGCATGATTTTACTTACCATTCAATTGCATTTCCCTTTGCAGCAAATGTAAAGCACCTAGAAAGAGATTAGGTTCTCTGAGGGCGCTTTATCCAGTGTATTATTATTATAATTTGTATTATTACTTTGGTAGCCAAGAAAATGAGGTTACCTGATTCAGCACTGCCTTTTGATTGTAACAGTTAATTAAACATCCTCTGCATATATCAGCGATCTAACGCGTGGCAATAAGAGATTGCCTGAGACACACAGCCATGATCCGGTCGAAAATTATTCTGCTTATTCCTCGACCTAGAAACAGGGCCAACTAAGAATGCGGCTAACAAACAAATATTTGCTGCAACAGATCAACACACAATCTGGGTCGTGAAGAACTTACACCTTAGACCTGCAATATGGTTAGTGGATATTAGTCTACATTTTAATGAGCCTCATCACAATTTCATCTAACTTAAATGAAAGTGGTGTGATTAGCGACCAGTGATTCTCAACCTTTCCAAGGCTGCGACCCTTAAATACAGTTCCTCGTGCTGTGCTGACTCCCAGCTACAAAGCTATAGTGTGAAGATGTGGAAATAAGTGTTTTCCGATGGTCTTAGGCGACCCTTGTGAAAGGGTCAATCGACCACCCCCCCAAGAAAAAGGATCGCGATTCACAGGTAGAGAGCTGTTGAACCAGCGAGTCTCTAGAGGCACAAAGAGGTAAGCATGGAAAAGAAGAACTTTTCGGTTAGAATCTAGCAGAAACATGCTTCTTTTTCAGGTTGGTCGTTTCCCGTCTCTTTCTGAATACTCACTGGCTTAAGGAGAATATTCAACGTAGACAGCAAGTGCCCCCACATCAAGTGCGATGATTGAGATCGCACTGGCCACAATAACAAATAAAATAATTTATTTCTTCAAAATGGTTGCTTGAGACCGGCAGAGTTGCAGAAAATATGTGATCAATTTCACAGCTGCTGCATGCAAATGACTGTGTACTAGGGTGGCACACCTCTTAAGTGATCAATGATAACTATTAGGCGTTCACAAAGATAATCGAACTGCGACTGCCTAATCTTGCCGTGGGACTGCGACTGCGTTACCACTTTAAGTTGCATTGCAACTAATTGATGTGGTAACGCTTGACTCGGATGTACTGACTGGACAATAGATAGTACTGCTTTCGGTAGGGCCGGGTATTGTCAGCTGGTAAAGCTGGCCACCGAAAGCAAGTCTCACAGTGCCCACCGAATGCCGAGCTCCAAGACATACTGACTTGAAAGTCAGTAGCGTGTGGATTCATTATCACTAACAAGAATGCATTTCCAGTATAGCATCGTCTGCATTGCAGTCTCGTTAAGAGATGCTGCTATAGACGTAGCATCATCAATAGCTGAGTGTAGACACCTGCTTCGAGACATTGCTAGCCAAAGGGGATAGTTCTTGCAGAATGCAAAATCCAAGAACAAACAGATTCCCCTGGCTGTCGGCAAAGCAGACAGCAGAGATCAACCCATGGTAAACCAATCGGCTAGGGACTGACAAACGAGACGGTCTCGGCAACTTCTTCATTTCGCGAACATTCCCCTGGTATTATGTCGTGCTCAAAGTGGCGAGTCACTCGCGGGGGCTTAACTGCGTTTCGCGGTGCTTCCAAGACCGATCTGAGCACGATGACTTTTTTAAGCAAATTCAGAGTCGAGTTGTCGTTGTCATCAAGCCGCAGAGCGTCTACTATGCCCAAGACATTCAACGAGTCGCTGGTGGTTAGCTGCATTGTAGCCGACGAGTCTTGACCAATGGCGAAGTCTGCTCCGTTTATCTCGTGCTGCCTCCGTCGGGACTGCAGCTGGTGGCGCTCGACGTGGCCACAGCCACTGCTGCAGTCACGACGAGAGGTAGCACAGGTGGCAACAACGGCTGCGGCCCGCGTCGTCTGCACCGGGCACCGATCGGACTGCTGCCGGTGGAAAGAGCAATGCCTGGACGTGGACGATTGCTGCCTGCTGGCTGCCTTCTTCATGGCGTCAAAGCGCGAGAAGAAGGGACAGCATAGAATGAGCATCTCGGATAGGTCGGACTAAAATAGACGACAGCAGGTAGCAGCTATTACGCCCTGGACCGTACTGCCGACCCCATGCCAGCGGCAAGCTAGACGCAGTCAAGAGAAGCAAGATGCGAGCGTCTATCGCTGACAGACAGCAGTCGGAAGTGACACTGACTAGGTGAGGCAAGTATCACAGAATACAACTGGATCCCGCTGGCAACTGTGTTATTTTGCCTGTTGTTAGCTTGAATCTGCTAAAAAGGAAAGCTGTTCTCGATCGAGATACTTAAAAGGTGGGAAACGCCAGTTAACTTTCACCCAGTTTGCTGCACTACTGCAGACGCTAGGCATGACATTATCAGAGAGTTGTGACAAAGAGATAGCAACGATGCACCACACATGCACGCACGCACGCACGCACGCACACACACACACACACACACATATATATATATATATATATATATAGTACAGCACGCTTAGTAGGTTCATCTGCCGTTTTTACTTCCACGTCACACTGGGTATGGTTGCTGAGTCTATTTATCCCCGAATTATGAACCAATAATACATTTACCACGCATGAAAAGGTCGTAATTGTACTTATTTTTTTGTAGTTTACATGGAATAGCAGAGTTTATTAGTGAAAACATATTAGGTGAGTAAGAAGCTATAATGGAAAATGTAGATCTCGTAAAAGACGAAACCAATAGTTCGTTAGCAAGAGCAATTACTGAAAAATTGCTCAGAACTTTGCTGTCTAAGCTAATCTAAATTAACCGTCTCTTCTCGGATTCAGGGAGCTGTGACGGCCACTGAGCTATGTGACAAACTTCGTGCAAGCCTTAGCTCGAGCTTCGGACAACCGTTCTCTTTCGCACAAGTCTCGGTCAGCAAAGCAGTGTGTATTTTCTGCAGCAGGTCTGTCTACCAGACTAAGCAGACTAATTACTTGCAGTGCTGAACTGAGTGAGGAGAAAGCCAAAGGCATTAGACTGGCAAGCACTCACCCGAAAATTGTCATTGAGGAAGCCATATATTATTGGATTCTGGAAGCTGTTGCTCATGGCCAGCAGATGGACAAAGTAGTAGAGGGCGAGCATGCCGCCACCAGGCTGCACCGCTTCAAACTGCTTCGGCCAGAAGTAGTACAGCAGGAAAAAAATGTGCAATGGCAGCCAGCAGACTGTGCATAGTGCAACGATCACGATCAGCATTTTGACAACCTAAAAGGATGAGCAGAGCTCTGAGGCGATCACCGCAAGGATGAGGCAATCACTGCTGCAGGCTTTGCTTGACCATTCAACAACACACAGAAATCCCGACAGACTTGTGGATAACCACTTAAGAAATTAAACCAGCAAGTGCAAAGCCTCTCTATGGTTATCTCAAAATGCAAACTCCGAAATATTGTCCAAAAAAGGGTCAGTTCTTTGGGCTTCAAAGAAACTTCGAATTGAAATGAGATGCATCAGGAATACCATAAGCAAAACAGGAGATGCATCTCTCGTGTTTTTGCAACTCAAATCGTAAAATATCGTGTAGCTTAAGATAATATATCTCCGTATGCAACACCACAAGGCCACCAAAATGAGTTGGTGTTACCAAGGAGAGTACGTTATAGCTCACTCAAAACCAAAGCAGATCAGCATTTTCAGACCTAGCCAGCACTATCTTAAATCACTATCACTCAAGCAATTTAAAACACCCCTTTAAGCGTTTCGTATAATTAGCTAGCCTGTCTTCTAGGATAGATCATCTTATGTTACATAAATCCCGCATATATTACCATGTTTATAATGATATTATAGCGAGTTGCATTTTCAAGTTGACAATGGAACGAGCGATGTAAATTGATCACTCAAAGAGGTCACCTTCGCCCATTTTTCTGGGTTGCTAGCTTTTGACTACATACATCCAATATTGACCTACAGCTCTGTATCAGCATAAAAAATGCCTGGAAATACGCAACTCTAGAGCCAAGCACTCATACGGCCAAATGAAATTTACATAATACTTCTGGTGCAGTGACACTTTCGGAAAGAAATACAAAAAATAATATAATTACGACAAAATTGACGTCATTTTATTCTTAAACGTCAACGCGAAAGCACGTAGGACAGATTGCTTGAGCAAGACAACTGCCGTGACCTTCTTCCTTCTCGGTGGCTTTTCATCGTCACGTGACGTTCTCCGAATAATTCGGGTCACCCCATGGATATGCTTGACGTTCCTCACTATTTAGTTGCTAACAATGTGGCTACTTTTATCTTTCGAGCTGGAAGGGTTCACGTTAAAGCCTGACGCCTTGTGCTAGCCCTTCACCCTGGTTTTGGTGAACAGCTCGCATTGAGTTGTTGCCGGGCAGACAAACACCTACGGCTTGGCTAGAAATGATGAGCTAGCCAACGCGAACTTAGACACCGGCCAATTGCCTTAACGTGTCACAGAGCTCAGCGTTGATCGATCCTGTGGTTTTTCGTTCGTCGCAGTTAATCATGAGATTTGGATCAAAATTATATCCCAAAAATAGAATTGCTTTATTTAGACTATAATTTGTGAATACAACCTTTGATAACAGAAGTGCCCATCTGCCATGCAGAAAGGAGAGCAAACATACATTTAGCTCTGTGAATAGCAAGATTACTCTACCAAGAAGGGGGCTCTCATAGCTTTATGTCCCGTTCATTTTTAAACACAGAACACGTATCGTTGGCCTTGGAAGCTTAACCCGTAATTTGGGCACCAAAGGGACACTCTTACAATTTCGCCCTTTCTATGTTAGAGTAGGAGCACTTTTGCTTTGACGGTACAATTGCATAGAAGTCACTCACCATTAAATAAAATGTAACATAATTGATGTAATAGAAAATTAGGCCTGATTATTTGACAGCAAAAACGTGAAATATTATCTTGAAAGCACCAGAGAAAGTATCTACTGCTCAAGCCAGGCCAGAAATTATGCACTACTCACTTTTCGCTTGGCTTTGAGCTGGCGGCTGTCTCGAAGTGCATCTGCAGCACCTGGATGGTTGGTGCTCCACAGCTGTTGACAGACTAGGGTGTACATGATGGCCACCAGTGCTACCGGAGCAATGTATGTGATAACTAAGAGTATGATCGAGTAGTGTTTCGCAAACTCTGGATCAGGCCAAATCTCTGAACATAGCCTCTCACCACTTTCATTGACCGACGCTCTGCTCACGACGAGCTGCACTGAGGCCAATCCAGTGGCTGAAATCCATATTACTGCGATGATAGCTGCAACGCGAGATCTTGACGCAGTCAGACGCTTGAAGGGGAATCGCACGGCGAGGAACCGGTCGATGCCAATGGCTGCATTTATGTAGATGCTCGCTGTTACGCTCGTTTGCTGAGCGAAGAGAACAAGAGGACACATGAGGTCTGGGAATATCCATCCCAGCTGAGGCACCACTGACGAAAAAGGGAGGCAAACAATACCGACAACAAGATCCGATATAGCAAGGTTGACCAGGAATCCGCGTATGTCCGTTCGCGATCGCCTGCCCCGAGTGAAGACAATGATCACTGTGATATTTCCTACCACTGTCATAAAGACTGTCAATGCATACATAAGGTATACAAACGACATGGCTCCTGATGGAAGTGCAAAACCATTGTTGGCAAGTGTTGAACTAGCATTTTTCGGAGGGCCGATATCATCCGAGTTGTTGAAGGTGCTCAAGCTGAAGACTGGCAAAGGCAGGTCCGATGTCGTGATAAGGTTTGTCGGTAAAGGCGATAGCTTGGCTGTAACCGAACTAACCACAGACAATATACTGGGCCTCAGCCGTCTCATGTCACTAGAGGCAAGTGGCATATTATTACTACTAATAGTGATCCACCCAGCAAGTGGATACTATACTGGCATCCCTCAGATGTGTACGGTTGATCTGGTTTGAATCCTCTCAGTCCTCTCAGACGCACGGCAATGAATATGCAAGAGTCATTCATGTAAACAGCATGTAAAAGCCGTCAGCTGGTAGCCAGCGAATCTGCTGGGCTTTAGTCTGACCAGAAGTCGAAGATTTGTTTTTAGAAAAGTAGCTTTCTTCTACAATGGTTGGACTCTGACCTTCCAATTTGGCAACCTCCTTAGTTTACTCCTATTAAAGCCTACAACCAAAAGTGCACTGCGTTATGAGATAGCACATGTCTGTTAATCATAGCAATTCTGCATATTAGCGAGACATCTATTTAGAATATGGTTGCAATACAAACTGAAAACATCGTTCCTTAGCAATCGATTACTGAAAAAATAAGCACGTTTTTATTAGTCATTACACTTCTTCATGATCAACAACAGAGAGCTGCCAAAAAACTTACGACAGACACCTTTTTATCCAACCTGGGAAGTCTTATTTATGCATTTTGTAAACATATATCACCATACACATTTTATTACGAGTTGCTGATGCTTTCAGTGCTAGCATATTTTGAATGCCAACATTATGCAGTGGGACATATAATAACAGAATAATCTGGAGAGAGGGTAAGAAGATTGTCCACATTGCTTTGAGAAATTAAGTCAGCTTTCCCTAAAGAACCGTAGTGAATCTCGAAAACTTAGCTATCATCATGTGAGCTATTTATTCAATGCACACAAATTTCCTAGAAATATGTGGCATGACTTTTTTGAGTTGCATAAATCATTTTGCTTGTGTCGGCACCTGGCTGAAATTGACAGACGAGTTGACAATAATTGATGTGACTCTGACAGAGCAATCTCTCTTTTTCCAACCCAAAAGTCATTAGAAATTAGTGGCGGAGTAGGCATGGCTGTTTATTCCTCCTCTCCTTCGCTTATAGCTATTTGGAGGGATATTGCAGCAGTCTTCAAATATCCTGCATGGCATCCATCGAATCCATCCATCGAACAGCCGGCTGAAAATGGCTGCAGTAATCTTTCACGGCCGAGGTGCAAAAGCTTTTACTCTTTACATTTTCCAATTCTAAACTTGATTCTTTATTTCTAAAATTTTCAGTACCTTGTACAGAGTGATTTAACATTAACTTTCCTGACCCAAGTTAATGCAGGTGCAAAATTGTGCACATTGCCTAATTACTTTTTGCTTCCGGCTCACGTGCTTGCCTAACTAGCAAAAAGGTCCAGCTCGATCAAATAATCTCCAGTACTTGTATCCTATCAACCCCATGCTATTACCAAAGTCTGTAAGCCAAAGAACCGGTTTAGAATAAGCCAGCTGAAAGAGCTAGGGGAATGGATAATGTCTCAACGTCGAGAGGATGTTGCGAGGACGTCTCAATATTGATATACTTATGCATGCCTTAACCCTTGAAAAACACAGGGAATCTTCAGCCTAACATTGAAAACCAGCCCTGAAGTGTCTGCTACTTGTTCATCTCATACACACACACACACACACACACACACACACACACACACACACACACACACACACACACACACACACACACGTGCACACACCCCCCCCCACACACACACACACACATATATATATATATATATATATATATATATATATATATATATATATATATATATATATATATATATATATATATATATATATATATATACATACATATATACTGTGCGGGCATTGGTCTCTTTTGTTCACGATCCTTTGCTATTAATACTGTAGAATTCCACTTCATCTTCTCCCACGTATATCTTGATTGCTTAAATTATCACGGTCATGCCGTGCATTATGGTTTCAGACTAGTGACATGCTATAGCAAAATTATATTAAGCTAGCTGCAGTAGGGCGGCTCGTTCCCATTGCACCCTAAGAGAACCTGATGTCTGTCCACATGCTTTAAAAATCGCTATAGGGGAATCAGTAATGTATCTTCGTCTGTAACTCCACAAAGTCATAAAGACCGTGTGGGTGATAGGCAGGAGAGTTTTGTATAGCACACTCACAGCCTAAGCGGCTTTCGGTACGCATTCGGTAGCTAACAGACTTCGTCTCACGAAACAAAGAGAAAGTGGGAAGCATAGCAGAGTCAGGAGAGCAGTTGAGGTAGTGAGTAGCATAGAAGTAGCAGTTCAGGACCTCTGGATAAGATGTGCCACAGTCGGCAGTTGGAGAGTAGATGTCGTTGCATGAGAGATGCTGACATTCCCAGCATGAAGAATGCCAAGCAATCATAATGCTGAGGCCACATTTCTAAAGCAAGGTTGAAGTAACTCATGGCCACCGGTTACTACGACCGAACGAAAAAGACAAGTTTTTTGAGGCAAAGTGAAAACCGACCAGAGCGAATCTGCATGTGGTTGGGCTGAGGCTGGTAGCAGTGCTGGGGCACCTGTGTCATGCTGAAAGAATTTCGATAAGTAAAGCTGACTTAATAGCTTAACTTATGTAACAGGCAGAAGAGCCGTAGCTACTATAAACCCATTTTGCAGTGGGCAATCACGAGCGATGCATGACTATATAGTCGCAAAGTGTTCGCGACTTAGCCCTCGGCCACGGGAATCAGAAAGGCTAGCTTGGCCGAGCCGCCCGTGCGAATCTCTGTGCCCAGGAGGACGACAAAGCTGGGCGCAGCCGTCGAAGTCGGCAGCGCGGCCTAACTGCTAGTATCGACGTGTCGATGGAAAGTGTAGCCCATCTAAAGTCAAGCATGCTTGTCTTACGACAGTGTGCTTCCAAAGCCAAAGTTTGAGGAAACTTGAGACTGCAAGAGGCCGGCGCTTCAGCTGAATTAATTCATTGGGGCAGCAGATCCAAGGGAGTCGTTCATGCAGCTGAATTCTGTACTTTTACTCTGTTATGTGTACTGTTCTTCTCCTACTGTCGAGGAAGCCTGAGGAATCCGTAGCTGAAACAACAGCATGTACACTATTCCTAATCGTTCACACGATGGAGATCCTATGAAGGGATGCGAGATCCATTGACAAGGCATATTTTGTAATTCAAATAGGCAAATTTCGCATACCGAAAGAAGCCCCGTTTACACAATTGGCAAGCGACCTAAGTCAATGCAAAGACAATACAGGGAAGCACAGGATAGGAGAAATACAGCACTGCCAACAGTGACTGACATACATGAAAGGAGTGGAGCCACATCCGACGAATCGAACTGTCTTCTTAGATTGCCTATCTATGCTTGGGAAGCCATAGTTAGGAGCGACCAATGGAGAAATCAATTCTATGGCAATTATATCATACCATGAGAGTCATCTCTAAAGAGAATTTGCAATCTCAATCTTCAGCAAATAAGTTTGCATGAAAGTATTCATCGATGCCTGGCATAGAAAGAATGGTTGAATGGTGAGTGTCCAGTGTCTGAACCCAGTGTCTGTGTCAGTGTCAGTGTCACTCAGTGTCTGAACTGCTGTTGTTTGGCAAATGGATGTACGAATGTCTAGTTGCAATCGCTAACACAGAGCTATATTCGTTGGTTTGGGACAAATACGACAGTCACGCTAAGCCGAAGTTCTTCTATGTACCAAGA